>NQII01000319.1:424508-739673 GCA_002778355.1 Clitarchus hookeri | reverse complement strand
GTCAGTCATATCGGGGCAGTCAGAGGCTGCGATACTCCGTGCCGGGAGAATCAGTTACGTCAGTAAAGTCAACCAGTCAGTAGAAGATCGCCGAGCAGAGAGTCAGGTCAGGGGTTCGGACCCCTGACCACGTCAGTACGTCAGCAGCAACTGTGGCCTTGCCAAGGCCTACCCATCGCCGGAGATCACCCACCACAGCTGACAGCACTCACCACTGAGTTAAGTATGACAATCACCGTCACGAGAAGCCCACTCAACCACGAATTCGCCCAGTAAATCCGAGTAACCAAACTATCACAGTACCGCACCTCTCAAGTTTTGATGTTGTGTATTTGTGAATATATACGAGACAATATATTCGTACTTCAAAATACAACAGTAATAGTCTACCTCATTACAATACCCACAACCTCCACGCACTTTATAGTCGGTGCCTGGGGGACATTAACTCTGACCATATAATCCGCCATGTCTTCCACAGTGGCGGTACATGAGTCGTCGTTAAAGTTAAATTGAAATGTATTGCATGGTTTCACACATAAACCATAGGATTGTTTATTACTCATATGCTCGCCATTTTGAAAATAATATACGCCTGACCCTCTAAAACATGTCAGTTTACATGACCTATCTTAATATAACTTGAGAACCATATTTTGTAGGAATCGGTTTAATGTTTTTCTAGATATAACATTAAAAATTAGTTTTAATGTGGTGCTATCTTACAAAATGGAGTATAAAATATTATATGTGTTGTGTAATTTGACGCTTGTGACAGATAATTTCAGCATTTGTAATTGCGATTGAAATTGGACAAACATTATAGTAGATATTGCAAATAAACCTTAAATATTAGTTTTTGTGGATTTTAAAAATAGCGGTCCAACCATTTTAATTGCACATATGAACATAGTGTACAATAGTATTACTTATATGCCAAATTAGGCCGGAATTGTTTGTGTAGCTACTGAGATATAACATAAAAACATTATTTTTCATGTTTGCATTATCTTCTAAAATGTCTAGTTAATAACATTGTCACTTTTTATTTGATGCGTACGTCATGCACTGACGACGTACCAAATTTGGTTTAAATCGGTTAAATGGTTCCCAAGGTATAATGTAAAAGCTTTATTTATTCAGTTTCCACTATTTTACAAACTGGTGGACCAAAATATTATATATATTTTTATTATTCTTACATCATGGAATATTAACGCTCCAAATGTGGTTTTAATCATATAATTGGTTGTCGAGATTTAACATAGCAGCCGAAAATGAACAAATTGCCGCCATTTTAAAAATAAGTACTCGACGTAATCAAAAACTATAAATGTCTGACGTAATTTCTAAATACTAAATGTTAACCTAGTAAGGTTAAATTCTGTTGTCGGGTTTGAAAGTAATTAGGGAAGACATACATTAAAGACAGACAACCAGGTGATTGCAAATGCCTACCTTTCCTTCGAAAATAAGGCTAAAAATTTCAGATGTGGATGGCAGCAGATGTCTATACGACTGAAGTGTCTACTCTAAACATCGAATTATTTGATGCCATTCAGGTACGGATTGAGGCACATTCAAAACATGTGGCAGCCAGGAGCTTTGAAGTGTAGGGACGCCAGATAAGAGGCGTTATAACTATTTTAGCTTGCAATACATAAGGAAAATTATCCCAATCAAAGTCTTTTTTAATGTGAAACCTCAGAGTTTAGTTGTAGAGTTGAGAGATTTTGGCGGCGATTTTGGCGGCTCTTAACAACGAGGTCTTGAGAGCCGATGATGGTGAAATGAGGTGAAAATGGAGCTTCACCGGAATGAAAGTGCGGGGAAACGGGAGATCCTAGAGAAAAACTTGGCAACCAGCGGCATCTTCCGGCACAATTCCCACTTCCGAAAATCCGGAATGACCTGGCCTCACATTGAACCCGGTTCACGAACAGTCTATCGGCTCAGCCACCATTGCACCTTTTATCTATCCGAATAAGATAGGATAATGTTTCTTGATCATTATGTTTTATCCTAAAACTGTATTAACATTTGCGTCAATTTTCAATTTTTGACGCATGCATAGGTACATTTTGATTTGTTTGTTCAGACATATACAATGAATTTTTATTAATTGAAAAAACAAATCAAATTAATAAAAGCTATTTGTAGTTCATTCTAATGTTAGTGCATTGATAGAATTTACATTTCTCCTTAGCATTAATAAAAAATACATTTATCTGTAATCTGCTTTCAAAATTGCTACAAAAATCATCGAAGGGCCAGAGACAAGCGTTTCGGAAAGATGACGATTTGTGATGAATGGCAGTTGGGGAGGCTGGGGGCCCGAAAACATATATCTCCGTCTATAAAAACGTCTTCATACGTCCATGATGCTGCTTTATTTTGTGTACAGTGCATATCATAAAATTCACGTCCTATAATGTGCAATATTTATACACAATATGCTGTTCACGGTAAACTGAGCACTTTTGGAAACCCTGCTTTAAGATATACGTGTTTGCAAAATGTATATTCTTCGATGATATGCAAAATTGTAGTCCATTCTCAATTACTTCGAATAAAATTATGCATGAGAACTATTTCCTATTAGCCATTACCAACACACCTATTTTCTCTTTGTCTTTATGCGTATTAATAATTGAAATTAGATATTAAAATTTGTAGATTAAATATAAGTAATTGTTCAGTTTAATAAAAAATTAGGTAATTTAATTCTCACATAAGTATAGGACGCATGTGATACATGACATATTTATCAAGCAAACAAACTTGTCTCAGATACGGTGGTTTTTTCGAATGTTTGATTGAAAAAGTGTCAAGAAACTGCGAATAGACTATAACATTGCCATGTGCCTGATCAATTAAGACCATTAATGAATCTGTTTAATCGTTAGAAAGGTATATATTCTACAAATTTGCTTACAATTACACATATATGCGTTAAACAGAAAGTAGACGGAAGAAAGTAGTTCCAAGTTAATACTTGGAACTACTGTCCTTACATCGTTACCAACTTAATTTCACGCAAAACAGTGTGCTCGTTAAAACAAACACCTCGCAGTACCTCTGGAATATGCATAAAGGAAAGCATATAAATTAGAAGTTACCAACGGTACCGATACAAAACGTGAAATTCAAAGTTTTTCTATAAAAAAACATCTCTGCAAAATCACAGACAAATAAACACGAAAAAACAACAAAATTAACTAAATGGTGTATCTGACTAGGGAGGGTTTATTTCTTCCCACTGCAGCTTAGTACTATGTATGGCCTCCATGTGTATTGTTTAGGTCCTTAACACGCCGTGGCATGCTTGTAATCAATGTGTTGATGTCATCGTCCGGAAGAAGGTCCCGTTCCATTTGGGCAGCTCTTATGAGATCTGGAAGTGTTTCTGGTAGTGGTGAACTATTATAAACTGCTGTTTTCAGCCTGTCCCAGGCATGTTCAATGCGTTAGTGCGTTCTCGGCTGATCACAAAACAACTACATAAAGGGAAAGTGACAATTTCCACAGGTTCATTTCGGAAGTGCTCAGTTAAGCGTGGATAGCATATACCAAGACTTAAAGTATTAACTGTGGACTGGCCTCTAAATAAAGTAAAGCAGAAAAAGGCGGTAGTTCGCATGGTTGACACCGTGTTGGCCACGAATGCGAAAATTCGGCATCTGTATACTCAGATATTCTGCGGGTCCGGGTACTCTGGCGCTAGAAGAACTCAAAGAAGCTTATCAAGAGCAGGTAGGAGCGGATGAAGGATCCTGGAGCCGGTAACCGCCACTGGCAGCAAGGAGGGAGGTATTAGCCCCATTTGTCTGTCGCCGCATTTGACAGTTACATCGCGGGCGTGGCTGTGGGAGGAGGCAGGACCTGCTTGGCAGGACACGTCCATCCATCAGCGTATGCTGCGAGCAATACCGGCACAACTGCGCTCCTACACACCTGCCAGCTTCAGGTTGACACTGAGGCTGTGCCATATCACGATATATCGATCACGAATCAATATTTTTCAGATCCCTTAAATACAATATAGTCAATAAGCGTAAAGTAATATATCGCTTATCGCAATATTAGTGACGTGATATATTAGCATAATGCGTTGTTGGCGATATTTGCGATATCAATAAAATCTATATTTCCGATATGTTGCCATCGATTCTCAGTACTCTCTGGGTGATATATGTATATATCGCAACGACACCGATATGGTCAACATGTTCTGAAACGATAATTAAGTGAATATCGCATAGCTTTAGTCTCTACGCATTCGCGCACACTCAATGACAAGAAATAAATGAGTCAACTTTATCCACCGCAGCAGAAACATCAGTTATGTTGGCCTACGTGTATTCGCACTTATCAACGCCTCATTGGTGCACACAATATCGAACACTACGCTGTCATAGTGTACTTAGTGTAATAACCGCTTGTGCCACAAACTCCAAACGTAGACGTCAGCAAAATGGCCTCGCTGCCCAACAACACTTCTAAACGTCTTTCGTCAATAACCTCCTGGCAAGTAGGTTTCCATCCTGCTTTCCACGAAAACATTCCACGACCAACTGCACTCCAAAATAAGTTAGTTCAGGTCCAGCATCGCGGTTTCATTATTTTAAATCGCACGCCTCTTAGGTGTCTGCCCGCGAATCACAGACGTACAGTATCAGAGTAACCAAATTCTGATTGGCCTGTCTAGTAAGGAAATGTCTACTCACGGAGACACGCTGCCAATAATCAAAATAATACTGCTTGTAAGCCCGTACGGTATGGGATTATAACGCTATAGTTCATTGCCTTGTCATAATACTCCATTAAATATCATTCTATCTTGATAATTCATGCTCTATCATTCCATGCCACTATCTCGTTTCTAGAATTTTCCAGTTCATGCTCGGTCATACCAAAGTCAAAATCGGCCATTTTGTTTAAAGAATGTTCCAGTTCATGCTCTGTCATTTCATATCAACACCAACCTCTTGTTTCAGGAGTTTTCTAGTTCAGTGTCTTTTCTTGCTACTTCATGCTGTCACTTCACGTTGTTGCAAGCATATTCTACGAACTATGCGAAGTAAGCTCATGCTAAACACAACCCTGCTAATTACACCAAGTAGAGTTTGTCTATATCCGACTCTTACAAACTTAAAAAGTATATTAAGCAATAATATATCAACTGTTTACTTGCAAAATTATTATAATTGGCATAGCCCCTGATGTCGATCAGGGTTGTTAGGCAAATTATTCCTTACTTATAAACATATTTAGTCACAATTTTCGAAAAGTTTAAGATTTTGCCACCAAATTCATAATATAGGCATCACCTCTGAGGACGAACAGAGTGATAGGGCCAAGTAAACTTTAAGCCCTCTTATAAGCATTATTGGCCACCATTTCCCGACTGAACAACTAAGACACGGAGGACAGGACAGGTTTAAATACTGTATATAAAAATAACCTGTTAACTTATACAAAAGCCATGTTAACAAGGAACTGAAAATTCATAATTTTATAAATAAGAGATTAACTTTTAAATTTACAGACAAATGTTTATCAAGCTTGTCCTAAACTTCAGGCACGTTATCATATATTCTGACTTAATATTCGTATCCTTCAATATATGTGTATGTGCATGTGTTAAAAGATAAATTTAAATTATATACTTTCACTTCCAAATTTAAAAAAAAAATAAAATGTATCTATAACTTTTATTTATAAAATTATGAGTAATCAGTTTTTGTGACGTCACATTCGTATTTACCTTAAAAATAATCGTCTGTAGGAATATCATACTTTATACTTGCGTTTGCAAGTTTTTAAAGCAATAAACCAAATTAATTTATATTACATACATAACTTTAATTTTTAAATACGTACATATACATTGGTTGAGATGTTATGTTGGAATTGGTCTTGATGATTCAAGTATGGAAATATAGTACTTCAAATGCCTACATAGAAAATATCCTTAATGCATATCTACGTCTATAAAATCGAATATAGAAATTGGATGATGGAAACCCCAGTATTAAGAAAAAATATTTATAATTTCTTATGCCATCTTCTAATTATTCTCAAAGAAATATCCGGTTGCATGCTGCATGTGATATATGAAATATGTATATGTTATGTGAAACAAAAATATTTTCTTATTCAATACGCGTATGAAGTGATGCATTTTATTTATATGAGCGTTCATGAGCTTAGCCCTATACATAAGAATATTTAGAAAAATTTAAATTCTTAATAATTGTAATCAAAACAAGATGAATCATTCTTGTAGACTGTATAGCTAATTAATATATTTTTTCCATTGGATTTGGACTTTTATGTCGGTGTACACCAATTCAAGTTTCTTCTTGTATTAATTTCTGGAAATTCATGCACCCTAAATCAAAAATGCTTCTTAAACATTTTTTCTTCCGCCATTATATCTGGGTACATCTTGAAATTTTGCTCCTAATACAAAATAAAAAGTCACCCAGACTATCCTAAATGATGCAAAATCTTTAAATACATATATTTTGAACATTTTGATTCTTATATCGGTGTGTATGCGACTGTGTACGTGTTAGGTTGACCGAAATGCCGGCTGCCCGAATCCAAACAGATTGCATTAAAAAAAATATTTTGGTTTACCATATTTTCTTCTAAGAATTTACATTGCTCTCTTTAGTGCCCCCAGACACAGTTCTTAGTGCGTTTGTAAAAAATACCTATTTATTGTAAGGTATGCAACTTAAGTGAAGTTTTTTACAATCACGTTGAAATGATTTTTAGCACTACACGAGTGGATACATAATCTGCTTTCCAACATAATTTGAGATCCTTCAGTCATATGTATTCCTATGAAATTCAGTATGGCGTTGGGGGGTAGGCTCATACAATAGCTGTTTCTGATATCACAGTGGAATTCACCTTATAAATACATGCCTGTAGACATGAAACACATTATGTTACGTCTCTAAGTTTTAAAACTTAAAAGTTGAGTATATACAATTTTTATTTTTAAATATGTTGGTATCAAACTTTGTATTCGAACAAATAGACTATATTGCTTTGATTTAGGTCATTGGTGAAACCTATAATATGAAACTTGTTACTATAACTTCGAGGGTTGGTAAATGGTGGCCGTTTATCTTTTAAAAAAGGTTAAGGGCATACGTCATTTTTTATCTCGGATAGACTTGCACTGGTCTGATATTTTCCAGTTTTCATGTGCCTAACTCCGGCAGTCGTTGAATGATGTTCAACTGTGCCTCTAAGTTCGTAGCTGTCTGATATAGGCATAATGCACTTAAAACACATTCTGAGGTCAGACAACCACTGTCGTGTACTCGTGGCTTGGGCTCGTTACATAAATACATTAAAAACATAATATAAATCCCTATGCCTACTTAAGTCAATGTGGTGTAAAATATATTACGAATTAAGTAATTTTATGGCGTAACATTAGTATTCGATTCGAAAACACGAGCCTGAAAATGTATGACACTTTATATATTTACATACACAATTCTATACTTAAATTCCATATGGTTCTTGTCATTGCCTCATAATCTCGTTTACTGACATAATATTCAAATTTTCTTTGAAAATATGAATCAGTAGACATGCTTATTGATATGCTAATTGAAAAGATAAATGAAAATTTATTTATTTAAATACATGGCTTTCATTGGTAAAATAATGCTATTTATAATTTATGGTTGCGGTATCATACACTACAAATACGACTTGGAAATACAAATTCACAAACACATTGCTCGGTTCAATTATTTTTGTAAGTTTTAAAAGTGAAATAAAATACATGACATTAAATACATAATTTTTATTTATAAAATTATTTTTTTATATAATTGATGAACGTTACATCAAAATCAAATTATTTTTGAAAATACGAATTCAAATACAGGTCCCTTGATACAATTTGTTATTAAGTTTAAAAGTTAACCTCTTATTTTAAAAAACAAAAGCGCATTTTCATTTTTTTGTCAACATTATTGTTGTAAATGTTAAGAAGTTATTTTTATATAAACATCATTTAGACCTGTCCTGTCATCCATGTCCTGGTGGTTCAGTCGGACAATTTTTGGTCAACTATGCTTATAAGAGGGCTTATGGCATACTTGACCCTGCGGAATTTTTCGTAGTGGGGGGTAATGCGTATGTTATGAATTTGGTGTATATCGCTTTGGTGGTGCGGAAATGGTATTCCAAATATGCTTGTAAGAGAGCTTAAAGTATACTTGCCCTATCACTCTGTTCGTCGTCAGGGTTGATGGCTTTGAAATGAATTTGGTTGGTATATCTTAAACATTTGGTAAATTATTGCTAACTATGCTTATAAGAGGGTTTAAGGCATAATTGTCTGAAATACATCGACATCAGGAGCGATTCCTATGATATGAATTTTGTGGCTATATCTTAAAAAGTTAGGATATTATGGCTTACTATGCTTATAAGATGGTGTAAGGCATAATTTGCCTAACCTCCCCCTGATAGACATCAGGGGCGATGCCTATGATATTAATTTCGCAATATAAACAATTCAGAAAATATTGCTAACTATGCTTATAAGTGTGTGGCAGTCGAATATAGACATACTGTACTTGGTGTATTTAGCAATGGTGTGTTTAGCATAGGCTTACATCAAATAGGTTTTAGAACATACTTGTAACAAGGTGGAGAGACAGCGTGAAGTAGCATGACAAGGTGCTAAACTAGAACCTTCCTGAAACAAGATGGTTGGTATTGACATGGAATGACAGAGCCTGAACTGGAATATTCTTGAAACAGTATGGCCAATGTTGACTTGGAATGACCGAGCATGAACTGGAAAGTTCTATAAACGAGATGGTGGCATGAAATGATAGAGCATGAAGTATCAAGGTTGAATGACAGAGCATGAAGTTTCATGACAGTGAAATGAATTATTACATTCTAGGGTGGAATGACAGAGCATGAAGTATAATGATAGAGCATGAAAGGTGGAATGAAAAAGTGTAAAGATTTATGACAGGGCAATGCACTAGAACAATCTGGGGTGGAATGATAGAGCATGAAAGATAATGACAGGAAAATGAACTGGAATATTCCTGAAACAAGGTAATGCAATTTTTAGACTGAGTGATGCATTAAAATTTGTGTAAGGAGACTTTTCGCTGGCAACTTTCCAGATTTAGACGGAAATTCGGGAAATGTTAAGGGAAATTCAAGAAATTTTTAATGATTTTTCCCGGCATACGGCAGATTTCGAGGATTTTCCAAGCTCATATGTCAAAGTCAAAGGTCTAAGGTCAGTCCACTGCTAAATGTTACTAATAGTATGTTGCTAGATGCCATGAGCTTCTAATTTTCTAAGCTCCAAGCTCTTGTGCCAGCTCTCTCGTTTTATAACTAATCAAAAAACGTGACAAAAACAATATTTAACTGTGCCTTTTACGTAGAAATAAGCTATTCTAAAAACTAGGAGTTGGAAAATAAAACAAGCGGCTTTGCACTGAAAAACAAAACTATTCCTGAAAGAGAATACTAGGTTAAAAAACTTGGTTAAAAGCAAGCGAGTGCCTACAAATGGCACACAGTTGGACCTAGTTATAAGTAAATCTAGTGATATTTCGTGAAAAAATATGAGTACATACGTGGTGGACTTGAATAATATAAGCACCCAACAGCAGTTTGTATATTTTCATTGGTTTCTGTCTGCTTGAGAATGCGTTTTGATAATTGACCGGGCCACTCAGAATTCGGTACTGCTCCTACGTGATCCGTATGCATACAGTTAACGCGTACGAAACTAGTATTTAATCAAATGAAGATAGGTAATAACTGTACAGTGTTTTCAAATATAATTTGTATTGAAATATTTGCGCGTAATTTCACTACTCTTAGTATATCGTCTGTATTGACTGTTGTATAAACGAACAGTTATGTTGTTCTCTGTGCTCTTACTTACCATATAAAAAAATCATATAAATAAAAAGGTACATACCACACCATACAATACTCTGTAATGTACAACGTTCAACATCGGCTGGCTATCTGCTACAGTGTAGCGTTCCTTGTGTCCAAATTATAAGTCTTTCCATCAGCAACATGGTATACAATATGCTGCGTTGAACATATAACAGAGCATGCTATACAGTGTTTTCCGAGTATGAAGGCTGTTCAGGATGGACTGAGCTTTTTCGAAATCCCTGCTTGGGATATACTTGCACGCAAGTTGTGTATTTCTCCATCATAAATAACATTAGCATTGCGATAGGCCTAATCACTTAACTAATGCGTCGGTCAAATTAAACTGTGATGTTATTAGAGAAATTAATATTTTACTTATACGACAATTTTTTACACTAATGTGCATTGAAAAAAATAGTAAAATATATTGTTTCCGTAATCACAAGGTTTACCTAAAACTATCAATTCAAAGTAACGAAATGGAACTAATTTCTCTCTCTATCGTTCGTGTCAATCAACGGGTCCGTTAAGATATATGCAAGTTGGGTCAGTAAAATTTTCAAAGGAGGATTTCTTAAGTGCTCAATTAACTGTGAAGAGCCTATAACAGGAAATGTTATACACCGGTTTTAAGTAATAATAAAATAATTGTTTGTTTGTTAATTATATTTTATGAGTATTTATATCCCTGTAATGCACCATAAACCGAAGCGAAATAATGATAATATTTACTTGTATATTTAGTAGTGAAGGACAGTAATATATTCGTATGCTATATATGCACATTAGCCGTGATACACACAGGGATAGTAATAACTATATTAACTCAGGGCATGGCTGAAGTTTCACTAGATGGGAAATTTGTGTAGTGTTTGCAGAGTTACAGTAAATTTTCTGAATCCTTATGTAGTGGATTTATTTTCAGCATCTGAGGTTTTTAATTACAAAGTTAATTGTTAAAGAAGTGCTTGAATTACCCGCTTCCAGCATGTGGAGATTATCGGGTGCCGCGTTGAACAAATTTATCCAAGCAGACTGAAACTGTGCGCATGAGAATCTTGGGCATGTTCCTCAACAATTAAATTAATTTATTATTTGTTCTGAAATATGTTTTATATCTCTCCTGGCCCTAACACTTACTTGTTACAAAACTCCCAGGAAAATTAACTGAACACTGAGAGAAACCGGAAGAAAATTACACGAGAATAATTCTCAATTAGATTTTAAGTAGGTGTGACTAATCTTCACAACTAGTATCGAAATATTCTATTGTTTCAGGACATTTATTATTGTTAGAGAAACATTAAAACAATGCAATGATGTTTTATTGAATTTCCTTTCTTCTCCTGGGAATTAAGTTCAGGTATACTTCTGCATATATCTCAAACATTGACTCATGTATTGTCAAAACAGATTTCAAATTCACGTGTTTCGAGAATGATGTGACAATTGTCAACATATAATTCTTACTAGAATCCGCGCAATAACGTTATACCATTACAACATTCTGCGTAACTTGTTTTGCAACTTAGTGAATGGCACTGTTCTAGCCTTAGTTCTTACTTTAGTTTAGGCCACGTTGTTATGACGTGTGCGCATTGGCGCGACAGGCGCGACGAGACAGATTGTCTCGGCCAATAAGAAGCAATATCATTTTGCCGTGGATGCGACAAACATTGCGGCGCGACAAAATTTCAGATTAGAAAATGTTTATATTGAGAATTCGTACTTAAAATACTGTTCAGGCTGTTAAAGTGGTAATAAAATCTGGGTATTAGTATTTTAATGTAAATAACTTTAGTAACAGTCAAAACATCAATATAGCCAAAAACGAGAAAATAAGTTTGTTGATGTTGACCATTTACGCGCCCGCCTAAGGTGTCCGTTCAGAATGGCAGTTAGGTAAAAAGCAAATAATGAAAGGCTGGTTACGCGCACTCTACCCTATACTGACACTCTGGTCTTCTCAGCAGCAGACGCAGAGTGCTATGCTGTAGGAAATGAATTTATAAAGGCTTGTCCGGCTAAGATGATCACCCCAAACGTCTCCCGAACCGCTGATGGTATAGAAATTTTGATTTAGAATTCGTAAATGGCACTACGGGGCAAATAAAACACCGCCTACGGTACGTCTGCTTCGAGATGTATTTAAGTACTGAGATATCTATAACAACTTTGGTTTATTTAATGGTCATGAACTAATTTCTCCCAATAACATAACATATACTATTAAGTAGCAAGTTCAGTGAGGCGATTATTTGGAAAATCGAGAGCACTATATGAGATATAAGAGCGTGTTCATAGTTGTATGCATTTGAATGTAACTGTGGCGTTGTTAGTTGGATCTTCCGCCAAAAGAATTGCATTGGCGTGGACTGTGAGACAAGCACTTTCCATTGGTGTATTAACATTAATCAAACTATAAACTTCAAAACAAACAACAGTTTTATTCATCAGTCACTTTAACAACAACATCAACAAACAACATTTCGCATGCGTTCGATACCTCTGTTAGTGCGTGTGTCACCTGTGTTAGTGCGTGTGTCACACGTGTTAGTGCGTGTGTCACCTGTGTTGGTGCGTGTGTCACACGTGTTAGTGCTTGTGTCACCTGTGTTAGTGCGTGTGTTACCTGTGTTAGTGCGTGTGTCACTTGTGTTAGTGCGTGCGTCACCTGTGTTAGTGCGTGTGTCACTTGTGTTAGTGCGTGTGTCACCTGTGTTAGTGCGTGTGTCACACTTGTTAGTGCGTGTGTCACCTGTGTTAGTGCGTGTGTCACACCTGTTAGTGCGTGTGTCAGTTGTGTTAGTGCATGCGTCACCTGTGTTAGTGCATGTGTCACACGTGTTAGTGCGTGTGTCACCTGTGTTAGTACGTGTGTCACCTGTGTTGGTGTGTGTGTCACACGTGTTAGTGCATGTGTCACCTGTTAAGTATCACTCCGCTGGGCATCCTAGTGAATTAGGCAGACTACCCCACCACAGATACAGCCCCCTTATATCTCAAAAAGTGATAGTCAGGTTTCCAAAGTAATCACGTCACCCAACTTGCTGCTTTATAATGTTGTTACGCGCTCACATACATTGTACCGCGCGGGCGAGTCGAAGAGTAGGACAGAGACCCTTAATATGATGATGGGAGGCAATCAATGGAATATTTTCTATTACAGGCGAGCGACAAACAAGAAGAGCGCATCTGTTACACAAAGCATCCCACCGCGTATAACTCTGCATGGCGCTGCGATATCACTTTTGCGGCGCGCGCTACTGACCTTGGTTGTAACGAATTTCTGAATTTACCTGAAGATTTATCTAGTCGTTTATTGCCTTAGTTTCCCTCGGCTAGACTCAGGGTGTGGCGAACCTCTCAGGTCAAGGCCAGCACCTCTAAAAAGGGCGTCGGACCCCTTGGCGCAGTTGTGGAATGGATGCATGACTGGAGTTTCAGCGATAGACGACGAGCGAAACGAGCGGCGAGAGAAATGACCAGCGGGAGGGATATCTGCGACTGCGAGTGTCAAGCAGTGAAGAGTGTTGCTGGCTGACTGGACTGTTGGAGTGGATACGTGAGTGAAATACATTAAAAATTACAGTTATAGACTTTATGTGTGTTAATGATGAGTATAAGTTAATTGACTATAACGAAACAGAGGCATATAGATGGATGTTAATTACAGATGAAATATACATTAAATATTGCGCTCACTGAGAAATAAATATTAATAGTGGAGATAGATTATTTAATGCTGTAAATAATAGATGTGGGAATAAATTAAAAATAAAATGTAGTTATTTATTTCTATTAAATCCTCCATTCCTCACGAACTCAGATACGCCCCTCGGGCGTCTTATAACAAAATATTATGATATTGGAAGAATTTAAAATATTATCATTCAATAAAACCAAAGATTTATATCCATAACTGAGTTCTTAATTACATCTCGTAGCATACATAGACGGTGTCTTATGATATGAATCCCGTTTTGCCATTTACGAATAATAAATCTCAATTTCGATACCTTCAGCGGGTCGGAATATTTTTGGGGTAAACATCTTAGCTCAATAATATTTGAATCGTGCTTTAATTGTTACTTCCTACTTTCCAGAAGCCATGCTGAAGTCATACATTCAGACTATTCCTCCACCACATGCGGATAAAAAATTAATCAAGTACAGAAAATTACACCAAAGAGGCCACGCACCACATTCTTGCATACTCAGTTTAATAATACTTTGTATGACAACTATTTATCTCTAGGCATTACCAACATAACTATTACTCTCTCTGTTTTCATTCATATTAATAATACATGAGATATTGCAATTTTTAAGTGAAATATGTGGAAAAGTCAAATTAATCGAAAATGAGAAACATTTATGATAATGGAAGTATAAAAGTTTGTGATACATGACACATTTAGGAAACAACCAAACACCTCATATATCAAGTGATTTTACAAATATTTGGTTCAGAAAGTGTGAAGGCACTACGGATAGACTATAGTCGCTAGGGGTGAACGACTTTTTGCAAAGAAAATGCAGCACAGACTAGCCTTCAATATAGTACATATTATTGCTATCCGACTGCCGAACATGCCACGGGCACTGTGCCCGAACTTGGCTCTGTTCGGGTGACCTACCTTCACCCTACCCTCACCAAAGTCTGACTCATTCGCGGTTATGTCACCGGGCGGCCGGGAACAATTGACAGCTGACCCGGCCGACGAATTAAGAGGATGCGCAAGAATATTGTGATGACTAGGACCCTCGGCGCAACGCGGCATTTGGACAAACTTCTTGGCGATGACATACTGCCCTATAAGTATCGCAGCAGGCCGAGGGTTGCCAGCCATATGGCTGAGTGGGGTACCCACGCGAAGTGTGGTGTGGCGAGGGACATCGGCGAAGAGAACGGACGACGACAGGAGATTGCGAGACGACGGCGGGCGAGATGTTTGTGGTGTGAATGTGTGATAGGGCGTGAAACCCTACGAGTGAAGGCTATTGTGCATGAAGGCGGCTCAGAAAACTTTAGAACATTGTGGACTGGTGGGACCTGGACTGAACTGAGGTGGAGCTGTATGAACATGTGATACGGAATTTATTGTAAATATTAGAACTATAAAATATAGACAAATAATTTATAAAGTAATTCAATAAATTATGTTACACTGTTTATTGGGACAATTTTTTTGTTATTTAATCACTTTAATTTCTTTTAGATTAATTTACATTGTACTTATTGAATTTATTAATTGAGAATAGCAAGATATATCAATTTATTGCCATATTTTGAGACGAGAGTATTTTCTTTGCAATTATTGTAAAAAAAATAGAAAAATTATAATTATCTCTGTTATTTAATTAAGAACTTCATCCCTTAATGAACCAGATTCAGCCAACTGACCTGGAAATAAATTTAAACCGTAATCTCTTTTATTAAAAGGAGAACGAAATATTCGGAATAATGTATTATTCTTATTGCCTTTCTCTATAATTTTGTAATTTTAGTTTTAATCATGCCCAAATATTAAAATGCCCTGTTTACTACAAATAATTTTAAAGATACCTAGAATCGTATGTGAGGGCAAACAATACGTGAAATTCTGCACTTTTGACCGCAGTTTCAAAATTTTGCCTCTGAAAATTTTTTTTCCCTTTGTAATAAAAACTACAAAAATTCTTGCGGAAGCACCCTGCAGCTGTTCCTAATTGTTATGGACATGTTTTCAGAACCAAGTAAAAAATTTATCGAGCAGTAATAAATTTGTCGCGCCTGTATAAATGAATACATCTGCGCAATTAAATATTTCTCGGCGACTGTCCAGAGCGCTAGGTCCCGCGTGGTATTTATAGCACGGGCGCCAGCGCAGGAATCTACCGAATTCAGGATTCGCAGTGAGAAATACGCGCGCGGGTGGCGCTATCTAAATTGCCATGTATTTTTTCCCCCTGCTGTGTTTCCGTGCGCGCGGACGCTAGTAAATAAACACGTATAATCCGCGGGGGAAGAATTAAAAGGGACGGTGAGACAATGCGAGGGGCAAGTAAATATCGCAGGAAGGAAGGCAGGCCGAAGATAACGCGCCATTGTTGGCGACAATGACCGTGCACTGCCCGCTGTGGTCTGAGTTATGCGGTCCTGGCTCGCGAGTTGGCCTGCGCGTTCCCCGGATACACAGCGCCAACCGTATCTCTTCCTTCCTTCCTTCCTGGAGCTCTGAGCCTTGCCTGGTGACAAATATCGGTTGGCTGTAGATAACTGTTGACTTCTACAACCTACACGCTGACGAAAGCCATCAGAGAAGTCAGTTCTCTAAACGGGCTTCAGGGTAGCAGCGTTACCGTGTACGTTTCTCTCTCCTGAAGACAAAACTCACATTCATATAATTAAGGTTAATTCTACTCATATTAGGAACGAAACTAGTTTTATTTATGGGAGAGTTTGACATTGGGAAGCTTTCCGCCACTACGTGCGCAGTGTTCCAAATACGTCACTTCTAATTACCATCTTTAACCACACTAAAAATAGAAAAATAAATATTTTATTAAGTTTAGAATTTATTTTATTTTAAATCTATAATTATTTATTATTATTGCAACTATTTCCCTATTTTACCTTATAAAAATAGAGACAATCCGGTACACATGCAACACTAGCGTTTACCTAGAGGCAAAAAATTTTAGTTACCAAAGTAAAAATATTGAGCTTCCCAACCTGGATAAAATCAAACCTTAAAATAACTGCGTAGCTCGCTTGTGTTATCACACCCTTAAGTGAAGATTTACTTCAGACGTTGCTGGGAACCGAAATATTTCGCAAGTTTACTAAACAGCACGCCCGGCTTTAGAACTTTGAGGACGAGGAACAGTGACAAATACAGATGTAAAACAGCCGCTTGTACCGCGAACTCCAA
The DNA here is from genome assembly GCA_002778355.1 of Clitarchus hookeri. NCBI lineage: Eukaryota > Metazoa > Arthropoda > Insecta > Phasmatodea > Phasmatidae > Clitarchus > Clitarchus hookeri. The sequence continues at coordinate 722,790 of NQII01000319.1, read as the reverse complement.
ATACACACGCTATCAAAATGGCGGCACTGGCCAGCAGCATGTCCAATCACTGTTCGCCAATCAAAGCCTGGCAGTTCACTTGCCAGCAGACAGCTTTCGCAGCTCGCAACTGCCAAACATTCACTACAGTTTTACGTTAAATGCTTATTGCCGAATGTAATAATTCGTAATTTTGACTTCGCGGTGTTAAACTGATTCGTTGAGGATACAAACGTTTGCTAGATATATTACAAGTGTAGCTTTTGTATATTGACATAAAATAAATTTTACAAATAAGAAAATTTAAAAAGGTTTTTAAATACACAATGAAATTCTCAATAAAATGCGCCATTTTTTACATTGTAACTGTATTACTAGATGTTCGTGAATTTTGGAAAATTTGTTTTGAACCACCCTCATGTCACAGTTATTTACACAATCAATAGGGGTAGTGAAATTTCACGAAATGATTTCAAGATATACGAAACTAAATATTTCAAAACACTGTATGGTCGTTTACCTATCTAGTTTGGCTGAGTTATTTATTTGACAAGTTTTAACTGTCTGCACACGAATCGCATAGGAGCCGAGCCAATGTGACCGAATACTGAGTGGCCCGGTCATATACGAAAACGCCTTCTCAGGCACACAGCAACCAATGAACGTAGAAAAACTGCTGTTAGGTGCTTATGGTATTGAAGTCTACTGTCTGCTCATATTTTTTTCGCGAAAAATTACTTACTATAACAATTAAAGCTATAGTCATTCATTAATTGGCTGCTGCAATGGTGAAAGGTATTTTAATAATGTTCGAACTATTATTCTTCTTGTTTATTAATGCTCCATCATTATCCACGGTAAGTTGAAATAACCGTTATCCAGTCAAAAAACAACCATGTGTTCAAATACATGTGCTTAAAACCTATCCACCAAATAAATGTCCTATGCTGTAAGCACAGAACATGTATGAATAGAGAAGCGGAACGGCAGTGTGACACGCGAACTCCTATCGTACGTGTAATAAGTATTCTTCACTTGTCAGCAACATGGCGGAACGTCCTTCTCCAATCAGCGCAGGAGACTAAACCGCCGGACGGCAGTATAACCAATAGGGAATCCCTAGCAGCTCTCAACAACCACATCAGACAAAAGGCCACACCAAAGAATCGAGTAACCAATAAGTTACGAAGTGCGCTCACATAAAAAAGTAACGTTACTCTGTTTAGGTTCTTTATAATAATGTTTTCTGTGCTCTAAGATTATAGTAACAATTTTTAAGTTATCTTTAGTTTTTCAGTAACGAACCTAGTAAATACGTTCAGGGCTGTGCTTGCGAGAAGTAGGAGTAATACTTATACAGAATGTTCACGACAAACTGGGAAGTTTTGAAATCCCTGCTTAAGATCTACTTGTCAGTACGTTGCCTATTCTTCCGCCTTATGTAAAATCTAATTTTTTATGTTCTTAATTCCCCTTATTCATGCGTGGGCCGAGTAAAACTGTCAAGTAATTAGAAAAGAAAATATTTCACCAAATTGTTTATCATTACATTTTTACGCACAAAATAAGTAATTTCAGTAGTAACAAATGTTTTCCTGGCACTTTTAATGTAACGATAAGACATGGAACTCTTTACTCTCAGTCGTTGTCAATCTCACAGGCCGCATGCCACTCACTGTGACCATTAAACTATAAGCAGATAGAGGCGGTGACATTTTTCAGAGGTTGATTTTATAAATGCTCACTTTATCATGAACAGCCTTATAGACATTTGATACGCTCGTTAACACAATTATCAGCTGGAAGTATTTTCATTTCTAAGGCATTATACACTGAAGAGCCAAAAAAACTGGTATAGGCGTGCATATGTAAATAACAGAGGTATGAAACCAATCAAGAGTAACGCGATGCGGTCGGCAGCTAGATCGGTTACGGCTGCTACAATGGCCAGTAATCAAGATTTAAGTAAGTTTGAACGCGGTGTTATAGCCGGTGCACGAGAGATTGGACATAGCATCTCCAAGGTAGCGATAACATTTGGATGTTCGCGTCCGACAATTTCACGAGTGTACCGTGAATATCGGGAATCCGGTAAAACATCACATATTCGACATCCCTGCGTCCGGAAAAAGATCGTGAAAGAACGGGACAAACGAAGACTGATGAGAATCACTAAACGTGACAGACGTGCAACCCTTTCTCAAATTGGCGCAGATTGGATTTGTAGACTGCCCTGCAGGATTCATGGTGTGAATTGCCTCCTGCGTACCTTCAGACATTAGTCGATTCCATGCCACGTCATCTTGCGGCACTTCTTTGTGCTCGGGGGGCCCTACACGATATTAGGCAGGTTTACCAGTTTTTTTGGCTCTTCAGTGTATGTCAGCCTTTAGAAAAATATAAAACATTAACAATTAATTTCTTTAAGAAAAAATGCAATTTTTAGCAGATCAATTAAATGAAGGCTATGGGAAATTAGTTTAAATCGCCACCCTGTTTGCTGAAAGACACCTACAGACATACTTCCATCAGCATTCAAGGAAAAATAGAAGCGAGTTGGCTATACAGAGCACCGCAGGAACGTAAGTTTAGTTTATCTCCGTATTCTCACTTACGTCCGTCCTATTGGTCAACTGCACGTCTGACAGTGCACTGTGTTGTACAAGGTCAATCACTGGCCGGCTATCGCTGAATACAGTGGCGGTTTGATGGTGTGCCAAATAACAGCACAGAGTAGATAAGTAAACAGAAACGACATGGCATGGCTCTTCCTTTGATGTAAGTGTTTACGTTATCTGAATGCTGCGCGAGTGTCTGCTAACTGGCCTTGTGTATGATTGGCTACCACGTGCAGTTGAAGGTTCTCTATTGGCTGGGTTACCGGCTGGCGAGTAGGTTACCAGGCGCTGATTGGCGAACGACGTCCCAACATTCTGCTGGAAAATGACGCCATTTTGCAGGTGTGTGTGGATAGAGTTCGCGTTTTAAGGCGTTGTTTCACCTCTGTATTCGTAAGTATGTACTCTCTGATAATATGCTTTTTCGAGGCTGCGGTGGTGTAGTGGTTAGAAGGACCGGGTTCCCACATGCGAAAATCCGGGAGCGACTCCGCCGGGAATCGAACCCGACTCGCCTAGGTGGGAGGTAAGTGGTCTGACCACTGCACTACCGTGGCCTCACTGGGAAATACAGTGTCAACAACAAATGATTTCTCACACTATGTGAGAGACTTCCCATGTTGAATGTTTTTTTTCTGCTATGTACAATAAAGTTCATAACATCTACTTCTCGTGCAACATCCCATGTGTATGACACTAACCAAAAGGCTAACCCGTTCAGTCACGAATACATTTATGAGATCAAATGTTGCAATAGTTAAATATTTTGATGTGCGCTGTACTTGTGTCGCGTGAGCTTCTCAAAACTAGTGAACAGCGTGCATAGTGTTCACAGACGTCAGCGTTAACCGTTCACAAATGAGAGATGCAGAAACGTGTAGAAATAATATTTCTCACTAGGAAGACGCTCAGAACATCAGCCAAAGACTCCCTGTGTACAGTATCGGCCATAAAAATCCTTCATGCGCAACATGCCCTCTATCATGAACGCGATTACTGAAAGTGTTATAGTTAGAGATGATGGTTTATCGCGGAAAAGTTGACTCTTTGCTAGAATTCAACGTACTGTACACATGTCCGGCGGTTTTCTTTTCTAATTAGCTGTCCTTCATGTATGAAACTACTACCCCATTTCACTGAACCAATTATGATTCTGCAAACAACTTAGGTGAGTCAAAACCTTATTTATACAATCATGAAATAATAAAATGGTTAGAGATATGAAGGCTCAAAATTTTTTCGCGATTTTGCATTAGCTCTAGTTATAGTAGAAAAACAGTGGCTTCCAATCGAACAATGAACCCGGATTTACAACATGCACAATTCATAATCATACACAGAGACGTGCGAAATTGGCGTTATTATCGAACGTCTTGCTAGACTTCACAGTGCTGTACTTACTGCAGCTGGTAACGTTTGTTCAGAGGCTGCTGCCAAGATGTGAAGCCTTTTACCTTGTGACTCAAATGCACGTCTTTGGGCCACACGAACATACAGCTTTTATTAAGTTTTTGAAGTGGCTATGTGGGGCCGCGGTGGCTGATCGGTTAGCCTACTCGCATCTTGCCAAAGTAAACCGAGTTCAGTCACTTCACTCCCGGATTTCCGCAAGTGTGAATCGTGCCGGTCGATGCCGCTAGTCGGCGGGTTTTCTCGGGGATATCCCGTTTTCCGCGTACTTGCATTCCGGCGCTGCACCGTTATCACCACATTGTTTCACCCTCATCGGCTCCAAAGGCCTCATTGTTAAGAGCCACCCAAATCTCTCAACTCAAGTTGCTTTGTGAAAACAGCACCGCATGCATCGCACTTATCCCTGCACGCACCGCACTTAGCAACGCACTTAGCACCACACTTAGCACTGCACTCACCGCACTTAGCACCACACTTAGCACTGCACGCATCGCACTTAGCACTGCACACATCGCAATCGGGGGTCATTCATTGGTCATTATGGATCATTGATGGGTTTTTTATGGATCATTGTGCGTGTTTTTATGAATGTTTTATGGGTCTTCGTGGGTCATTTATAGGACATTACGGGCCATTATGGGTCATTTACGTGTCAGTTTTGTGAGGGGGTCGGTCTGCTTGTAATCAGTTGACTGCTTTAAAAGCGTCCGTGAGTTCAAGCTCAGCGAATATAACACGAGGAGGAAATATATTTTCACATTAAATAGAGTATATTCCCGGGCAGGGCAGCGATGATACGTAAGCAGAAAGCGAGTTGGTCCCAAGTTTTTTCAACTCGTCTGGTAGGGTCCTACCCGGGCTAACCAATTGTACATTATTTTCGAACTAAGGCAAATTTTTTTTTGTAGCAGCTTGCTTGAGAGGTTTTATTTTTCCTGGATATTGTCACAAAATTTACTTTGGTTTAAAGTGTTAAACGTAAAAAGTGGTTTTTACTATACTTTGTTTAACATTTGATGTGTTTGTATACTGGCATAATCAACATAAATAATTATGCTAGAATTTATGTTTCAAGTGTGAAATATTCCACTTCTTGTCAGCTTGTGTGAAGTCACCGCTGCAGGCTGGATGCTCACTCTTCCCCGGGTCCCAGCTGGCCGCGCCCCTTCGACATCTAGTATTACAGGAAGAGCAAAGTACAACTCACGGCTGCCCACTCGTGGATACTACACATGGTACCAACCCATACCTGCTGTCTCTAAAACGATGCGTATCACATTTGCGAAGCCTCGTCTCGTAAAAAAAAAAATGTTTTCTTCCCTTTAGTAGTGGCAACAGATTGCGTTTCTCGTGGATGCCCAGCGACCTGAAGTAATTAAATATCGGAACTTACCGGTCAGAATGCTAAAAGACGAAGGGTGAGAGAGCTATCTGTCGCCTCTGGGATCAGACGAGAAACTGTGCCGAGGGTCGGCACTGTTCCCATAAAATACTTTCCCCACACTAACACGCTCTGGCGGACAATACTGAAAACAAGAAATGTAGTGTTAAGGGTTTAAGCGATTGTGAATAATTCGTCTTTCTAAAGTGTTGGGGTGAGAAGTAACAGAATAAATATTACATTTGAATGGTACTTTAATTAAGTTTTAAACGGAAATTGTTTTTTGATCTGTCTAAATTACAATTTTTAATACAAAAAATTATCAATTTAATAAATTATGCATGTAGGTTTTTCGCTGATTGGAAAAATTTATTTTTAAATAGGATGAGAAATTACAGATTTTTCTATGACTATAAAAATTGTGAGTGTCGACGGCTCGCCAGGCAGCGAAATCGAGAAATTAACGTAACCTTTGTGTTGTAAATAGAATCCAATATGGAATGGTCCGACAGCGCAACCTAATACTTTAAAAATATTAAGAATAATGGTAGCCACCTGGTGGCTAAATCGACAGAATGCCTTGTGGCGATATCGATTATTAATACACTTACGTCACCTAGGTAAAGTTAAAGTAAACATATGAAATCCCAGATGGCGACATCCATCAGTGTATAAACAAATGACAAACGTAAAAATCTATTATGGCTGCATACGACGGAATGTGTATGGGTGGTGGCATGCCGACTAATTAACCTATGAGAAACATTGTTTGGGGAGGGGAATCTTAAGACAATGTGATTGATTGGAGGGGGTCAGTAGTCTGCTGGATATGGTGCTGGGTATGGTAGGAAGAACCTCTGGAAATGTACAATTTTTCAACAAATATTTTAATAATACATTTTTAGTAATATATGTCTATATTAATTTGTAAATACTTTTTTAATATTTTTGGATGGTTTTCAAGAGTAAAAGTCACTAGGGTCAAGGTCAAAGGTCAAGGTCAAAATTACCTGGATCCAATATGGCTGACGAGATAGACACTGGTCGGCCTGGCGAGGGCCGTTCGTGCCGGAAGCTCAGTAGATCCACCTGTCATCGAACTTCGGACCTCCTACATGCACATATTTAAATAATTTTTTTTTAATAATTTTAATTTTTACGTTTTTTTGTCGATTTTATAATTTATTAGCAAAATTTTGGAATTTCTTTGGGTTTAAGGTTATTCAAGGTTACAGGTACAGGGTCAAGGTAATGTGTTAATGTCAAAGGTCACCTGGAACCAATATGGCGGTCGGGTTACCGGAATGACAGAGCATTATCGGCCGGTGCCTGGCGCACTCTCTCCCATCTCCTTGTGCCAATGTCTCCTTTTATATTCTACTCTTACGAATTCACTGTAATAACTTACACGATGGAACGTGTAAAACCAATTTATATTCGTCTATGGTACCAGCGGCAAACAATAACAACATTTTCGCGTGCCAATAGCAGCCAATAGCATTGCCCCGGGAAAGGCACTGTCTTTGTAAACGCTAGTTTCTGACCTTGCACAGTACTGGCCATACTTTTACCTATTTTGCAACACGTCTAACGTAGAAACCTGAAAAATTCGTTAGTTCAATGACCTGCAGGCTAGACTCTATAGCCTTATGTATAGATAAACCGATATCAACTGCACATTGGTTGTCTGTCGTCACAGCGGAAGGCGAAGATTGGGCCAGCCTTCTCCAGGAGGTGTCACACCAATGGTTGACATTTTATTAACACGCGTGTTTTGAATTCTAGCTTGTCCCGAAATGAATCCGCGAATTTTTCAGGTCTCTAGTCATACGTGAACGAGTAAACGCGTGGTAATATGTTAAGGGGTTAATGTGCGACACGTGCTCGGACGTGGACAAGAGAAAGAGAACAAGCTACACTTCAACCACATGTGCATTTGTATTTCTGCTTCTGTTGTACTCAAGTTTGTTAGATGCCTCAGACGACGACTTGCCAGTAACGGACCTGCAAAGAACATATCCCGTGCTACCTGGTCTTGTGTTAAACTGGAGTAACAGACGATGAACTAATAACTGGTACTGGAGTACACCAAGGAGTGTGGAGTCTAGCATGATGAACCCTCGTCATGTCCGGGTCTCTAGTTGTAGAGAACGGTCTACAGTGTAGTACCCGGTGGGGTGTGTGTTAGTACAGCGGTGCTACGTGCAGTTCTTGGTACACTGAGCACTTTTAAAACCCTTCTTCACATCTGCTTGTGGCTATGTTACGTAGTCTTCCACCATGTCGTGAGTCTGATCACTCTAGTTCATGCGCCGGTCAAGTTAACACTTGAGTACGGTACAGGATTTACTAACGATCAACAGAAGTTACAAGTGAGTCTCTCATACTCACGGACTGCATCACCATCAGTTCTGCATATTCTCATTTACAACCGTCCTATGGTTCCATGCAATAAACAACATTCATTACTGGCTGGTTCCCTGCCAATATAATGTCGAGTTGAAAGTGTCCCAATCACTTCTTCTTTCCTCTTTACATTTACAAAAATGTAAAATCCATCCTGTTCAATTTAGTAATTTACACATTGAGTGATGTTGATGTAATATTATCTCGCATTATAAAGTGCAGACGTAGTAATATTTCCTCGCCCGTGTCTGTTAAGGATGCAGATGTCGAAATTTCACGGCAAACTCCATACAACTAAGTTAAATTCGGAAGACGTAATATTATTTCCGGCAGGTGTCGAAGAGATACATTATAAAATTATTAGACAGCTAAGTATTTTACAATGTTGCTAAGTCCTACAATTAAATGTATTAAAAAACAAAAACCAAAGAAATAATTTCAGCTTTCACAGATATTTTACCAAGCACGTTTGGTTCAAAGTTAAGACATGGATCTACTTTTCCTTTGTTGATACCAACTTTGCAGGGTACATGCCAATCAGCGTGGCCTTTAAAGTATGCACAGGTGGTGCAGTAACGTTTTTCAAACGTTTGTTTCGAAAGTGGTCAGTCAACAGTGAACAGCCTGTAAGTGGGAATACAGGAACACACAAGGACTGGTGAGTACCGGGCGTTCGGAAACTCAATGCCCAAACCCCAGACATTGTTTCATTGGAGCAATAGTAATACAGAGGGCCCTGTACTCTTATGCCCGGAAACATCGTGTTCAAAGTTGTGGCCTACAACTGCCGGAGAACAAGGCGGTGCGACATGCATGTAGGACAAGTTGCATAGGCAGTAGGCGCGTGACACTACATTGTTACATCCGCAGCGTCGCGTGCTTACTTACTACACAACTCATCCCACACGCGTAATTGCGACGCCTTTTTCTACAGGAGTTGTGTTTCCGGATATAAGTGTACAGGGCTCTTGTGTTACTATTGGTGCAAAGAAAATATGTGAGTAGTTAGGGCACTGAATTTCCTAACATTCTGTATGGTTGTGTGTATAAGCGACTTGCTTGCAGATAGTCCGGCCGCCATTGAGTGTGTAGGGACATGGAAGTGTTGACAGTAGTTTTGGAGAGGGAGGGGAAGGCAAGATGGCGGCCGTGAGGCGGAGGTGCGGCTTACACGGACGTTGCCCGGGAAATGGTTAGCGGCTGGCGGGTGGAAGAGAGAGGAAGTGGGAGGGGGGCTGGTTGTTCGAGGATGCTGGACGCTGTGCGGTCGCCAAATCTCCTCTTCCGAGGCTCGTTTGCTGACCGGGACTACCCGGCCACCAGTGAGCAACAAGGGCATAACTGCTGCCTGCGCCGTCTCTGGCCTCACCGCCTCCAACCAGTACACGCCAGACTGCATAAATAGACAGACGACATGGAGTCGGGCCGCGGTTGAGTAGTGGTTAGACTACTCGCTTCCCACCTACGCGAACCGGGTTCAATCCCCCGCCGAGTCACTCTCGTCCCCGCATGTTTCCTCAGGGATCCCCCGTCTCCACCGCTTTTGCATTCCGGTGCTGCTCCATTGCCATCTCGCTTCATCTCATCCATCCCGCCGAAGGCAATGGGAAACCATCGTGTATCATCCTGCCTGGTCGTGACGTGCCTCCATTCCCACGTTGTATCTTTGGTTCCGACCAAACTTTGGGTTGTCACCCCCCCCCCCTCACAACACAAACTCTTACACAAACAGTACCATGAATATATCTCTTTTGCTCAGATACACTTCGTAATAAGGTCATTTGAAATGTTAGCGCCTTAGTTCTCAGCCCGCCAATAATAGACGTCTAGTATCGGAGAAACCTAATTCTTATTAGCCAACTAAAATAAGGATCTCTCTTCTTCTTAAAAACTTTCTTAAGTACGATATAAAGATTCAAAACAAAACTGAGGGGTGCATGTGCGTTATTTAAGTGGAGCGTGCGCGAAAATAAGGTAACAGTTCAAACATGTTGTTAGCCATATGAGTTATATTTTGATATTTAGTTGGGCACTGAATATTTATAACGCAGAAGTTAAACAGCAACTTGTAGACGAAACCGCGGCCAAACATTCATGATATTATTACTCGAAAAACAAAAAATGCAAACGTAACGATGAATACGAGATATGGTCATTAGTATTGGAACAGGTGAGAAAAATATGCTTTAATTACAAAATATTACAGCGTAACTTTAATTTACTTCGACTCACTACTCTTATCCTTTCTTCGTCTACTTTTTGAAGGAAAGAAAGGGTTATGTGATCTCTTTCCTGTGTGTGTATGTGTGTGGAAGAATGTGTGTGGGTGTGCGTGTGTGTGTGTGTGTACAGCCCTCCCCCTTTCAACTCTTGAACGCGTCAACAGAATTTCACCAAACTTGGTAAACCTATAATTCTTATTAAGGACACGTTTCTTTTATAGTTTTCGGCCGCGTCGGGCACATGCTTTCAAAATGGCGTCAAATTAAATATTTGGGATGACATATTTCTGAAGCAATTAAACAAATATAAACCGAATTGTGTATGCTGACAGAGCATCGTGTAAGCATTACATTTTTAGACGGGTATTGTTGTTGGTAGTCCATTTTGGAAAATAGCACCAAATGAAGAAATAAATATTTAACATTATATCTCCAAAACTGTTTAACCAATTTTCACCGAATTTGGCAGGTAATTAATACAAATAAAAGCTAAATAAACGTAACTGATTAAACAAGATTTGGTACCTATTTTCAAAATGGTGTCCGTATAAATAATTTATGTTTATTTTGTATATCTACCATACCATTTACCCAATTTCGACCGAGATTTGTATACGGAAAGTATACATTCTATGCATTAGATATACCAACACATAACCACTTTCTCCAGACATTTTGTAAGATAGCACGATACAAATCAATAAAATTATTATGTGATATCTCGGTAAAAAATAACCGATTCTTACCATATTTGTCAAACGAGTAGTACCGCGGGAGATGATGTAAGTGATATATTTTAAGCATGTCAAACACTTATTTTCAAAATGGCGGTCATATAGCAATTTTAGCTTAGAATACTATATCTTCTAAACTAAGTAATCAACTCGAACATAACTTTGTATGCTGGCAGTAGATATCAAAACTATTAACTGTATCAACACGGAGAATCTTTTCCCCCCATTTTGTAAGATAGCACTAAGAGAATTAATAACTTTTTATGTCATAACTCGAAAAATAATTAAACAATTTCTATCACATTTGTCAATCAAGTAATACTGCGGCAGATGATATAAATTTGCATGTTTAAGCACATGAGATAATTATTTTCAAAATGCTGGAAGTTTAACTATTTTAGCTTTGAATGCTTTATCGTCGAAAACATATAATGTTTTCCAACTTATATTTATATTCTGACTGTATATATTACAACAATCAACTGAGTCTATATGGAGCATCTTTTGAACACGATTTCGTGAGATAGCCTTACGCGAATAAAAAACAGTTTTATGTAATATCTCTGGAAACAATGTACTGATTTCTATCAAATTTGGCAAACTAGTAGTACTGAGGCAGATAATGTTAAGTGGTTTGTTTTAAGCGTCAGACACTTTTTTTGAACATGGTGGCCATATAGCAGTTTTTTTTTAGAATGCAGTATTATCAAAATTTGTAGTAATCAATTCCAAGTTAGCCTTGTATGCTGGCAGTATTTATTATAGCTTTCAACTTTATCTACACGGATCATATTTTGGCCATCATTTTGTAAAACAGCCTCACCCAAATATATAATATTTATATGTTATATATCGGGAAAAAATTGACCAATGCCTACAAAACGTGTTGAACATATATAACTGCAATATATGGTGTAAACTGGTATGGTTTATGTAGGTAAGGCACTTAATTTCGAAATTGTGGCTACATAAATATTTGAAATCTATATATTTTATTAACGAAACTAATTCAAACATAAATTTGTATGCTGGCAGTGCCTATAAAAACCATCAAATTTGTCTATGCAGAGATTCATTTATCTGCCATTTTGTCAGATAGCCTCACAAAATGAAAAATAATTTGTTATCTCATATCACGGGAAACTGTCAACTCATTCCTACAAAATTTGGCAAATATGCTGTACTGTGGTAGGCCATATTAATATAAGTATTTGTTAAGTATGACACCTATTTTCAGAATGGCGGGTTCATTTTAGTTTTGAGTGTTATATATACAAAACTATGTAAATCTATTTTACCTGAACTTTGTATATTATTAGTATACAATAATCGAATGTGTTACTACATTGCTTTTTTGTCGTCCATTTATGTAGATTGCCATATGAAAGTTATTGAGGGACCAATCAATAGATTCACACCAAATGTTACACTGGAACATTTAAACTAATTAGTACCAAATTGTGAACACCAGAAATGCTACTGACGGCCAAGAAATTTTCATTATTTAAATGGGTCAGACAACGATGTTTAAAATGGCGGCGTCATAATTAATTTAGGTAGGTTTACCACATGTATAAAACAATTTAACCAAATTTTACCAAATTTTTTACATAGAGAATAAACATTAAAAGCATTGTATAAAGAGAGATTTTTTTTTGCAATCTAATACTTTAGCATCAAATAAGATAATAAAGATGTTTTATGTCATACCTCAGGGACAAAAACCGATTTACAACAGATTCTTTACACAAGTACCTACGGTAGGCCATGTAAACTTGCATGTTTTAAGTAGCTCAGTCATTTATTTTCAAATTGACAGCCCCGTAAATATTTTAGGTTAGTAAACCCTATAATTATAAACATTAGACTGATTAAATCCGAAGTTGATTTCTCCGAATCCGACCTCCGAAAATGCAGCGGATTGTCCGCTAGCTCTTTTACGAGGTTTTGTGGGTTCAAGTCCCGGGTAAGGCACGTGTATATTTGTAATACTCTCAATACTGTTGCATTAGTTACTGGTATAATTTATACTGTTATTACTTTCAAACAGATGCCAAATCCCCTCTACCAACTCAGCTTTTAAGAACTTAATACAAATTAATTACACACATGTTAAGGAAAGTGGGCTCATTGGTTGGGTTGGCCACTTTTTGTTTATTATCTATACACCTCTGCGTATGTATCTTTCACTGTTAAAAGCGTTGCTGCATTTTATCGATATCCTCAAAACATCTGCTATTATTCTTCTTACAGATTCAAAAGAATTACAGTTTGTTCCTTTACACGTAATTGACACTCTGGGAAATAGGCAGAAGTCACACATTACCACATCTGGCGAATGTGTAAGTAGGAATGGCAGTGGGATCTGTTTTGAGCACACGGAAGCATTTTCTGCTAAAAACTGCTTCTCAGAGGTGTTGCATGAGGTCGGATTATACTGACGAAAAAGACACCAGTTATTCTTCTATATAGGAGGTCTCGTCTTCTTCATTCTTTCTCACATTTATATGAGAACCTCAGATTAGATATTTGAATTTACTGTTTGACTGTGATGCCTGCAAGATGACACAACTTTTCTCTTTACCCGAAGCCCAAAGGCAGACTGAACCGAATAGAAGATGGGGAGAGGATTTTTTACTCCAGAAGCATTAATTATACCTACCTTAAGTGCCGCCACTAACTGTACATCCCCAGAGGTTCCCAGGCTCGTTTCTAAATACTGTATCTCGTACCTACCTTGAGTGCACTTCACCGCCACTAACTGTACATCCCCAGAGGTTCCCAGGCTCGTTTCTAAATACTGTATCTCGTGCCTACCTTGAGTGCACTTCACCGACGCTAACTGTACATCCCCAGAGGTTCCCAGGCTCGTTTCTAAATACTGTATCTCGTGCCTACCTTGAGTGCACTTCACCGACGCTAACTGTACATCCCCAGAGGTTCCCAGGCTCGTTTCTAAATACTGTATCTCGTGCCTACCTTGAGTGCACTTCACCGACGCTAACTGTACATCCCCAGAGGTTCCCAGGCTCGTTTCTAAATACTGTATCTCGTGCCTACCTTGAGTGCACTTCACCGACGCTAACTGTACATCCCCAGAGGTTCCCAGGCTCGTTTCTAAATACTGTATCTCGTGCCTACCTTGAGTGCACTTCACCGCCGCTAACTGTACATCCCCAGAGGTTCCCAGGCTCGTTTCTAAATACTGTATCTCGTGCCTACCTTGAGTGCACTTCACCGCCGCTAACTGTACATCCCCAGAGGTTCCCAGGCTCGTTTCTAAATACTGTATCTCGTACCTACCTTGAGTGCACTTCACCGCCGCTAACTGTACATCTACAGAGGTTCCCAGGCTCGTTTCTAAATACTGTATCTCGTACCTACCTTGAGTGCACTTCGCCGCGGCCAAGTGTACATCCCCAGAGGTTCCCAGGCTCGTTTATATATAGCAGTATCTCGTAACACCTTTTTTACCTCGGGCAAGCAAGGTCGGCACAACAATTCTCTCTCTTTAAACACCAACCTCACAGCGATACAGTGGCATAGCTTATGTTGGATGTACTTGCGCACCTAATCAAGACAATGCTTGTATTGATTTTGAGCAAATATACTTTTGTAGTATTTTTAATTAACGTGGTGGATTGTTAATCCCTTTGCACGCATAAAGAACCTTCAATAAGGCAGAGTAAACTCGGGAGTCCATTGGCTGGCAAGCTGCTAATAATGAACGTCGTACAGTAATCGTAGGGCAAATGTTACTGCTTCAATGAAACATGCCCGCTAATCGGGCAAATATTGCAAGTTTCTCTCATGTGTATTTGTGCAAGTTGATGTAACCTGAACCAGGGTCGTAGTTTTGGTTTGCTAGTTGACTTACCACTGCAATGTCCTCTAACGAGATGTTCTTTCTCTTGACGCTGTGACCCGTCTGTGTATTTCACTGACATTCTGTGGAAACATTACACGGTGATTTGTGAGCTATATATTTCGCTGAGCATTCGCTGTCGCCCGCATGCCCAATTCCATCCATAACAAACGGCAATAAATTGCATATAAATTGCTCCCGACACACAAACCGTCTCTTACATAACAAGTCGTTGGGCGCTGCATGACGTTTTGGGAAATATTGCCATTTTGTTAATATTTTCGAAACGAAAGTTTTATTAATTGTGTTAAATCAATATATAAATATTTTTATCAGAATTAAAAAAAAATTGTTTCGATAACATTCTAACTAGTGTATAGTTTTGTAATTGGATCATCAAGGCTTTGATTCGGCTAAGTTTTTTGTAGATCAGTCATAAACGTATTTGTTTGGAGTATGAGAATCCGCTATTGGCTCAATGAAATGGGATAGTAGCTTCATAAACGTATGGCGGCCAATAATGAAATAAAAGTGTCGGAAATATTTGAAGTACGCTGGATCTTAGCAAACAGTCAACTTTCCTTCGATAAGCCATTGTGTCTAATAATAAACTTTAATTATTGCAGTCTCTCCTATTTGGAACGAGTTCTCTCTAAACTAAGCTCGGCGGACATCCAATATTTGTGTTCGAAGCACTAGATGCTCTCCCAGCACTGAACTATATACCTCGCTGGGGCTTTGTGGATACTCGCTCATTTAATTAGCTGCACGAGCATGGGCGTTTAGCGTGCGGGCTTCGATCCCTTGCCAGCAGCGAACCAGAGGCAGGGATAAAATACCAAAAGCCTCGCCGGTTCGTTACACGCACACTCATGCAGAAATCAAAGGCTCTTTATGAATACGTGTTAAATTGTGGGAATGGCAAGTATCAAATTGTTGCAGTGGCGTTGGGTTGTGGTTAGGCTCAGCTCTTTGCACAAAAGGGCCAGTTATAGCAGCTGCCTGGTTATTTTATTAATAAAATTGATGTGTAGCTCTACTGGCGGAAAAATAAAGATTCAAACGTATAATACGAACAACTGCCGTGAATATCGAATTAATTTTCCTGTTCGTTAGGCGTTTACAGCGACGAGAGAGACAGTCAATTACTATGTCGCATTTGTCATGCATCACAAATAGCCAGAGACGAATATTAAGGTTATTTAATTATTGTTAGTTTCTCCACAACAGTGTTGCCAACGTAAAAACCAGCAAGTCGGCTGTATGCGTTCGGAAATTCGGCTACAGAAACAAATTTAAGTTACTCTCAACCTGAAGAATTTTCACACTACTTTTCTTACTACAACAACAATAAATCTTCATATTAATGTAAATAATTAACGCTCATGCATTGTTAAACATTTAAAAGGAGAATTTCCAGTATTTTTCAAAACAATGCGAACGTATTGTGATACCCTACCGCCAGAACATTCTTCTTGATAAATAAACACGGTGATGGCAAATTGTTAAGGTTGAAAGGTCTAAGTGTTAGTGCTGTCTTTTATTGAGGAAAAGCGAAAATAAATGTAATTAATGCTAACATAATTTACGAAAAAAGGGTTGCTGAAACGAACCTCAATGTTACTACATTTTGACATGTGACTACACCCATTCTTCTAGCAGCTATATGACCTAAAACTAGGCTGCATGTAGCCAAATTTGGTTGCTGTTGCCAAAATTGCTTCACAGGCTGATTGCGTTGTTCATGATGAAGAGGACAAAAAATGTGTTGCAATATATTATCTGATTTTCAGTTCTACGTTTCTATGATTGAGAACAATAAAACATTGATGTTTTGAAACACCAAATTAATTTATGACTTTTGAAATATTGGATTCGGCTGTACTCCAAAACAAACATGAAATATCTAAACCTCAGAAAAATTATCCACAAAATTTTGCATTTGTTTGTTATTTCGGTCAACACATGAGAATATAAATTTAATGTGTCGGTGACAAAATTAGTTTTATTGCATCCCTCGATGTTCATTGAACAAAACTATGGTTTTTTTGGAAATTCTCTAAGACAAATTAGTTTTCTGGTGTCCACGAAATGTGCTTGTTTTCGCCAGTTAGCTGTTTGTTAGCGATTACAATTTCTGCCAACACCAGGAACAGTGTGTGTATCTACAAATTAATTTCTGCGTAAATATCCAGAATATATTACAGTCTAGAGCGTTCAAAGTAAACCACAACGTGTTTCGGTCCATTCCGGCCATCAAAGAGACGATTGATACTAATATTAATGTAATCAGTAACACAAGAATAGAATAACACAAAATATCAATGTTGAGTGGGTTAACAATAGGGCCACCTCTTTTTTGTGAGAAGATTTAAGGACAATTTGTACTCCAAAACACTATAGCTCAGATCCACTTTCGTGAATGGATGATGTTGACCGTCTCGCGTTGCAGGTGTCTGGCCGCGAATCACGGAAACACAGTGTCGGAGTTACCTACCTAATTCTGATTGGCCCAGTCAGGTAAGGAACTGTCTCCCGGCAAAGGCACGTGGCCAATAGCCGAAGGAAATCTGCACGTGTGTCATAGGACACTTGAGTCCAGCCTTCACGTAAATCTTTTCGCGACAAACAGCTGGCCCTTATACAGAATTAATATAAATCCCATACCTAGATTCATTGTCCTACTACTGTTAAACAGCAGTTTCGATATCAGTTACCGTATAAATAATATTCCTGGATAAAAATGTGTTTCTTTGATGGATTTACAAAGGGCACTACTGACTGGAGTGAAGTGGAGAGATTTGGGTCACTCAAGGTCTTGAGAGCCGATGAGGGTGAAGTGATGTGAGTATGTAGCAGCGCTGGAATGCAAGGGAGGGGGAAATGGGAGATGCCCGAGAAAACCCGCCGACCAGAGGCATCGTCCGGCACGATTCGCACGGTGCGAAAATCTGGGAGTGACCCCTACGGAAATCGAGCTCGGTTCTCCTAGCTGGGAGGTGAGTAGTCTGACTACTACACCACCGCGGCCCCATTTGGCACGACTGACTGTATATACGAGTACATTTACACGAGAGAATATATTTTGCCGGTGCAAAGTGAACTGGAAACCCCAGTGGCTGATGACCAGGCAATAAGAGAGGTTATATATGAAAGTAACAAAGACCGGTGTGACATGGATAAATACTTAGGACGGTTGTAAGTGAGAACACAGAGACCAACGTAACTGTACTGGAGTATATAGCCGTCTACTTCCGGCGTGTACTGAATGTCAGTAGATGTTCGATATTACATTCGAAACGATAACGAAGTCCTGGCTTTCAATACGGAGTTTTATTGCGAGAACTTGGCATGTTCGTGTTGAATATTTTTAACTGCGGAAGATGAGAATCGTGAAGTATTGTGCCTTCATGCAAGATTATAAAAATATATTTCGTAACAAAATTATTTTAATGGCTCTTATTTAACTTTTCTGTTTTGATTTGTGAACTACAAAAGCAGCAATATTGGCTGGAATTTGTGAGGGTAATTCATTATTCTATTAAATTTGTTTATTATGAAATACGAAAATATAAATACTGATTTCATTTAACAGTTCTATCAAATAATGTTTTTTGAAAATAAACCAATAAATAGTAATGAACACTAAATAATTCTAAAAAGTATGAAACATAACAACACTCTCTTGAAAATTATTTAGTAAAAATTCATATCACATTAAAATTAATACAAAATAGCATAAACATAACAGCGTCTAGTTCGATGTCCATCGCTTATTTGTAACATTGGTGTTGAAAATATCGAAAAAAGAGTGCGCCGTAAACAGACACCAACCAAACAGCAAAATTGTAACGCATTAAAATATGAGTACACGTGACAACCAAAGTTCTGTCCGCTCTCGTATCAGAATACATAAGAATCCATCATAACACAAGTGCATACGAAATTACAACATGTGTATATATATATATGCCCAGCAAGTTATATAATACCACAAAGACCGACGCGGAGAGAAAATTTGACACACTTGACGGACGAAATGTACCTTTTCCCTTGAATTAATTATTATTATTGTTTGATTGGATTGTGTCCATTTCCAACCATTATAGCGAATAAAAATAAAAATCTCGTACACACACATAGAACTCAGCCGGAAAAAAGACTAAAAAACTTTTTACACCACAACAGACAGATAAAAAATATGTATATAATAAAAACGACAAAAAGATAGGCGAACAACATATTATTACAAAACAGGACACACAAGGAAAAAAAACTAATAAAAAAGACAACACAATGATGAAAATGAAAACACCACACGAGTAAATAAAACAATGCGAAAACAATATCAGTGCACACATCTGAACAATAAAACCAAAACAAACACAAAAACAATACAAAAACAACAATGAAACAAAAGTCAGGAAAAGTATTCCTTCTCAGATTAAAAAACTAAATAAATCAACACTCAGAACAACCCAGAAATCACAAATAACCAGATAAAGTAATAGATAAACCAACAGAGAAGACACAGAGCGACAAAAATAACAAAAAAAATTATAAGGCTTACTTTTCCTGACCTGTGTTTCTCTGTGGTTTTGTCCAATTTGTGTGTATTTTTTAAGTGGTTTTTTCCAGCTGTGTACAATGAAATTGTTTTTTGCAGTTTTGTTAACTTGTGTGGAGTTTTCGCTTCCGTTGTTCTGTTGTCCTCTTATTTGGTTTGCTTTCGTTGTCTGTCCTGTTGTGTAAAATATGTTGTTCGTCTTTCTTTTTGTCATTTTAATTATATATTTTTTTTTAATCTGTCTGTGGTGTTTTAAAAGGTAATTTAGTCTTTCGTCCTTCTAAGTTCCATGTTTGGGTGAGATATTTTAATTTTTATTCACTCTCATGGTCGGCAATTGACACAGTCCACTCAAACCATCATAAAAAAATTAACTAAAACTAATTATTAGTTTAATACTAGCATGTAAAATCTCCAAATGCAAATAAAATATTTAAAGCGGTTTACTGCTTGCGTTTACGAATGTTTTCAAGCTGAAATAACCATAATTGTATATATAACATACCACTTTTGAGTTAAACATTAAGTGAGTATTGGTGCCATCTTGCATTCGCTTACGAAAACCCAAACATTGCCCATAGCTCAAAGGGATGTCACGAAATAGAATACGGATTTGCCTTTCTAGAAGAGTTTATTCGTTCAGAGAGATACAGAAACCTAAAGAATATGGAAAATCAACGAATTACCTATAATAAGCCCCCTGGTTCGCCATGGTCAGCGCGTGTCCTACACACACACATATATACATATGAATATATACGAGCGTACATATATATATATATATAGAGAGAGAGAGCTGTTGGCTTTTCCGGAAGTGATATGTCAGATAAAACAGATTTTGTTCACATAAGATAAGCTTAAAAGATTTTGCTTGAAGAATAGTTACTCCTTTTAATTTCTAAACCACTAAATAAAACTTTGAAATTTTTAGTATGGTATAAATTTACTGACAACTAAGACAAACTGTTAGTAAGTCCCTACACTCACGACTGTGCCAGGCTGTCTGTTCAGTTGGTTTAAGACCATACTATTGTTTCATACAACACCGGACACTAAGCTGTACTGTAAAACCTTCTTTACTATAGTGAAGGTTAATTCGACTCAGGTTTGGGAACCTCAATGTTTTAGTTTGGCAACTACATTACTTCGCCACTAGGTAAGCGTTAGTGTCGCATGTGTACCAGATTTGTCTCTATTTTATACGTTACAAAACAGGATAATTGCAATAAACATAATTCAAATAAAAAAAATCGTAATTAATTAAAGTATTTTCCTTTTATTATTTACGTAGAATAAAACGGCATTATAAAGTGACCTCTTTGGAACACTGCGCAACTAGCAGCGGAAAGTTTCCAAAATGCCAAATTCTCCCGCAAGAAAATTTGTTTTTTTCTTATCCTGAATAAAATTAACTTTACTATAGACTGTTCAATTTTTCTTCACACTTTTTTAATTATGCACTTAAAAAATCACTTCATATAAAACGTGCTTTATTGTTTCCTAACTGTCATTATTACAGGCCTTGTATATTTCTGTTTATATAAAATAACATTAAAGTCCTTTTTTTTTTTAAGTTGTAATTTTTTTTAAATTTTTTTTATAAGTTAAAATGTTTTATTCGTAATTAATATGAATACAAACAGTGGGGAAATACGTGTGGTAGTAATGCCTAGTAATAAATAGTTGTTATGCAAAACATTACGTAACTGATTGCGCACGAATGCGGTTTGTTGTCCCCTTGGTACAGTTTGCTGGACTCGGTTAAGGTTTGCCTGCATTAAGCGGAGAAATATCATGAAAGTAGAACTTTAGCAATGCCTCAGACAATTTGTGAGTGCCCGTGTATGGACTATAGCATACTTTCTAACAACACAATAATTCCGAGTTTCAACTGTCCCAATTAGATAGCAATATGATATATGCAGCATTCAAAGTGATTTATATCAAGTATATTTATGGCAAATTGTATTTTGCTTGCACAAATTTTATTTTCTATAACCGTTAGTAGACGAACCTCTAAATATTTATTACATAATTTAAAATAATAATATTTTTACATCATGAATACATGTTGGTGATTTCACTCCACGGCCATAGCCTACTGAAGAGAAAATGCATAGGAAATAGCTCGAACAGTACGTATATGCATCTGCTATATGCCGGTGGTTGTTATCGGAAAGACGTATTTTATGGTATCGAAAGCCTATTTCAGGAATAAATGAGGCTGTTCGCTTGAATAAATACAGGCTTTGAATGTGTGTTCGCCGAGGTCGATGAAAACGGCAAATATGCTAGCGCTACGACAGACAAATAGAAGAACGAGACTGACATCGAGAAAACAGCGGCTGACATTTTGTTCGTTCCTGAAGCAACCGGCAGTCTTCCCTGGGCAAGGAATGTTACAGTGCGACACATAAGAGAAGATGCATGTAATCCGGCGTGAACTTGGGGCAGCAATGTAAGACATTAAAATCGTAACCGTAGGTACTGTTAAATTTGGCTGTTTTTTTTACAAACAATAATATGAGAACTACTTGCGAAGTTAGTTTTGTAAAACTGCAAATAAATTAGAACGAATTGTACAATACCGAGGATAGTAGTGACTACAGCGTCAATTATTCTGCAACGTTAAATGCGTTCACTCGGGATAGTAATTTAAGTACAGTTTGTTTGTGTGTGCGGTGTACATCGTTAATTCATTCAGCCTAGTGTACACGGCTGTGTACATTACGCACGTGCAGGTAATTCTTTGTCCGTACTGCACACTGCGAAGCTCAATGACTATAGTTCATACCTGTTGGCAAACGATACTCACATCGTCTTACTGGTCTAGATCAAAATTGGCTTCATAAAACTTCAGCCGAACGTATTACATACATCTCACTGGCTGTGACAACGAAACAAGTGTTTTGTCGAATTAACTACAGTATGCATAATATATTTTTTTGTTAGAAACACCCAAAACCGTAAATTAAGGTGGATCTGAAAGGGTTAAATTCACTTCTTGTGCTACGTACAATACAGGGACCACCACGCCGGAAAGGGTGATATTCGTTGTATATTTCCTGTGATATCCCCTGTTATATATCCTGTGATATATCCTGTGATATATCCTGTGATATCTCCTGTGATATCACTGTTATATCTCATGTAATATTCTTGTAATGGCACATACTATGTAGTTAGTGAACTTAGTGATACTAACGCGGATAGAGAAGTCAAACATTCGCGTCCTGCCGTTTAGTAAAAATTGTTAAACATAAACTGCTTTCATAAACTAGTTCCTAGTTTTTTCTCTCCCTGTGCCCATTTTCGGTTGTGAGTGTTATTTTAGGGTAAAACTGTTAAAGCTCTCTCGACATCGACGGTGACATTTCTGATTATCCGTCCATGCGCAGCTGTCTGTTCGTTGTTGCTGTGTGTTGCTAGAAAGTGTTAAATTACGTGTCATAAAGTTTTAAAAATAAAAAAATAAAGAAGCGTCACGGAATAACACCACCTGTATAAAACGTTTGAAATAGTGTAATTTTTTATGGTTATGTTCTAAAAATGCTGCCCTTTATTATACAAGGCCATGGATTAGATAACTCCTGGCCTTTATTTTGCAAACTAATATTTGAAAAAAAAAATTTCCTTATATTAATAATATGAATTATTTGTAACAAAACATTATCACACATGAATTACACTTTTTATTGAAATTTAGGTGTGGGAATATGAAAATTCAGTTGAAATAAATAACACTACAGTGGAATTTATTATGAAACACTAATTTTTGTAAATTTTTGAAACAGTAGTTCTTGGGCGGAATCATGATGCATTTAGCAACTTCCAAATTATATACACAAATTTACCTTTTTTACATCACAAGTAACACAACCTAATCTATATAAATAAAAATCAATTGCCACATGTATGATGGAGCATTACATGAGAACGGCAAGACCAATTTGGCTGATTTCTTTTTTATTGTGTTCGTAATTGTCATTACAAGGTTTGTATGAAAGAAAATGTTTGGAAAAACAACGGGAAAAGACGGAAATTTGGATGGAATTATTATATGAAAACCCACGGGAAAAGTCGCAAATTTGGATGGAATTTTTATATGAAATCTTTATGTTAAAGAATTTCATTACATGAAATGAGGCACTGTTTGAAAGTTCTGCTGTCACATGTTTTTAGAACAAAAAAAAAGTGTGACATTTTGCGAAGTGATTTTATTACATTTTCTTTGTTTAACGAAAAAGAATATTGTGTTATCGGTGGTGTGCAGAAAAGATTATTTTGGCGTCTTTGAAAAAATGCGACCAATAAGGCGTCGAAATATCGGTGGGCGTACGCGCAACGCAAGAGAAATACATGATCGTCGAGTCAATGAGACTGATGAAGAGCGTAGACAGCGTTTGGAGGCAAATAGAATAAGAATTTCTCAAGCGTGATCAATTATGACTCCGGAATAACGGAGACAGTCGAGTTCGACTCGTTCAGTTGGAGATAACGTAAACAATAATTTGGAACGTCGACAAATCAGACGGCCAAACGTAACAATTCGATATGAACGTTTGGCGTTCAGATACGATCCAACAATCGATTACGCCACGGATGTATCGGTCGACTTCGGAACCATAAGCACTGTTTGTCAACATTGCAATGCTTTGAGGTTTCGACATGAACCGCCAGGATTATGTTGTGCGACCGGAAAGGTCATAATTACCACAATTGATACTGCCACCAGATCCACTAACATCATTGCTTTCTGGCCAAGAACCTCAATCGAAACATTTTTTGCAGAATATACAAAAATACAACAGTATATTCCAAATTACATCATTTGGAGCGATTATAACTGAGGAACGAGGTTTCAGCCCAACTTTTAAGGTAAGGTTTCAGCCCAAATTTTATAGGAAAATTCATTTTCGACTACAAAACACATCATATACATAAAAAAAAATTCTAAATTCACAACGTTTCAATAAAGAATTGGTTTTCATTTTACAGATTCAATGACAAATTCACGATCGTGCAGGAGCATTGTTGCCACCAGTGAATGGTGATTAAACATTTCTTGAGGTT
Source organism: Clitarchus hookeri (assembly GCA_002778355.1). Lineage (NCBI taxonomy): Eukaryota > Metazoa > Arthropoda > Insecta > Phasmatodea > Phasmatidae > Clitarchus > Clitarchus hookeri. Next base: position 698,532 of record NQII01000319.1, on the reverse strand, counting down.
TATTTCCTTGGAAATTCTGATGATTAAAACAATTAGCATTGTGCCATGAGTCACACGGTAAAGCGAGAGATAATTGCACAACTGCAACAACCCTTACATGCACACAATGAATTAGTTAAATTGTTCAAAACTTCACTAGAAATAATGCCTTCGGATGAGCACAAATTATTGATCAAAGCAGACAAATGACCAGAAGGCGAACATGAAAGACGTTTCAATGCACCGACGTTGAATGAAGTTGCCTTTATGGTTGTTGGCGAGAATTTGGAGACACGTGATATTGTGATTCGACGGTGTGGTGGTAATAACCTTGATGCATTCTGTGTCCCTATATTTTATTCGTCAGAACACACGCTCTGATGAAGCTCGCAGGCAGACGACCACAATAAGGAAAAAGGGTTTTGCGGACGTGATGAGGAGAATGGCGCCAGGATGGCCCAGCGGAACGACCACGTGTGGAGGAAGGCGGATGCAGCTGCATCTCGCAGCTACCAAGGGACGCTGAGCCCACTTCAGCAGCTGAGTCTGTCCCGGGTTAGTTTCAGCAATAAACATTGAGAGCTTTTAGCCGGCATGCTGGGGAGAATAACGAAACGATATCCGGAGGCATAACAACAACACATGCGCTGAACCAAAGGGGCCACCCAAGAGTTCCCGCACGTGCAGAACAGAACAATAAACGGCCATACTAGAGTCAAGGGGCGACGCCAGGCCGACTGCGGACCACAGGAGCAGCGGCCACATGTTTTACGACTTAGGGGGGATGCAGCAAGTACCCCGGCCATGTGCAGGGACTGTGCAAGTTGAATATGGCGATGGAGCCTACAAAACGACAGGAGAGTGGGAGGAACAGATCAGTCAGTCGAGGATCGAGCAGTCAGGCAGTCAGTCGGGGGACCTGAAGCGAGGCGTCCAGGTCGGAGCCAGACGAAGCCAGTGCGATGATCGATCAGTCAGTCAGACGTCGTCGAGCGTGCAGTGCGGAGAGAAACGGGAGTTCAAGAGGGCGTCGAGATGCCCACCAATTGCCGGAGCAGTCCCAAGTTGCCAGCCAAGAGAATACAGCGCCTCCATCCAGATAAGTAGAGTCATCCAGCGAGTGTGAAGAATCTTGCCTTCCCCCCCCCCTTCCACGACGCGGAATGCCACGCCAAACAATACAGAGCCTACATATAAAAGAGAAGGGGAGTGTTGTCTCGTGTGTACATGTATGAGTGGCCCTGTTAAGCATTAATAAAACTGATTTATTGGTAATCTATAAACGAGGTGAATGTATTAGTAAATTAGATCTAGAGACAATAGTGTCGACATATTCCTACGCTCTAACACGGAGGGCCACCATCAATCGCTAGTGCCTCACGCCGAGAGCAGATTCAATACCTACTACTAAACCACAGCATTGGGCAGGTATCAACCTTCAGCGTGTCAACAAAACCCATCGTTGGTATGATGCATTACAATACGCGCAGATATTTTGCCGAGGATAGGATGGATATCATTCTTTGATTAAGATGATTAATGCATTATCAGGTCAAGAAACAAATAAACAGGTCAGCTCGATGAATTTTTATGCCTACAGTTTGATGATTCGTCGAAACGAGGACAAACACATATTGAAATGCCGCGGACTTTTTCATCAGTTGGTCGTTGATATGTATGTCAAAATCGAGACAGAACGTCTGGTATTTATAAGATTAAATCAGTAAAAATTGCGTTCGGAAGAATACATACATCTGCATGATGCCATGAATGTAGATGGAAATGCAAACAATGTCAGCCGAATTACCATTTTGCCAGCGATGCATGTTGGAAGTTCGAGGCACATGCACGAAAATGCTCAAGATGCGATGATCTACGTGCGCCAATACGGTCGACGAGACTTATGCATCACTTTTACATGCAACCCAAAATGGATCGCAATCACACAGCTGTTACTACCCGGTCAATCATCCAGCGATCGTCACAACATTACAGCACGAGTATTCAAGAGGAAACACAATGCGCTCAAGGACTTCATTGTGAAGTATTATGTCTTCAGAGACGTGTGATGTTGGATGTACTCTGTGGAGTAGCAGAAAAGAGGACTGCCTCATGCACATCTTCTCCTGTGGATGGTCGAGAAAATATGACCGCATGAAATTGGCGTCATCATTTGCGCAGAAATTCGTGATCCGGAAACAGATCCAGAGTTGTATGAAGTTGTGATGACGAATATGATTCATGGACCATGTGGCAATCACAACCGGGAATCACAGTGTATGATCGGAAACAAATGCTCCAAACGTTATCCACGTGCTTTGTTGGCTGACACAATCACAGGTAATGACGTTTATCCCCTGTATCATCGTCGCTCTGCAGAGGATAACGGCAGAACGATAATGTTGCAAGTCAAGAATAAAGACATTGTAGTTGACAACAGCTGGATTGTTCCGTATTCGCTGCTGCTTTCCAAAACATTCAAAGCGCATTGCAATGTTGAGTACTGCAATTCTATCAAGTCCATCAAATTTGTTTTCAATTACGTCAGGAAAGGAAGCGACATGGCTGTATTTGGTATTGCTGCTCGTAATGCCTACCATCAAGTTTCGCAATATCAAATTGGAAGATATGTCAGCAGCAATGAGACGATTTGGAGAATCTTTTAATTCGCCATACACGAACGTTATCCCACTGTGGTCCATTTAGCTGTGCACCTGGAGAACGTACAACGAGTTTATTTCACGTTAGCAAACTCAGCGCAGAGAGCTGAACGACCACCAGCGACAATGCTGACAAGTTTCTTCGCGACATGCGCAAGTGATCCCTTTGCAAGAACACTGCTTTACTTAGAGAGGCCGAGATATTCCACACGGAACGCATCATCAACAAAATTCCAACGTTGGAGAAAGGGAAAGCCTGTTCTTGGATACGTGAATGTATATTCCACCGATGCATTGGGGCGCATTTACAGAGTTCATCCGAGCAATGACGAATGTTTTTACCTGCGTTTGTTATTGGTTAATGTTCGTGGACCGATTTCATTTCAATTTCTACGAACTGTCAATGGTGAGTTGTGCGTAACATATCGAGAAGCGTGGCAGCGTTTACATTTGTTCGAAGATGACATTCATTGGGATCACACACTTGCTGATGCTGTTTTCTCGTCTACTGCACATCAAATTAGATCACTTTTTACCATCATCATTTCAACGTGTTTTCCATCTAACCCACTTAATTTATGGAACAAATACAAACACAATATGGCTGAAGACATTTTACATCGAGTGCGTACAACAACAGCGAATCCTGAACTCGACTTTAACGCGGAGATCCACAACGAGGCGTTGATTTCTATAGAGGATTTGTGCCTGATGATGTCCGGCAAGATGTTGCATGAATTAGGAATGCCAGCGCTGAAAGGCACCATGCACTATGCATTCAATAGAGAATTTGAACGAGTACGGCAATAATATCGAGATGCTTTGGATCAATCAGTACGAACAAAGGTCCCACTTTTGAATCAGCAGCAGAAAACCGCGTATGATCCATTGATGATAGCAATCAACGACGGCCACGGAGGAATATTTTTCCTCGATGCACCTGGCGGAACTGGCAAAACGTTTCTAATTTCATTGATTTTAGATTCGATTCGCGCACAAGGTCAAATAGCGGTGGCCGTAGCATCATCATGGATCGCTGCCACATTGTTAGAAGGAGCACGAACAGCTCATTCAGCGCTCAAACTGCCGCTGAATTTGCAAACGATAGATGAACCGACGTGCAACATTGCCAAAAATTCAGCAATAGCGAAAGTACTACAAAATAGCAAAATAATAATTTGGGATGAATGCACGATGGCGCACAAACGAGCATTGCAGGCACTCGATCGAACTTTGGAAGATTTGCGCAATTATCAGGACCTCTTTGGAGGTACGNCGATGGCGCACAAACGAGCATTGCAGGCACTCGATCGAACTTTGGAAGATTTGCGCAATTATCAGGACCTCTTTGGAGGTACGATGATTCTACTGGCCGGCGATTTTCGGCAAACGCTGCCAGTCATTCAAAGATCAACAGCTGCTGATGAAATAAACACTTGCTTGAAGTCATATAATTTGTGGAGATACGTGAAAACTCTCAAGTTAACATCGAATATGCGAGTCGCGTTACAAAATGACGAATTGGCGGAAGTGTTTACCACAACATTATTAGACATTGGCAACGGAAAAATTCCGATTGACGCTTCCACTGGTTTCATTTTGTTTCCACCTAATTTTTGTCAATTCTCAACGTCGAAAGAAGAATTGATCACGAAAGTGTTCCCGAATATTGGTGAAAATTACAAAAACCATGTTTGGTTGAGCGAACGAGCTATTTTAGCAGCGAAAAATAAGGACTTAGACGATTCGGACATAAAAATTCAAAGGCAAATTGCTGGCCAACTGCATTCATTTAAGTCGATCGATTGAATTACCGATCCAGATGAAGTCGTCAATAATACAATTTAATTTCTGAATTCATTGGATTTGCCAGAAATGCCACCAAACAATTTGCAGCTCAAGGTCGGCTCGGTGATAATCATGTTACGCAATATGAACCAACCGAATCTATGCAATGGAACAAGACTCGCTGTAGAGACGCTGATGAACAACGGGATTAGAGCAACGATAATCATATTTAAGTTCAAAGGCGATGATTTTCTGATTCCAAGGATACCACTGATTCCAACCGATTTACCGTTTCAATTTAAGCGTGTCCAGTTTCCGGTTCGGCTTGCATTCGCAATGATGATTAATAAATCCTAAGGCCAGTCGGTGGAAGTGTGTGAAATAAAGCTTGAATTGCCATTTTTTTCCCATGGGCAGTTGTACGTGGCGTGCTCGAGAGTAGCTAAACCATCAGCAAAATTCGTTTTCTCTCAGAACGGAACGACAACAAATATCTTTCATCACCAAACGTTGCGATGAACGCCAAACTTAATTTTTTTTAATGTTTGTAATATTATAATATGGGTGCTATGCAACATGGTCTCAATAGTAAATCGTAATTAAAATAATCTGTCTATCTTTTTTCTACCCTTATCCCTTTTTGTATAAATTGACAGGGCAACGACTGTTGGGCCAGCTAGTAATTTCAAAATAATGGAATACTGATTTTTAATTTCTGGCCTTTAAAGTTAATTTCATTACAATAAAGGTAAATATGGACGTACATTTCTTCTGGCTATTTTGTAGTTTGAATATTTGTTCACCAACTGAAATGTGTTAATAAAATACAATTAATCTTTTTCGATAACCCCGTCATGTTATCAACGTACATCAAACGTATTCACCCTTATGATAAATCGTTTATCTTATAATACAGGCATTGGCAAGAAGATTCATCAATAAGAAAACTTACTTCCTAGAGAATAATCTAAATATAATTTACAAACAAAATTTTTTTACAGGCAAAGAAAAATACATTGCGCCTAATTCTAATGACTATCATGTCATTCTTGTCAACTTAAAATACATAAGTGGTGTTCAAGCCAGTGTAATTTTATCTGTTCAAAAACTCGGAGAATGTATGAAATGCGAACATATATTTTTGCTCTGAAGCAAACATTTTTTTTAATAAATACGCAGTTGTCTTAGAGTGGCATATATAATCTCGATAATGAATAATGTGCCGTTATTCCTAGAGAAAATGCTGATATCACATAACCTCTTCACTCGAAGGAAGTAAGAAGGTTCCAGGCAAACAAGAAAATTTATTTTATATTTCCCAAAAGCTCTATAGCAGTTATTTAAGTAGACAAATATGTTTACGTTGCAGGCAATTTATGCGTGAACCAGTTAAATATTTGCACCTGTTTAACCTGTTGAAGTTGGTGTGACGTAAACAAATACAAATAAATTTTTCTTCTGTTGCCACAATTTTTATATTGAAATAAGTTTTTGCATAGTTCACAAGAAACTGTTTTTCCAGTCATATTGTCACATATTTGAAGGGAGCCTCTAACTGTTCCCTCGTGAAATATCTGATTGTTAGTTTGAAGGGAGCCTCTAACTGTTCCCTCGTGAAATATCTGATTGTTAGTTTGAAGGGAGCCTCTAACTGTTCCCTCGTGAAATATCTGATTGTTAGTTTGAAGGGAGCCTCTAACTGTTCCCTCGTGAAATATCTGATTGTTAATTTTGCTGCAGGTTGAGGAATAAAGTGGTATTTATTTTTCTCATTTCGTGCTTCGTGTGAGGATAAAGTGCTTCATATCTCATATCGCTTACCCTACACTTTTTTTACATACCCGTTTGTTTAGTAATTTTTTCTTATCATCAGCGGTAACTTAAAAATAAAAAAAATTGAAGAAAATTACAACTTCATATTATAAATGAGGCCACGGGGGTGTAGTGGTTAGACTACTCACCTCCAACATGGGCGAACCGGTCTTGATTCCTGTCGGGGTCGTTCCCGGATTTTTGTATGTGGGAATCGTTCCAGACGATACCACTTGTTGGCGTGTTTTCTCTGGGGTCTCGAGTTTCCCCTACCCTTGCATTCCGGCGCTGCTCCATACTCACCTCGTTTCACCGTCATGGACTCTCAAGACCTCGGTATTAAGAGCTGCCCAAATATCTTCACTCTACTCATTATAAACGCCGCATTCACCCTCTAACTGTCCACTTCCTTATTCGATGTGCTCCATTTTCTTACGTTATATTCTGGCAATTATCTGCTCTCCCCCTCATTTTTATGTTCCTTGTAATATCCTCGTTTTACGTACCGGCTCCAACATCTTTAAAACTCTTTCTTGGAATTGTTAAGACAGGTCGATACTCTACCGGTCTATATTTCTCACTCTCGCTTGTCAGGTTTATAAAGCTTTGACTTCCACAAGCATCTCTTCCTGCCTTGTTGATGAGCTTACGGTTGTGTTGTCGTTAGCGTGCCGGTATTCCATTTCACTATCTATTTTTACAAATGGTAAACGCGATGGACAATGCCATAGACCTACTGTTTTTATCAGTGTCATCCCGTTTCCTCCGCTCTTGAATTCCGTTGGTACGCCAGCTCAATTCGCTCCCCTCCCCCTCCCTTTTTCACAGAGCTTTAAAAACATACTCACAAATTATAACCACACATTCTTGTATACGTACGTATGATAAATCATAGCCCTACATATGTGTATTTCTATATACCTAAATCCATATGTGCGCAAACGTAAAAAGGCTTCTCACGATAAACCGAGCACTTTTGAAAGCCCTATCATTTGGAATAATAGTAAATAAATAATAGTTTTTTTAGCATAAGACGTTATTTTCCTAGTGCGGTGGATTATGCATACAGTGTTTATTACTTACATTACCAATATTTATTTATAAATGTGCTTGAAGGATACAAAATGGGAGAAAGAAAAAAGTAACTAGGGCCAAAAAAATACTCACTTTACCGTGAACAACCTATACTTACAAATGTAAATGTTAGGAATAACTGTACTTACCGAGTGAGGAGGCACAGAGGTAAAACATACAGACTAATAGTCCGCAGGACCTGGGTTTGAGCCCCGCTCAAACCATACTAATTTCGGTTTTTCATATTTCATTTTTTTTTTATCATTCCAGGCGAATGCTGGGATAGTTCATTAATGCATATAATGGCAAATTCCTTCCAGGTTCCTTTCTCTGAGAAACTTGCTCCGTCTGTAATGACACCTCTGTCGACAAGACTTCAAGTCATACCTACAAAATGGCCATTAACTGTGCTCCAGCAAACGTAATTCTAATGTCTGGTCACGTGATGTTGACAGTGCTATTGTAGAGTCATAAGATTAAGTCGGAGAAATCCGCAGAACAAGGAGAAAACAGTCCTCATAGATCTCCAACCTGAGGGCAGTGCTCCGGTAATTTAGTTACATTTGAAAACTGATCAACAGTTTCCAAGCGGCTTCTGCTTACGAATAACATTTTAAACAATTCCCATGTCAAAATGCCTGTGTCTGCCTTCTATTTTCATCTCTAAGTAATTTTTTTTAATGCGAAAGTATTATAGTGAATGTTTCATAATAATTTCTATAAAACTGCCAGAACAGGTTACATAAAATAGCACAGGTTCATGGAGCAAATATTTGTATTTGTTATTACAACATAGAAATATGGCGTCTCCGCTGAGAATCCTGTACATGTGAGTTGACGAGACAGACTGCACGCCAGTTCAACGCGTTGCGCGCAAAGGTCACCAGACACTCGATACCTGTACCCAGGTCGCCCTTAGCGCTTCCATGCTATAAACCTCCAACCAAACGACGTCCTGAAGTTGATTTTGTTGCCATTTTGTATTTATTTATATCTCTTTTTAACCTACCGTTAAGATTTAATGTTTACATTCATACCTTTTATTACCTTCCTAACTACTTTACAGAATTCCTGAAACCGCAATGGACTCATTCAAGTATGTTGTTTTCTCATAGCAGATAAATAATAATAAATAATGAGTTAACCCTTTCAGTCCCGAATCAATTTCCAATCTCAAGCGCTGCAAGCATTCAGTATTTTGATGTGCACTGTACTTGTGTCAAGCGTGCTTCTTGCTACCAGTGAACCACGCACTGAGTGCTTGTTGATGTGGCAGCACTAGCCATTCGCAAAAGAGAGACGTAGAAACTTCAACAAATTATATTTCTCACAAAAAAGACGATCAAAACCCAGAGGGAACTTATTCTTTGTTGGGTACAGTGCTAACCGTAAATACACTTCACATGCAATAAGTCCTCGATCGTGGTTACTGCGACACTAAGAGGTAATCTTCATTGTGGTTACAAAAAAATGGACAAAATAATTTGTTCTAAAAATTATCTGTTAGAAATTGAGTTGTTTTGAGATATTTGGGTGGCTCTTAACAGCAAGGTCTTGAGAGCAGATGAGGGTGAAATGAGGTGCGTATGGAGCAGCACCGGAATGCAAGGGCGGGGGAAGCGGGAGATCCCCTACAAAACCCGCCAACGAGAGGCATTGTCCGACACGATTCCCACTTTCGAAGTTAAGATATTCCGTATGCCCGGACAACAGGTTTTTTTTCAAATATCTTTTTTTAAAAGTAAATTAAAGTAAAACAATCATAAATCCAAAATGAAGGGCTGCTGCCCCTTTACGCTTTCAGTCTCACTTTAATTTACGGTTTCAGGTGTTGCAAACAAAAATTGTTAAATTGCGTGCTGTACTAAAGTCGACTCAACACTTGTTTCGTTGTCACAGCCAATGAGCTGTTGACTATATGTTTAGCTACAGTTATGTAAACCAATTATGACTTTGACAGGTATGACGGTTTGCGGATCATTTACCCACAGGTAAGATCATTGGCTTCGCACTGTATAGTAAAGTTCAAGTATTACAAACACGTGCATAATATATACAGTTGTGTACACTGGGTGTAAATGGACGAAGCGCATGGTTGTACCGGGTGCGATGAGTAATCACGTCTCCTAGAGTACGAGAGTGACTGCGGACAGGAGGAGCAGACTCGCAGAGAGAGCTAGCCGGGTTTGTGGGTCACGGGAGTGAGTCACAGAGAGCAGGGAGGATGGCTGAGTCACACGCGCTTACCCGCGGCTCAGGGGGAGAGCGCGCCATTAGCGGCGATCAATATCTGGCAACACTGCCAGCGGAGGATGTGTTGTTGCCTACGTGGCCCCGCACTGCCGCTCCTATCGGACATCCGCTCAACTAAGCCTGCCCGGCCCGCACCTAACAGTGCGTGGATACGAGAGCTCTGTCACGCATTCAAGGCACACAAGCGAGGGAGCGATAAGGGCGACACTTAACACGCACGGCAAGCACTCCATCGCTCCTACGAGCAAGGCGTGTAGAGTTTCCACAGTGGGACCTATCGCTCACGACGAAAGAGCACATATTAAACAAGTACTAATGGTGTTACTGTTATCCCGGCTATTAAGAGAACTGCACAGGCCAGTTCTAAAACTTCGCCTAACTCACCCGCCCCTTTTTTTAAAAATTTTTTTCCGGTTTGAACACACTTAATATGATAAAAGTATAATAAAATATGTGCATATATAATATATATGCATATATTTTGCAAAACATGCTATGAACCGGAAAATTATTTTCCCAAATATTCGATGAAGTTTATATTGCATATGAGAGAAGTAATTATATTTTGTAACATTCTAAAGTATTATAGTATAGATAAATCTTGTTGTGTACAAAAAAATTTATGCTAATAAATACATGTATTGTCAGATAGCCAGTCTGTAACTTATGTTTAGTATAATAAGTGTGATTGGTGTTGTCTAAACCAGTAGGAATACTGTAAACGGGAAACAGAGACCCACAGAAGTGGTTTTCATTCAGTCGTAAATATAGGCAACTCACATATAGTCTATCTTAATTGTTTATACATTTGTACTGCACTCATATTTCTTAAGGGTGTTGGCCACGAAAAAAAACAGTTATTTCATCTTTATAACACGTAGGTCTACTGTTCAACTATCAGACATTGTCAGTAATTACTCATTCCTCGCGAAAAAAAAAAATTCCGCATATTTTATGCAATAATACATGTCAAAATCATAATTGTACTTTTTCAGAAATGTAAAAATAATGGAAAACCTCTTCCTTGCATAAATTTTATAATTCACACTGAAAGAAGATGCCCATAGATACTCCAAGACGTATATAAAAATGTAGAAGGCAAATGTGTTTTTGCAATTTAACAAAAACTGGAAGTAAGGAAATTCTTTCACATTTTGGCTTTGTGACCGCCCCTAAAATTTTTGAATATAACTTTTGCCAGATATACCTTTATATGAATTAAGACAAGCTCTTACATTTGCACTTTTAAAATTTTGTGCAAAAAGTTTGTTTTATTTTATTTGTACATTACAAAAACAGTAAAATATTGTCTTTTACATGCCGTTTTGTAGAAACCATGCGGTAAAAAAAAATGTTACATGAGGAAAATGCCTACACGGACATGCCTGCAAGTTGAACAATACATTATATAAATGTACAATAACAAAACGTTATGTGGCCAATACTGAATTTGCTTAAATTTTACACGGTCGATTGTAAATAGTACTGGATACATAAGGCTACCTCAGTCAAACTAGCCAATAATGAAAGCTGATCAGGGCAGCGTAGAACCTGGTGTGTATGTATTAGTAGGACGATGGTAACTGGGTATAAAGAGACAAACTACATATGGGAGAAGTGACAAAGTTCCCGGAACAGTGATAACTATTGACAGTGGCTCATAAGTCGTAGTGAAATAGCGATGACTTTGTCACTGCTTGTCATCCTCCATTATTGTATTCATTTTACCTACTCTGTGGACTCTTGTTTTTGTAAATCGCGATAATAAACGGTTTGAATAACTTTTTAAACTTAGTTCAAACTTTGTAATGTATTTGTATGGATTGTATTCTACAACACAATTGTCCAAATACGAATTACCACACAACTGCCATATTTTGAGGCATCTGTTCCAGAACAATACAATCCATTTACGTACTACGGATAGAGACGTTCACAATTTATACAAACATACGTTATGTGACAATTTTCAAAAAAGAAATAATTAAAAATTACTACAATTGCCCTAAAATATAGTATATGGAAATTTACGTGAATTTTCGATGTGATATTCGTATGTGTAAATGTAGTTAAAAATGTTCCAGGCTTTAATAATTCTTATGCCTATTACAGATACATTGATATGTATTAAATTTTATTTCATGGGTTTGAAACGTATTTAAATTTTGTTTACATAACAGTTATTTCATATCATTTGCGGATGTTTTGGCTTTATTTCACCTTTGTATGATGAATTCTTTTTTTGTGTAATATTTCGAAGTCCTTAGTGATGAGGCGTAATTAAATGTGTAATACTGAAGAGCACAAGGTACTTTATAAATCAATCTCCATCACTTAAGCACCAAGACCGAATAAATAATAAAACCAATGCATTAAATGTAATGCAATTACAAATGAAACAGTTAGATGTAACAATAAGTACAATTGTGCCATCCGTACCGAACTGCCTTCTTGTAGCTAACTAGACCTTGCCGACTAGGCGTATAATATAATCTTAGCCAATACCAGTGACATGGCACAACAGGAACTGTAGAGCGACAGCGACAAGCGACAGCGACAAGCGACAGCGACAATCGATAAGCAACAAGCTACAGCCACAAGCGAAAACCACAAGCGACACCGACAAGCGACAGCCACAAGCGACACAACAAGCGACAAGTGACAGGCACAAGCAACAGCGACAAGCGACAGCCACAAGCGACAGCCACAACCGACAGTCACAAGCGACAGCGACAAGCTACAGCCACAAGAGATAGCGACAAGCGACAGCCACAAGTGACAGCGACAAGCGACAGCCACAAGCGACAGTCACAAGCAACAGCCACAAGCAACAGCGAGAAGCTACTGCCACAAGAGACAGCGACAAGCGACAGCCACAAGAGACAGCCACAAGCGACAGCCACAAGCGACAGCCACAAGCGACAGCGACAAGCTACAGCCACAAGAGACAGCCACAAGCGACAGCCACAAGCGACAGCGACAAGCGACAGCCACAAGAGACAGCGACAAGCGACAGCCACAAGAGACAGCGACAAGCGACAGCCACAAGCGACAGCCACAAGCGACAGCGACAAGCTACAGCCACAAGAGACAGCGACAAGCGACAGCCACAAGAGACAGCGACAAGCGACAGCCACAAGCGACAGCCACAAGCGACAGCGAGAAGCTACAGCCACAAGAGACAGCGACAAGCGACAGCCACAAGAGACAGCGACAAGCGACAGCCACAAGCGACAGCCACAAGCGACAGCGACAAGCTACAGCCACAAGAGACAGCGACAAGCGACAGCCACAAGAGACAGCGACAAGCGACAGCCACAAGCGACAGCCACAAGCGACAGCGAGAAGCTACAGCCACAAGAGACAGCGACAAGCGACAGCCACAAGAGACAGCGACAAGCGACAGCCACAAGCGACAGCCACAAGCGACAGCGACAAGCTACAGCCACAAGAGACAGCGACAAGCGACAGCCACAAGTGACAGCGACAAGCGTCAGCCACAAGCGACAGTCACAAGCAACAGCCACAAGCATCAGCGAGAAGCTACTAGCACAAGAGAGAGCGACAAGCGACAGCCACAAGAGACAGCGACAAGCGACAGCCACAAGCAACAGCGATAAGCGACAGCCACAAGCGACAGTCACAAGCAACAGCCACAAGCAACAGCGACAAGCTACTGCCACAAGCGACAGCCACAATCAACAAGCGACAGTGACAAGCGACCCGGATAATCTCTTGCACAGGTTGCCGACTCGTAGGAACTGGTTGGCGTAAGCTGTCACTGTGAATTTAAATGGTTTGTCCATAGACTAAAGATGAGGTAGACCGATTATTCATCTTGTACGCATGTTCCTAACCTTGACCAACCCCAACACAATTGTCATTTGAATTTAATCAAACTGCATTACAAATTGGTTAGAGGAAGCATGCTATTAAACCACTCCAAGCATTTCTGTACTAATCAGTAGAACTACTAATTTTTCGCAAAAAATAAAGTTAGTACACGGTAGACTTCAATACTGTAACCACCCAGCAGCATTTTGTCTATTGCCATTGGTTGTTGTCTGCTTGACAAGGCGCTTTCATACTTGACCGAACCACTCAGAATTCAGCAACATCGGCACGGCTCCTACATAATTCGTATGCAGACTGTTAACACCTGTCGAAAAGTAATTCAGCCAATCAAGACAGGTAAACGACACTACAGTGCTTTCAAATATAACTTGTCTTGAAATTTTCTCACGGAATTTCACTACCCCTACTAATTAGTGTTCTAACCTCAAATCTAGTCCATGCCGCTCTTGCTAGTCGTGTTGGCAGAAAACAGTTCAATGTTGGGAAACAGAGGCATGATGTGAGTGGGAGCCACCGTGGTGTAGTGGTCAGACTACTCGCCTCCTCCCACCAAGGTGAACCGGGCTCGATTGCTGACAGGGTAGCCCCCGATCGTGCCGGACGATGCCGAAGGTCGGTGGGTTTTCTCGCGGATTTCCCCTTTCTGCCTCCGTCGTATTCCAGCGCTGCTTCATACTCACCTCGCTTCACCCTCATCGGCTCTCAAGACCTCACTGGTAAGAGCCGCCCAAATCTCTCCACTCGCTCACTGGTTGTGCGCACCCAGCGATATTGCTCTACCTCATATTTATTCTGTGGTTATTTCACGACATGTGACAGTGACAACTCTGGAGCAGTGACAAAGTCACCGTGACAGGAAATACTACCCACCCCTATGGGTGGTATGGTACTCGCTGCTAGCCTGTCTTGAAGGCCAGTCTATGCGCACTGTCATTAGAGAGCAGGAAACGTTACTAATTAACTTCAGGACATGTTAGACTTCAACGACGTGTTCACTTGAGTTTCTACCTATATTATATCGCAGTGTGTCTGACATATCCCGGATAACATAGAGCCAATAACGAATCTGCAATTACAAAGTGACCTAATCTCGTGCTACCTGATCTGGTGTTGAACTGAAGAATCGGCCAATAATTAGAGCCGTGCGAAATTCGCGTCATTCTGTGACTGCAGACTAAACTGCAAGCTGTTGTATGCTCCTTTGTGTTCTGTCATTTTCCGGCCAGATGAGTAACACCCCCGAAAGACAATTTCAGCCAATTGTAAAGGCTTTAATGTTGAGCAACTTATCACCAGTAAAGCGGTAGCCAATAAATTTCGGACTGCGCTCAAGTAGGTATAAAACAGTGAAGTCATGGTGCTAAATAACCCGAAATTGGCACGTCCCTATGAATGATCTACTATAGACTATTCTAGTTATTCCAACTTCTCTGAAGCGGTGCTAAAGTTCTACTCCAAGGATATTCATCCGGCTCGTGCAAACAAATATTAACTTAGCCAAGGAAAATACACAAAGGACAACGCACAGTACCTTTGCGCATTAAATTTAGTAATATTTGCATGAGAACTATTTATAAAGAGGCATTACCCAAAGACTCATATTCTCTTTGTTTTTTTCCTTCATATAAATATAGACGAAATATTGTTATTTATTGGTGTATTGTAGGTAAAGGTTCAATTAAACGAATAATTAAATGCTTTTACAATAACATAAGTGTAAAACTCTTGTGATACATGACATATTCAGGAAATAAACCAACACGCCATACATCGGGTGATTTTTCAAAGGTAAGATTCAAAAAGTGCCAAGATAATGCGAGTATACTATAACTAGGCACCTGAAGAATTCGCGGATTCACTTTGGGACAAGCTAGAATTCAAAATACGTGTGTTTATATAACTTCAGCCATTGGACCACACGGTGTTTGACACATCCGGGAGAACGCTGGCCCAATCGTCTACTTCCACTGTGACAGCAGCCAAGCAATGTGCAGTTTACATCGGCATATTTGTACATAAGACTGTAGAGTCTAGCCTACAGCTCATTGAACTCGCTAATTTTTCATGTGTCTAACTATAACTGATGATCGACTATACAAAATATTGTTGATTCTAACTTATTGCATAATTAATCCACGAAATCCCTGGGTCTCTTTCATATAAGAGTTAGAAGACGAAGGACAAGAAACTACTTTGGACTGTGGCAAAGTATTTGTGCGCCAATGTGGCTTCTGTGAAAGGAAGTGTTTGCCGTCTTTATATTCCCCTCAGTGTGCGCCAGGTAACACATTTTAGTACGTATATTTGCCGTGTGTTTTCGAAAGGAAAGTGGAAAGTAAGTTACCAAGCTCTCCGCGCGACACATGTGAATTCTGGCTGGTGTTTCTCTTTCATCCTTCGTTCTTCCTTCGCACGACTCTTCCTCATATCTCCCACCCACCTCCCACCAACCTGTACCAACTCTTGACTCGCGGAATCGATTGAGTTGGGAAGTAGTATACATGCCGAGTCACAGCCAGACATCTCGGAGGGGAAATTCTGTTTCCCCAGTTTCCACAACTCCGCCCCAGCGGAATACATTTAACCACTTCTATCTACTCCGGAGCCGCTCGTTTATTTACAGCGCGCCGGGCGTATCTTCCTGTGCGCTTCGTGCTCCGCTTGCATCCGCACTCTAATCATTTCCTCGACATTCGTGTCAGGCGCATTAGGCTCTGGCGTTAGATTGATGCCATTAGGAAACTATATTAAACCTGTTCACGCCCGTTTTAACGTATGGTTTCATGTGTTGCAATTCAGAATATTATAGATGCACGATGTATTTAACACTTTGAGGAATATACCCGATTTTGACTCGAGTGAGGAAATTATGGCGGATTTCTTGTTCTCAGAATACAAGTTATATTGTTCTCCTAACAAATATACTTTAGCGCTTCAATTGTAATTTTCACGAACACACATTAAATTATTATTCATTTATATAAATGAGCAGAATACAATCCATTTTATGTTACACATGAGAAATCGCTGACCAATTCACTGGCCAGAAGCAGCCAATGATGAAACTCGTTAGTACGGTAGATATGTCCGGTGAAATTTGGACCAATTTGATGGTGACGAGAACATGTATGTACAAACCAGTGGAGCTGTGGACTATACCCTCGTAGATTGTCGTGAATATGCTGAGAGCTCAAAGTTTTAGTCCATCACAGAACTTGCTTCATTAACACAACCAAAGCGCTGTGGGTTTTGTGTTCGGCTCTGGTGAACTGAACCACTCATAACCTAGAACAGTAATATGGTTTACGAACCAGTTATCCAAACGGAAGGTAACTTGGCACTCAGCCTCAGACTGTAGCGTAGTGACTTAACTTTCTGTTTACAGTAGTGTGTACAATGGGTAGATATATCGTGCATATGGGCAGCGATGTTTCGCGAAAAGATTTCGAGACAAGATACTCTCCAAAGCACTGTAGGGTCGTCCAGCTTCTTTGATTGGCAAAAAAATGTTCTGGACCGTGTTAACTGTTTGCGCACGAATCAGTTATCAGTTCAGTGTCGGAGTTGCTTAGTCCTGAGTGGCTTGGTCAAAGACAGACACGGTACCAGCAGCCAATGGAGGTATAACAACAGCTGAGGTGTGTATATAGTATTAAAGTCTATAGTGTGCTCCGATTTTGACGCGAAAAGTCACTGGCCCTAATCATACACATTACCTTCTATCCACTGAATAGTTCAAAAGCATCAGAAACTTCCAGTTAGTTGAGTGACACAGAACTTAAACCCGATTTACACAATTATATGAAAAACTTTGTGTGTAGTTTCAGTGTTTTTAGGGATACTTGATTATCGCAAAGATAGTGACGTGCGTGCTTAACTTCAGTTTCCCACGCGCACATTGGAGCGGCTTAGGAGACCGTAAACAAAGACGTCTCGAGAGCCGATGAGGATGAAGCGCGATAGGTCTGCACTAGCGTCGGAATGCAACGGCGGGGGAAATGGGGGATCCCCGAGAAAACCCGCCGGCCAGTCAAGATTACCACGTGCCACCACCTGGGAGCGATCCCTCCGGGAATCGAACCCAGTTCGCCTTGGTGGTAGGTGACTGGTCTACCCGCTGTGGCACTGCGGCCCCACAACGAGCACAATTTCAGTTCTCAATCTTTTATTGGTCATACTAAGGGCAGCTGGTTTCCGAGAAGAGTTTGCAGGACAAGTTGTGTTCCAACGCACTTTAATTCAGAACCACTTTCGTGGTTGCATCATTTTAATTCTTACTCGTCTTATCGGCCCTCTCACTAATCACGTACGGTCAGCATCGGAGAAACTGAACTCTGATTGGGCCACTCATACAACAGACTCTTTACACAAAGACAAGCGGCCAATAGCCAAAAGAAGACTGTGAACGTGCACACATGATATTGTAGTTTAGGCTCCACCTAAATCTTTCGCGAAAAACAGGTGACCCTAACTTTGTGTCTTTGTCAGAAAACATTCTGGTTTTTGAACTGGCCAGTCATAATTAGGTAAGTCTGGTGATGAACGTCTTTGATTCACGCTCAAGCACCTAAGCCGCGTAAAAATTTTCACGGAAAACTGGTATCACTAGTAATTTTTTGCGAATAAACTGTTACTTTCCGGTTGGTTTAAGCATTCTTAAGCTTAGATACAATTTAGAAATTGGATGTTTTTAAATGCCGCGTGTTTTAGGGTCTGGTCGCTGATCTGGGACGTCCAGTACCGGAGTAACAATAGAACCCTGTTCACCCGCCGTATTGAATTTTTTATTTGTTTCCTCCTGATTCAAATTAAGGAGGATTTATTGAAAAACGGCTCAATAGAAGCTTAAAACATTACTTTTCCAATAATAACAGAAATAATATATGAACTACTAATGCATATTTATGCAACAATTAANAAGCTTAAAACATTACTTTTCCAATAATAACAGAAATAATATATGAACTACTAATGCATATTTATGCAACAATTAACATAACATAAAATTTTATATATTAATTAATTTTTAATGGTTGCCAGGTAATACCAATTACAATCGGGTACAATAAGTTGCACAGATCCATAAAATGTAATATTTCTAAAACAAAAAAATTTCAGTAAATGACCTTACTCTTCAGTTATGATACTAAAAGTGACAAAGTGAAGAGATTTGGGCGGCACCTAACAGCGAGATCCTGAGAGCCGATAAGGGTGATTGAGATGGGTATGGAACAGCGCCGGAATGAACGGGTGGAAGAAANTTGGATGTTTTTAAATGCCGCGTGTTTTAGGGTCTGGTCGCTGATCTGGGACGTCCAGTACCGGAGTAACAATAGAACCCTGTTCACCCGCCGTATTGAATTTTTTATTTGTTTCCTCCTGATTCAAATTAAGGAGGATTTATTGAAAAACGGCTCAATAGAAGCTTAAAACATTACTTTTCCAATAATAACAGAAATAATATATGAACTACTAATGCATATTTATGCAACAATTAAAATAACATAAAATTTTATATATTAATTAATTTTTAATGGTTGCCAGGGAATACCAATTACAATCGGGTACAATAAGTTGCACAGATCCATGAAATGTAATATTTCTAAAACAAAAAAATTTCAGTAAATGACCTTACTCTTCAGTTATGATACTAAAAGTGACAAAGTGAAGAGATTTGGGCGGCACCTAACAGCGAGGTCCTGAGAGCCGATAAGGGTAATTCAGATGGGTATGGAACAGCGCCGGAATGAACGGGTGGAAGAAGCGGGAGATCCCCGAGAAAACCCACTGACTAGTGGCATGGTTCGGCACGATTCCCACAAGCCAAAATCTAGTAGTGGCCCGGCTGGGGATTGAACCCGGTTCGCTATGGTGGGAGGTAAGCAGTCTAGCCTCTTAGCCACCGCGGCCCCTATGACAATAAAATTAATCATTTATCTATTAGGGGTGATACAGCCTCTTAATCCTGATTGGCTCAGCCAGGTAATGAAACAGCGTTCACAAAGAGACGCCGTCAATACCCAAAGGAAATATGCAAATTTGTACATAGGATATGGAATTATATCCCGTAATGAAATCATTGCTCTATATACTAGTGGCCCTATAGCCCAGCCAAATTAGGTTTTTAATCGTGACATGACAGAAGAAGGGAGCATTGAAAGCCAGGTGTCCCCCGAAAATTGGGGGAAAAATTTGACAATGGCAACAGAAATGTGAACTGTTTAAAATATCAACACGGATTTTAAAATGTGTGTATCTCAGGATGTCGCAATTAATACATAAACAATTTTATATTTATAAAGGTCTAAAATGATTTTCATTGAAAAAAAATATTCAGTATCAGACCTGACTCATATATATATATATATATGGATGAGAATTTCGTCTGCTACTGCACTGTAGCCCAGCTATGTATGGCAAAGTAATCATTTAAAACAACACACACATTATTAAAGTGTATTCAGGAAAATAATTTTAATTTCTTCCTATGAGGAAAACATCGTTTTTTATTCGTAATGGTTCCGAATTTAGAAATTAATTTAATTGGGGTAAAACAATAATCCAATTTATTAATAATATCATTATTTTATTTTTATACGTCAGCTTAGGAAGATATGTTTTTGTTGTTTCTGTAATTCTTAACTAAATAGTCTGATGAAGCGTTTATAAAGAATGTCACTTGTATCTTCGTGTAATCGACTACGAATCTACAATAATAGCTACACCGAAACAACAACCCTATATTTGCTTTTGTGATAGAAGAAGCCGAAACGTAGGCCTACATGATGTTGAAATCTAACTTGCCCAAAAATGCATCGATAGACATTTATAGTTGTAGATACCAAATAAATTAACTTAAAAAATATTTTTATAAATAAAACAAATATTTTTCCACTCGAATAATCTGCTATTGCTCCAAATATCTGCGCGAATTTCCTTGGATCAAATAAAGCATTAAAAAATAATTTTTTTAAGTGTATCACCAACTTGTATTTGGTACACACAGCACTTTTACAAATAGGTTAAACTAATAAGCGTGGTTACGGTAAACCTTTGACATAACATGGTATGGTGAAATTAATATTTGTTGGGAGTTAGCCAGAATTAGGTAACCTGAAACAGTTGATAAGTCTGTTAATAAAACATTTATAACGGCAAGAAACTCAGATGAGTCCATTACTGGCATTTATTTGGTTGGCTGTAGGATAACCGGGTCATTCAATTTCCTTCATTCGAATTTATAGCTCAAGAGATTGTTTATGAATGTAGTAATAATTATGACAATAACACTGTTTGTTTTTGTATTTATTTATGCTTAATAATATTGGTATAAATAATTCCAATGAAGTTAATTCAACCATTAACACAAAAGAAGAGCTGTTACATTTATAAATATTTATCTCGGTACAAAGTATGTATTATAACAATTCGAACTTAAAAACATTTGAATTTTTGCAGCGGTCGCTTTATACGAAGTCACTAAGGCTNAGAGATTGTTTATGAATGTAGTAATAATTATGACAATAACACTGTTTGTTTTTGTATTTATTTATGCTTAATAATACTGGTATAAATAATTCCAATGAAGTTAATTCAACCATTAACACAAAAGAAGAGCTGTTACATTTATAAATATTTATCTCGGTACAAACTATGTATTATAACAATTCGAACTTAAAAACATTTGAATTTTTGCAGCGGTCGCTTTATACGAAGTCACTAAGGCTTACGGTTCAGATGCTAATGTTGGTGGTATTCGAATATCGGCTCTGCTGACAGCATCTTTAATGATCACCCAAGTTCTTACTGTACGTTGGGTCGTACGTATCTTTTGTTGCACCCATCGATTCTTACAAGTTTAGATCAACCACATACAAACCATAGAACAAAGTATTTTCAATAAAAAATAATAATATTTGTCACGATGGTAACAATTTATTTTGTTACGCCAAAGAATTTTAGTGTGAACTCACGACATTTCCGGGTCTGTAATCAGTAGGGACGTCCCAGATTTGCATTACTTTGTGGCTGCACACTAAACTTCAAGATGTTGTACGCTCGTCTGTGTTTTGCCTTTGGTCGACAACATGCGTGAGACTTTCCAATGACGCTTCTAGCCAATAGCGAATGTTCAATGATCGAGCAACCTATCTGTAGTGAAGACAGTAACCAATGGAATCACGAATAGCGCTCCAGTAGATATAGGGCAATGAGGTCTAGCTAGGGCAACCTGTGTTTCTCGATAACATTCACGTGGAGGGCAGACTTCAATATCCTATGCTCACACTTCCACTCTACATTCGACTATTGTCCTCTTGTCTTTGTCTGAGGAAAGTCTGTTACTTGAGTGAGCCAATCAGAATTAACTTTATCCGATACTGATCGTCCGTGATTCGCGAGCAGACAGATAAGACGCATAACAATTTAAATGATCCAATCAGGAAAGTGGTTCTGAACTAAAGTGCGTTGGTACCCAAGTTGTCCTGAGATCTGTTCGCGATGAACTGGTGCCCTGAAGTATAGGATGCTACTAATGCTTAACGTGAGTTTTGTAGGTCTTAACTAGTCGCTCTCACTAGAATGGACACGCGAGTCTTGTGGTAGAGTGCTGATTGTAGAGGCGGATATCTGGAAGAGAACTCGGAGGCAGTTAATGGCCGCTGGTCTCGTGACTAGTGCCGCGCTGTTTGTCCAGCGAGTTTCGGTAACGAGTTGTTCGGAGGAGGGGGGTGGGCGAATGTTGGAGGACGTAGGTGAAGTGATATCGAGCAGCTCTTGCGAGCAGAACTACCTAACGAATTTTCTCCCGGAGTCCGAACTTGGAGTGCAGTTTACCTCTCTGTTCGGAGACTTGCCCCTCTTGTAGTCCGAACTCTCCACGTCTCATTCGCATTAAGGTTATGTCCTAACTTACACCACAAGGTGTATTCTGTATTAATACGCTAGCTGTGGGGTGGGGAAAGAAAAGTCTTTAGTGTCACAAACCGGGCAGAATTGTGGGCTCTTTCAATAATCTTGAGTGGAGAAAGATGAAATTTAAAATATTTTTTTCACTTCTGAAGGTACGTCATGATTACAGACTTTCAAAATTCTCTCGGTATCGTGCTGAGTTTATACTTTAAACACGTGTATATCCTCGCCGCGTTTGTCTTCGGACTATACTTTCTAGTGACAACTTGAAAAAAAATAACAAACGCTGTATGTTTGTGTGGTCCAGTAACGTGCAGTTTTGTTACAATTTAAAAGGCTTACCACCTATTCAGCAGCCAAATATCAGTTGTAATAAGTACAGTACTGTTAAGTCTAGCAGCACACCTGGTAGATGAAGGGTAAAGAGATTCGGGAGGTCTTGAGAGCATATGAAAATGAAGTGAGGTGATTTTGGAGCAACGCCGGAATGAAATGGCGGAGATGCGGAACAACTCCGAGAAAATCCACCGACCAGCGGCATCGTACGACACGATTTCCACATGCGAAAATCTGGGGGCGACCTTGCCGGGTGGGAGATGAGTAGTCTTACCACTACACCACCACGGTCCCTACTGAAGTCAGAGTTTTTTTATATTGATAAGGGCACCTATAAACTTTTTTATTATTAATAAACTTATTTTATCAAAAATAGTTCCATGGATTCAATTTAGATGACGCATGAGTAAAGTGATAACAGTACATGGCATTGTTCATCTGGAATATGGCTGTAGCATACAAAAAAAAAAAAAGAAATCTAGATCCTAAGAAGGGCTTTCAAAGAACTCAATTAAATAACATTTATTGCCTACCAAATTAACGAATGTAATTGAGTAGGTAGATCTATAAGATTTTAAAACTGAGTCAGTATTAGCAAGTATTTGCTGCAGGGAGTAAGGGTACCGTGTTGAAAGTGTTANCTATAAGATTTTAAAACTGAGTCAGTATTAGCAAGTATTTGCTGCAGGGAGTAAGGGTACCGTGTTGAAAGTGTTACGTATTTCTAGTAAGTGTAAATAATTCTAGTTTAATTACAATATGTCCGGTATCAGCAGACTTCCTGTGTACTCCCCTAGATCTGACTGTCCGATTACTTCACTCAAGGATGTACACCAGCTCGTGAATAATTCATATCACGCGCACGGCTACATTTCCAGCCGCCCTCTCCAGCGCCAGTAACTGAGGGAACAGGCGGCACGCGATATTGCCTGTGACGTCAGCTCCGCTGGGATCCCTCAGGACTCGCTATCCTCGGTTCGCTATACAGGATGTCTCAGAGCGCTGGCTCGCTGCTCCTCCTCTCGCGTGTCGCGTTCACACTTTGGGAGCTTCTCCTAGCGAGGCTATAGTCCATTCACCCCCACTTCACACTTTCCTGAGGGGCTGCTTGGGTTTTAGTTCCAGGATATCCCTCCGCGTCATGCAAACAAAGCTTAACCGAGTATAGAAAATTACCCCAAAAGGCAACGCACCACAATCGTGTGCACTCAGTTCAATTATATTTTACATAATGACTATTGGTTAGTAGGCATTACCGACATACCTATTTTGTCGTTGTTTTTCTTCACCTTATTTTTAACGAAATATGATCATTTACTCACTAAATAACAATTAAAGTTCAATTTCACCAAAATAGGGTACTTTCATGTTAGCAAAGGTATAAAACGCTTGTGATACATGGCGTCTATAGGAAATACCCAAGCACGTCATATATGGNCTTTCATGTTAGCAAAGGTATAAAACGCTTGTGATACATGGCGTCTATAGGAAATACCCAAGCACGTCATATATGGAATATTTTTTCAAACGTTTGTTTCAAAAAGTGTGAAGAAACCTCGAATAGATTATTGTCATAAATGATGGAAATTCACGAAAATTTGTTGAGTCAACATATATTCTACAACAATCTAACTAGTTTACTATTTCATGATTGGATTAACAAGGTCTTGACTCGCATAAGTTGTTTGCAGACCAACACGAACGTTCTCACCTATATTATCAGAATCCTAATTTGCCCAGTGAACTGAGGTAGTGGATTCATGCATGCATGACAGCCAATAAGGAAAGAAAACTGCCGGACACGTGTACATTACGTTGAATCCTAGCAAACAGTCAAATTTTCCAGTGACAAACCATCATCTCTAACTATAGTATGTAATTTTGACGAGAATAGTCCTTAAAAATCAGACCCACACATGGCGGTGTAACGTGTACATTCCGACATTGNGTATGTAATTTTGACGAGAATAGTCCTTAAAAATCAGACCCACACATGGCGGTGTAACGTGTACATTCCGACATTGTAGTTCCGTGACTACAAATACGGTTGAAATAAATGTGGACTCGTTCAAGCGGGCATACGACTATGATGCGAGCATGACCTTGAGCTGATGCCGTGCATGCGCAAGGCCAGATTGGGGGCCCGTGGCGACTGCTGGCAATTTAGGGCGAAGAATTCAGGGGTAGTACATCTCGCAACTACAAACTAATTATTTGTTCTAAATATGAAATTTCAACTTCTTGACTTACGCATGAAGTATCGCTCCAGGTATCTCAAGAGGGGATATATTTTATCTGAGAAGTACGTACGAATTCCTTGTAATAAACTACATGCCGGAACCTATGAAAATAATTTCTATTGGTTTGTCTCACCGGCTGGAACCAATAATAAAATGCTGGTGTGCTAGCAGCAGCCAATAGCATGGTCCAGAAGAAAGGCGCTGTTTTCATTAGTGCTGGCTTCTGATCTTGTACAGCACCGACCATGATTTCACCTATTTTCCATCATGTATTTCGTGAAAAATGGAATATATTAGCCAAAGAATTCACGTAAAACTCACACCCAAGTACCAACCACAGCCAGACTCCGATATTTGTACCGACCGTGTAGACACAATTCGTACGTATGTAGTTAAAGCTAGGTGTCACAGACTAATTTACAGTTTTACAAATGTACTTAACAGATACGAATATAAAGGCTCGAATTAACATACACCTCTAAATGTAAATTTAAAGAAAAACTCTAAAACACGATGTTTTAAAGGGACTGCATATGGGAATCGTACCGGACGATGCCACTGGTTGGAGGGTTTTCTCAGGGGTCTCCCGTTTCCCCACCATTTCATTTTAGTGCCGCTCCGTACTCACATCAATCACCCTCATCGGCTCTCAAGAGATCGCTGTGAAGAGCGGCCCAAATCTCTTCACTCACTCACGAAGTTATAAATGAGCTTAGGGATCGGACAACGAACAGAATAAATTTGCCTTGTTTCCGCCTTGGAAGACGCAAATACGCTTTCGAGATTACGCTCGCTCTCTGAACAGCAGGTTAATCACACTGACCGGTGTACGAGTTCGCCAGTTCAGATAGCCTGCTATGAACTATTAATGGGGATATCGTATTTACGCACAAAAAGTGTTGCTGTCGTGTTGTATTCGAAAACACCTCAGCTTACATCCATTTTTCCCTACTGCCCAATATTCACAGACGTTCAGTACCGGATTAACCTCATTCGGATTGGCCGGTTAAAATACCACAAAATATTTTACAATATATGTTGCCGATAACAAGACAAACTGTAGGCGTGTACGTAAGATATTAAATTAAAGCCTGTGCGGATCTGTTTCCTCTGTAACACGTGTCCCTGACTATTGATGTACGTACAACCAACTGCTCATTTGCCTTGAGATGCTATCGATATAGTTTTCTGGACAGTTATTCCTTTACAATATCATCTGGTGATATGTTGTTTATAGCTTATAGGTAGGGCCAGTGACTTTTCGCGTAAAAATCGGAGCACACAGTAGACTTCAATACTATATACACACTTCNTATAGGTAGGGCCAGTGACTTTTCGCGTAAAAATCGGAGCACACAGTAGACTTCAATACTATATACACACTTCAGCAGTTGTTATATCTCCATTGGCTGCTGGTGCCGTGCCCGTATTTGACCAAGCCACTCAGGACTAAGTAACTCCCAACCTGAATCTTCGTGATTCGTTCGAAAACGGATAACACGGGCCAGAGCATTTTTCTTTTTTAGCCAATCAAAGAAGCTGGACCACCCTACAGTGCTTCGGACTGTACCTTGTCTCGAAATCTTTTCGCGAAATATCACTGCCCCTATATATATGCTATTCACGATAAACTGAGCACTTAAAAAAGAAGTACTTGGGATCTACTTGCACGCACATTGTGTTTTATACCATAATATATAAAATTAACATTGCTGTGGGCGTGATACTTTATTCGTTTTCGGTCAAGTCAAATAGTGTAACTATTGCATTTGTTTTTTTTTTTAAATTGCCCATTTTTTGGACTTTTATGTTTAAATAGAAGGCCAAAAAAATCGTTTCACTATTCGCAAATTTTTACCTAACGCTTTTAATTCCCCTTTAAATCATGGAACTACTTTCCCTCTGCCGATATCATCTTTACTGCGGGCATATCAGTCAGTCCGCCCGGTAAAATACATTCAGGTAGGGGCAGTTACATTTTTCAATTAAGCGTGAACAGTCTATAAAAAACACTTTGAATATTAGTTTTCTTGCCAGACAATAATCACTTGATCATTAGCAAATCATATAATCTATAAATATTTTTTTATAGCTGAAATTTTCTTCAATAATTAAAGATATTGATATTGTGTTTGATTTCAAGAGTAGTTTCCTCTGGATACCGTCGTGTAGGTGAAATAAGGAAGTCTTTATTCTCCCCATATTTTCTCATACAGTTCTTCAATAACTTCAGTTGTTACCTCTAGTCAACGTTTTATTTTTATAATATATTATATAAATACAAATGTTATATTATCAGTTGGGGTAATGTAGGCTATAAGGAAATGTATATTTTAAAATCTAACCGTTCATGATGTTAATTGTTTACGATGTTGTTAGGGGCAGGAAAATTCCCCGAATTCATTCGAGGTAGACTTGAAAAACTTGTAGGACTAGATTTTTGCCACTATTAAAATTGGATGAAAATTAACACAATGTGCCATTGATGGTTGTGAGCCAAATAAAAACAATCATTGAAACACGCGCCCTATTCTCATTCAACCTGGCCTGGGGTGAAAACTATCTTCGTATAGAAACCCTACTATTTCGCTTTATAAAGGGGCACCAAGCTAGGTTTCACGGTTCTATACGCACTCAAGCTGACGTCACTAGTTCATTGGCTGCCGCCAAAGGCAGAACTCACTCTCCTGTTTAACGTGGCAATACCGACTGCAGCTTCCAGAAAGCGACATATTTACTATTGGTAGAGCGCGTGATTCTTCACGAAACATAAGAGTACACGGTAGACTTCAATGCTATTAAGCACCCAAAAGCAGTTGGTCTATTCGCATTGGTTGCTGTCTGCTTGAGAAGGCGTTTTCATATTCGACCGGGCCACTAACAATTCGGCATCATCGGCACGGCTGCTACGTGATTCATGTGCAGACAATTAACACGTGCCATAAATTAATTCAGCCAATCAAGATAGGTAAACAACCCTATTATGTTTCGAAGTATAACTTGTCATGAAATCTTTTCGTGAAATTTCACTACCCTGAACTATTGGTTCTGAGTCCTACACAATCTAAAATAGAAACAATTAAAACTGCTCAAAATCACCAAGTTTGTCTACAGATGTGTTGAAACTTCAGTACTCCTCTTGAATAAGTAACATCCTACTGATCATTTCAGTTACTGGTATTCACTGATTAAAGACATATGTTAACTGATTTCTAGAGAGGCAATGGCTTAGCAGCAAAACCGCCAGTAGATAAGATGTCGTTAACTGATGATTAAATATAATAATTCTACTGCAGAGCGTGTAGTATAAGCGGTGGTCCAATGGCATACGTGAAGCTAGTATATACTTGTACCTTGGTACTTATTTATTATGCAAAATGTTACGGTCTTTAACAAAGTACTGGGTGAGAAATCATTGAATAGTGCATGCAGGATTGCCGAATCTAGACTACAGAACAGTGAAATCGCGCAATTCTACCGTCCGTATTTCGCCTACGTTATTAGTTGACATTTCACGTAGAAGAGACTCGCTTTATTGTTAGGGAAAACTGATTTTCGCTAAAAGCGTTTGCGTAGGTAAGTAATATTTAAAAACACTACCGACACTCCAGCAGTTTTACTGTGCTTATTGGCTGCGCATCTTTGTAACGAGATAGTTTCTTCAATTAAAGGCAAACGCGATTTTACTTACTGTGATGATCAAGGTAGTATGTGGTTCTCAGGCAGCTACCAAAGATGCGTCAATAGTAAATCAGCAAATCGCAGACGTGGATATTAGCTAAGGTGTTTTGTAATAAAAACATAGGCATAAAATCTCTTCGCTAAAATCTGGTATTCTTAGTAATTATTTGGTCTCATGTTAAAATTTAACAAATTCAACTGTCAGTGAATTTACGTATCGATATTACCGCAAGCAACAAGCTATATGAAAAACATCTGTATGTGACTGTGAAGCGCTGGACATCTCATTGGCCGTTGCTTATTGCTATCGCCATGTAGTGTAGGTATTTATTTCACGTATCTGCAGAACTCATCATGAAGTGCACAGAAGAACAGTTGTTAATAGCTCGCTATGTTCAATGGTATGGCCATATTCACGTCCACAAGTTACAACAGAGAACAGAATAAATCGTGTTTTACATTTTATCAAGCTCACTCACGTATTTTATGATTGATCTATTGAAGACTTAAGAACACAGAGGTGGGACAGTCGTTTGTTCTGCTAGCTCCAATCGCACGCGCCAGCAAAATGGCGTCACTTGCCGGCAAAATGTCGGAACGCCGTTCACAATCAGCACCATGTAACTCATTTGACAGCTGGCAGGCCAGTCAGTAGGGAACCTTCCGAACCACTTGGTAGCCAATCGGATCTTCGCCCGTTCCCAAATCCTCTCTCAGCCAACCAGTGAATAGGTATGCCCACATCGAAGGAACAACCGAGATATTTCATCTCTGTGTATTTATCTACTCTGTGCTTGAGTTGTGTTATCAGTCCTGCAATAATTTTGAAGGGGTAGATTTTACAACTTATGATCTTTGCTTACGAGGTTTCACAATAAAATTGATTAATTAGGGCATGCTATTTTAAAAGNTTAATTGGGGCATGCTATTTTAAAAGCCACGGATTAAAAACTAATGATTGTCCATATAACATAGAGGTATTGTGTTAAAAATGTTAAAAAAAACCATATCTTGGATGTTAGTTCGTCAATGGACAATACTTTATTTGATACGCCCTAGTGAGTTTGCGCCAGTTAGCAGACCCTTCACAATGGTGTGTCCTAATTATGCGCAGTTCACACAGAAGGGGAATGGCTTCACACCCAAACAGCCGACAATGAACAATAACTAGAGGTAGCGATTTTTCGCGATAAAAATTTGAGTACGCTGTAGATTAAAATACTATAAGCACCCAATAGCAGTTTGTCTATTGCTATCGGTGTCATTCTACATGAGAAGGCGTTATCATATTTCACCTGGCCTCTCAGAATTCGGCAACATCGGCACTGTTCCTACGTGATTCGTGTGCAGAGAGTTAACACGTGTCAAAAATAACTCAGCCAATCAAGATAAGTAAACGATCCTACAGTGTTTTGAAATATAACTTGTCTTGAAATCACTTCACGAAATTTCACTGGCCCTAACAATAACTCCTTTTCTATTATTTACAGGTCTATGTAAATTCTAGCGTGATGACAAACATAACAAGAATTCCTCGTGTCCCATAAATAAGGTAATAAATAAAAAAAATCCTTCAAATATATATGGTAATGTTTTCAACCTGCCACGAGGATTGTAGTAAAGCCCACGATAGTTCTGGTTGAGACGTGCAGTGGCTGTCGCATGCATTAATTATCTCAGTTGAAATGTAATCTTAGCCGTCGACGGCGACTGCGACATCACAGCGTGCTTTTAACAGCTAAACGACTCATAGTACTCTTTTGATCTCAGCTTTAGTAAATTGAGAAGGGATTATGAGGAGGGGGGAGGTAAGGGAAACTCATTTAACTTTTGAGGATGTTATGGCAGCCTAGAGAGAGCAGAGGCGCTCTTTTTTTCCTCCCTCGCGTGAAGGGCGCTGTTATCTGGGTTGTGTCACCAGTGCTGGTAAATTTCTTGCATGGAAAATAGCCTCTGTATAACGGGCGTTCTTCCAAGTCGGGTAACGTGGTTTGCAGGACCGGTAAAACGGAGTTCCAAGAATGGATTACCTGTAAAGCGCGGCTTTCTTGATGTTCGTGAGTTAGGTAAGCAAGTTTCCGAACCATCCCCAGTAACATTCAATAGACAAGCGCAGAACTTTATAGCCTACATTGAGCCACCGGCTTTGTCGAGAAAATATCGCGCGAGCTATATTTCAATATCCTACCCTCAACAAAAATATTGTTGAGTAAACAAAACTTGAAAAAAAACTAAATTAATTTTTTCACCTAGCAAAATACACGCTTGTTAAACGAAACCTCTGCATTGGGCCAAAAAATATTAGATTGTTAACAAAATATTTTGTTGAATCAATTTTCTATATTTCCTTGGCAACTCGTTTGATTAGCTTCGTTCGAAAACACAGCTCTCGAGAGTTTGTTTATATTTGTTATGACAATTAGGAGAGTAATGGTGTTTGTTACTGAATTAATTGATGCTTAATGAGGGTATAAACACCATACTAAAACAGGATCAATAAGAAGCTAAAAAAAAAGAGTGTAAAATTTGAAGTATTTATTTGCGCACACTGTCCACTTTTTGAAATTTATTAATTTGAGTATACCCTGAGTTCCTTAGAAGCTTGGCTTAGTCGTAGCATTCGGGCGCAGGTTGACGCTACGCCACTCGTCAGGGCACCAATTTAACTTGACGGTGCTACTGTTGTGCGCCAATTAAACTTGACGCTATTCCCCACCTATGGTACACAGGGTGGTTCGTAGGGTCGGAGTTAATTCTTCCAGGCACAGACTATAAGTTGCCTTGAAGGTTGAGGGTATTTCAATAATGTAGTATTTTGCTGTTTCATTTTGAAGGATGGATATATTGTCTCGAGTTATAGAAAAACATACAGAAACACTTCCGAGGTGCGGTACNCTGTTTCATTTTGAAGGATGGATATATTGTCTCGAGTTATAGAAAAACATACAGAAACACTTCCGAGGTGCGGTACTCTAATTTGGCTAACTCGTATTAACTGGGGGTGACATCATGGTAGAGGGGGAAATCTCTGGGCAGCGACTTGATACTTAACTACTCTGCTGTTGGTGCTGGTATTTTGTCTGCGGTGGGTGAGCTCCGGCGATGTCGGCGGCCTTGGCAAAGGCCCGCGTTTGGTGCCGTCTCACTAACTACTCTTCTACTGACGTACTCATGTACTGAGGTACTATTGTCGCCAGGGGTCCGATCACCCCGGCCGCACACAGCGCTGCTGCTCTGTCTATAAGGTAATAATTCACTGCTACGATCTGCTCTCTCTGCGCGGCGATATGCAACTTCTCTGCTCGAAGTTCTACTGTTTACTCATATTCTCACCCTTATCACAAAGAGGTGCATATGCTCCCTAGCCTCCCTACCTAATTGTCGGCACATGTCGCCTTGTTCTGGCGAGGGGGCGGTGGTAGGAAACAGAACAATGCATTTAAAAAACGTGCCCTGGTTCCTGATGATTGAGGTGCGGGGGGTGGGGTGGTGATCTTGCCACTTGAATTTACCACCTCAGCTTAATTTTCCGGTGTGCGTGTTTTCTGATTTCATGCAAACTGCGTCTCCTATCTGGTGATATCTCGGCGCTTACAAATTTTACTTGGCTTGCTAGGAGTGTAGATGAGGAGGGGAAGGGGGGTGGTGGCCTCCCCAGCAGTGACACGAGTAGGGCTTGGAAGCGTGTGTCTCCCTCTGCTTGACCTTTCTCTGCGGTAATTACGATTGCCATGTGTCTCTCTAAGCCCCTACACTGGTTGAAGCTGAAGGGGGGGTGGGGGAAGGGGGGTGCTTGTGGGACAGCGCTGCTCTAATACTTCTAATACGTCACACGTCAAGGTACATATGTTCAAATATCAATTGAGCTTCCATTGTTTTTAACCCTTTCATTGACAGTGTCCTCTATCTGGGACGTTGCATATGAAGTGGCTAGAATGGTCTGCACTGCTGTAAACTGCACAACTTAATGTAAAATGAGAAAGGTTCCCTTCGTGAGGGAGACATCATTCCTGCGAGACTATGTTCCGTAGCTTCATAAACCACTGCTGCCAGTAACATAGAGCACAGATAGATTTATATTGGTCCCGATGTAAGACAAAGCGTCGTCTGGATAACAGAAGAGTTCCGAACAAAATATTTGTTTGCTGCAATGCCTAAAATTATATAGTACTCATTTTTGACTAAAACTGTTAAACCAAAATTGTTTTACGTGCGTAGAGCCAAACAAATCTTTAGTCGAACGAATCAAATCTTGTTTTGGTAACCAATTAAAAACTACAAAATAATTTGTTTTCAGCAAAAAAATATAAAAAAAATTTTCTCGTATACAAACAATTAATTTAGATGCCCCAAACCAACTTCGCTTCATTCGACAAAACCTTTATCTCAGTGTGGGTAAACTCGACACAAATTTCAGTGAGTGAAGAGATTTGGGCGGCTCTTATCAACGAGGTCTTGAGAGCCCGTGAGGGTGAAGTGAGGTGGGTATGGAGCACCGCCAGAAATAAAGGACAGGGGAAACGGGAATTCCCCCAGAAAACCTGCCCACCAGCGGCAACGTCCGACACGATTTTGACATTTATTTAAGTTCTTTCATAGATTAATCTATACACAGAAAAAATTAAGTAGTCACCGATTATTAGAATTATTTATGCGGCTCCAATGAAAAGAATCTGCACATTATAAGTTTCCATTTATTTTCATTTGAAATTGAAATAATTATTTTGTAGGTGTGTTCGGAATAATTTTTATGAGTTTTAACGTTATGTTTCTTGAATTCTGTCCTTAGAAATGATTGTGGTGATGTAAATAAAAACTATCTCGTTTCATCCTTTACTGTGCTCGCTGAAAGGTTTAGAGTTAGTTATTACAATAGGCCTGCACCACAGAAACAATTTTCCTCTAATTGTTATATCAATTCTTTAGAAAATAGTTGCCAAAGATTTTGTTGCAAAGCTACAGCTGAAATATTGTTTATTAAGAACACATTATTTAAGGAAACATACAATATAGGTAATGTAGCTGGAGATGTATAATAAATTTGATGTTTACATAAATTGCAACAATACTATTACATTGCACACTACGATTTTTTTTTATTTAATCTTATATATTTATGCTGTAACAAAAATCTTTTTGGCTCGTAGTTTTCAAAAATTCCTTGTAAATATACACATATTTTTTCAGAGCACATAACTGGACGATTAAAAGAACATATCTTGACGCCGAAGGTCATGTTACGAATCCGAGAAGAAAATGAAAAGAGACGTTGGTAGTTGGTGTTCTGGAACGTGACAGTGTCAGAGGGCAGAGAGGGATGTTGTTAGCTCCTGCAGAGTTGATGTTCTGGAACGTGACAGTGTCAGAGGGCAGAGAGGGATGTTGTTAGCTCATGCAGAGTTGATGTTCTGGAACGTGACAGTGTCAGAGGGCAGAGATGGATGTTGTTAGCTACTGCAGAGTTGATGTTCTGGAATTTGATAATGTCAGGGGGCAGTGAGGGATGTTGGCCGCNTGGATGTTGTTAGCTACTGCAGAGTTGATGTTCTGGAATTTGATAATGTCAGGGGGCAGTGAGGGATGTTGGCCGCTACTGCAGAGTGAATTTTGTGGAATTTGACAATATCTGATTCCAGCCAAAATTCTCCCGTTACACAGACGAATACCTGTTTCCATTTTCTGCGATGTTGAAAATGGCCAGTAGTTTTGGTACTTGGTATTGCAACCCGATGAGATTATTCAGAACTCTTGAGTTCGATGAACATATGTGGTTGGGCGACTTGTTCCTGTACACGAAATAGTTGTGCGCAGGTTAATCACGGAAGTCCTTCCTCGCAGTGTTACTGGTTACAGCAGCCAGTAAGAAGAAGTAACCTTCCATATTCCGTCAAACGTATTGAAAGCCACCCTGCTCTTAGATTACTTCGTGAACAATTACGAATGATACCAGTTATGAAACCAGTAAACCATTTCATTCCTTAATCGATATAAGTGCTGAAAAATTGAAATCGTTTTATTTTGTGATGTGCTCTGTACTTATGTCGAGTGTGCTTCTCGCAACCAACGAACAACGGGCTGCGTATTCGCTGACGTCAGCATTTACTATTCAGAAATGAGAAATGTAGAAACATCAGCAAATTATATTTCTCACAAGAAAGAGGCTCAAAACAACGGCCACTGATTCCTTGTATACAGTTCCGAACATAAATATACTTCACGTGCAACAAGTCCTCGATCAGGAACATGGAAAGTGTTAAGGTTCCTGCTTTTCAAGTGTTCGAATGACATTCTCTATATGTAATAAATTACAATCTTTGGTAGTATAGTATTAAGCGCTATTTAATAAACAAGTAAAAAATATGGTGTGTTTTGAGAAATATAATTAACGTAATCATAAAAATATCTTATTAAATTTTTTCCAAACGAATTTCAAATTTCTACACAATATGTCTGCAAACCGTTCCCTAGACTGTTATTAGAATATCATAATTAAATATTTACATTAAATGTAACAAAACTGATAAATTCTTAGAAGTTCAATGTTTTGTTGGACTCAGTTTTAACATGATATTTACAATAACATTAAAATGCAAATTAGCTGGAAACTTTTCCTTATCTCAAGCAAAATGTTTTTTTTTTTTTAATTTGTAAGTATTTTCATATATATGATTTTAAAAAAAATTTCATTTCTAATCATGTTTCTTTCGTTTTCATTATTTTTCTGTGTTTTCTTAGCACAAAATTACCATTGTTACATTATAAATAGCAAAACAATGTTATTTCTTTATTTAAATGCGATTACTATGTGTAGTGAAATTTGGTGATAAGTTTTCAATATAAGATAGATTTCAAAACACTGTAGAGTTATTTACCTATAGTTTTTGGACAAATTACTTTTTAACACGTGTTAACTGTCTGCACGCGAATTACGTAGGAGCCGATCTGAAGTTGCGGAAATCTGAGTGGCCCGGTAAAATATGAAAACGCCTTCTCAAGCAGACAGCAGCTCGTGGCAATAGTTAAATTGCTCTTGGGTGCTTAAAGTTTTGAAGTCTAACGTATACTCATATTTTTCCACGAAAAAGCACTGCCTCTAGCGATTACTTTTTATATCATAATCGGGACCACCTGTTTTTTCGCGAAAAATTTACGCAGAGGCTAGACTTCGATATTCTATGTGCACACATGCAACTTTCATTTAGCCATTTGCCGCTTGTCTCTGTGTTGAGAGAGTCGGTTGCACTAGTGAGCCAATCAGAATTACGTTTCTCTGATAATGCCCGTCTGTGATTCGCGAGCAGATAGATAAGACTTGTGACAATTCAAATGATCCAATCACCAAACTGATTCTGAACTACAGTGTTTTGGAACACAACTTGTCCTGAAATATTTCCGCGAATAACAGGTGCCACTAATCATAAAAAAAAGAACGTTTCCTTTAAACCCACATGCACGCAGTAGACACACTTGGATATGTTGCCCTTGCAACATATCCAAGTGTGTCTACGGTGTGCATGTGGGTTTAAAGGAATTACTGGCTGCCGACGACTGTACACATCCGTGAGAGGTTGGTCGGACTGGCAGACTGCTAGTTGGTCACAGTGCATCACGAGTAGGGTTACCTGTTTTTCACGAATAGGTTTATGGACAGGCTAGTCTTCAATTTCATACGTGCACACTTGCAAATAGCCTTCGACTATTGGCGACGTTCCTGTGTGATGAGGCAGTTCCTCTTCGACCGGGCCAATCACACTTAAATTATCCCGACACTAAACGTATGTTATTGGCTGGCGGACACCTAAGATGGGCAAACGTTTTAATCATTCAACGCGAAATAGGTAGAGACCTAAAAAATTCGAGAGGTCAATGACCTGCAGGCTAGACTCAATAGTTTCATGTACAGATATGCCGATATCAACTGCACATTGGTTGTATGCCGTCACAGCGGAAGGCAAAGATTGGGCCAGCCTTCTCCAGGATGTGTCAAACACCGCGTGGACCAATGGTTTACATTTTATTAACACACGTGTTTTGAATTCTAGCTTGTCCCGAAATGAATACGCGAATTTTTCAGGTCTCTAGAAATAGGTTCTGTACTAAAGTGCTTTCAAACGCAACTTGTCCTGATGTCTGCCAATAACCAAAATAATCTGCAAGCATGTAAAATAATGAAATCTGGGTTGCGTGGAAATATTTTCGCAAGAAACAAGTGGCCGTAGTTCTGGCGCAGTGTGATGTGTGAAAAATGTATTTATACGCCGTTCAGGGTTAACTGAGCACTTTTGACAGTTTTCCTTGAGATATACTTGTATGTTTATTCTGTATTATTCCACTACAATGTAAAATTAGCATTGCCATAGGACTGATCACTTTATTCATGCGTCGGTCAAGTGAAACTGTGGAATTATTATGAAAGTAATTTTTTTCACAAATTTGTTGATTCCTTCACACATATGCTTTAAACAGAAAGAAAAAGAAATACTATCGGAAATCACAAATCTTAACCTAACACTTTTAATTCAACGTTAATGACATGCACTACTTATCCACCGTCACGTCATTATTAACTTTACTGGGCTCGAGTCAGTCAGTGTGTCCTAAAAATACGTGCAACTAAGGGCAATGACATTATTTAAAGGTTTATTGGGGCCACGGTGGTTGAGCGGATAGACTGCTCGTGTTCTACCCAGGTGAACCGGGTTCAATCCCCGGCCGGGTCACTTCCGGATTTTCGCAATTGGGAATCGTGGGTTTCCTCGGATATCTCCCCCACTCCCCTTGCAGTCTGTCGATGCTACATTCCCACCTCGTTTCACCCTCGTCGGCTCTCAAGACTTCGTTGTTAAGTGCCGCCAAAATCTCTCAAATCAACTGAAAAGTTTATTTCAAAAGTGCTCTATTAATCATGAACAGCTAACCGTTGTGGAGATGGGTGTGTAGTGAATTGTGTTGTTTGTGTTTCAGACAGGCAAACACTTCCATCGAACCTCATTGCTCATCAAGGCCTTTAACCACAAGTTCCGTCTCGACCTTGAGCTCAACACGTGAGTACACAACATTCCTGTTTTTCTCGTTCACATTCAAAAATAAGTATTCAAAAAGTGGCGGTTGGCTAACCCAGGTTAGACTTCCGGTCTTATTTGCTGGCCGTTGCCAACCACGCAGCATGAAATGATTTTTTCATAACTCACCATTGTTTATAACAGAAGGAATAAAATAAGACAGCTTGTAAGAAAACGTTATGGTCTCATTTGAATTTACTACATTATCAATTTTAATTAGAATTTTTTATTCTTTAAAAGGAAACGTTTT
Organism: Clitarchus hookeri; assembly: GCA_002778355.1. Classification (NCBI taxonomy): domain Eukaryota; kingdom Metazoa; phylum Arthropoda; class Insecta; order Phasmatodea; family Phasmatidae; genus Clitarchus; species Clitarchus hookeri. Next base: position 660,632 of record NQII01000319.1, on the reverse strand, counting down.
CGTCCCTGCAGCGAGGCGTCGCTAGCTGTATACGTATGCTAGAATGTTCTAAAAAAAGACATGTAAATGTTTGATGAATTGTGAACAGTGTGTAATAAATGTAATATATGTGAAAGGAATGAAAGTAAACCGTCAACACACCAGAAATTTGTTAGGGTACTTGCTGGTGGCGGTAAAAATTTCTCACTTCATTTGGGTTCAGAAATGTCATAATGGAGGGCACAACATTTTTTTACGCGTATGTTTCCATACATAAAAATATTTGTAGAATTTAAATTTAAAAATGCACATTTGTTGCTTAGTAGATACACTTAAAAACTGTTAATGAACCTTCTATAACAATTTTAAAAGCAATGCGATGTAATAGTGTCCAAAGTACGGAATGGAATAACGGCTTGTAATGGTCAAGCAAGTTTAAATAACAGGAATGCCACCAAAACGTTTTAACTATAACCTAATTCTTCGTAAGCCAATAACGATGACCATATTATTTTATCGATGATAATAACTTGTTTAAATTAATATAATATTATTTCAAAAATGATAAAAATATTTTTCCAGAAAATTAATTATATTAATTGATAATGTCAGTGTACACGTTTCTCCAATGCTGGTGTACACACAATTGCTAGTGCTCAACAGGAACACTTTGGGCCCAATCTTGTGCCCCCCCTCCCCTTGAGAGTGAAATTAGTTAATGGTCTCAGGTGTAGTAATGAAGAAATTTATTGGAACCTGTTGTATATAAGTAGCGTGAAGCTTGTTTCATTATCATATTCAATGAACTGTAGGCTTTGTGTTCGGCGATAGTGACGTGAACCAATCATAACGCTGGGCAGTAGCACGGTTTAAGGATCCATTACCAACAAGGGAGATAATTGGTCACTGAGCCTCGCAGAGTACAGTTCCAGTCAAATATGAGTACCCGTCTACAATCGGCATGGCGTTACCATGTCGTGTTATAGCATGAAATTCGGCACGTGTTGTTGAATGGCAGCGACTACAATACTCGACCACAACTACCAGTTGTCTGTACGTAAAGTGGCGTGGATTTACAGATGGCCATGGATCACTTTTTATGGAACGTTTTTTACGCCAGCCAATGAGAATACAAGACGTCAGAGATATACCACGGTGTGTAAACAAGCCATCAAAAAAATGCAAACATAATAACTATTGTCCCCGCCATTATTGTAAATAGCTGTGTTGCTGCCTACAAAGTATTATTTTCTCTTTCTGACATCGCCTTCCGTGTCTATGAAATAGATTTTTCAAACAGCGACTTAAGGGCATTCTATAAAATAGCAGCCACGCATACAAAGGCAACACATCCATCATGTGGATATACATTATCAAACCTGCCAATTCCACCACATTTCCACGACACTACTTGAAAAACAAATGTAGAGTTTATGCCTCCATCCATTCAATGGCATTCACTAACCAAAACTTTATAAATCACAGTAGCCAACACACAAACATCAAAACTCTCTCACGTTCAAAATAGATTTTCTGTTAACGTACTCTATTCTGATTGGGTAGCTTAAGCTTCATAATTTTTTGTTATGCCGATTGTAGGCAGCAGATTTTCTTACGCTGAGTTTTATGCCAATTATACTACGTACTTGTTTGCCATTTCTGATTTGAGACGATCCTTAACATTCTTATGCGTTATGCATACAGTTGTGCACACCAGACCTTAATGAGTTTTTACTCTNATTTGAGACGATCCTTAACATTCTTATGCGTTATGCATACAGTTGTGCACACCAGACCTTAATGAGTTTTTACTCTTGAACTCAGGTCCACTATCGTGATTGGACGAGTTGAATCGTGACGCGTCTTGGTTGTTAGCCCGCCAATCACAAACGTCAAGTGCTGGAGTAACTGAATTCTGATTNTCTTGAACTCAGGTCCACTATCGTGATTGGACGAGTTGAATCGTGACGCGTCTTGGTTGTTAGCCCGCCAATCACAAACGTCAAGTGCTGGAGTAACTGAATTCTGATTGGCCCGCGTGTCTTCTCACAATGACACGCGGCCAATGTCCAAGTAAGAATTTTGCATGAGTGCACATGGAATGTTGAAGTCTAACAAGCACAAAAATATTTTCGCGAATAACAGGGGGAACTAGTTATAACTAGAGACCCGAAAATTTCAGGATTCTTTGGCAATCAGCTAGAGGCCAAAATTCTTAGTGGAGTACTTTCTCTACTCGTTGCTCGTTGGCTGATGCCGAAGTTTCGCCCCGGAGAAGGTAGCACGGGATTTGGTCCTCTTTTCCTTGTAGTTCAGTTACTGAGTCCAATTTGTCCAGGGCGTGGCTTACAAACTGCGACCCATTTGGCCACGGAAGTCAAATGTATACATGTTGGAAGTGTAGCTTGTCCTCAAATGAATTCACGAAATTTCCGGAACTCTAGTTACAACATTTCCAGTCTCTTCACCGAATTATTTCCTAATCCATTCCGTAAGACATTAATATCTGTGTTCGTGTGTTGCAATGACGTCATTTCTCCGTAATGCTATGCACTTGTGTTGAGGACTTGGCCATGAACAACGCGCTGCTTGCTCGATGATATTGGCATTAACAATTAATGTCAAAGATGTGTAGAAATGTACAAAAATCGTGCTAGTCACACAGAAGACTTGGTACTGATGTTTTGCGGTGTACTGTACCGGTCATAAATATAATTCAGGAGCAACGAGTCCACAATCGTGAACGCAGTGACTTAACGGGACATTTTGGTTCGCTTCGCTCCTTTAAACAAAATCTATTTATATAAATATGTTTCTGACTTGTAAAGAAGTTATAAATCTCCATTTAACCTGATTACGAACCCACTAAGTTTTTTGACACAGCAAGAGTAAATGGTAAAAAGTACAGCCACACAACACTTAACTCAGTCAAATCCATCGTACAAAACTGTGTACAATACCTACGTGTAGGTAATTTTTGGTCTTCACTGCACACTGCGAAGCTCAACGACCAGTGATCTTTCTTGTGGGTAAATGTTTCACGAACCGTCTTATTGGTCTAGGTCACAATTGGTTCTTATAACTGTAGCCGAACATAAAGCCTACAGCTCATTGGCTGCGAGAACGTAACAAGTGTCGAATTAAGTACAATACGCCCCACGATTTTTTGTTTGCAACAACATAAATTGTTAATCAAAGTGGGTTTCAGAGGGTTAAGAATATAGCGGCGAAATAGCCGCGTATTCCACCAACTCCAGCCACTAATGCCAGTTAGCAACATGGCGTCACTCAACACCAACATGTTGGAGAGCCTCTCGCCAATCATCGCCTGGTAATATACTAGCCAGCCGACAGTACAGCCAATAGTGAACCTTTTGCAGCATGCAGTAGCCAATAACAAATACAGCCAGTTCCTAGAGCCTCGTGCGGCCACTCAGAAACTGGGTATGTTCACATCAGAGGAACTGCCATTCAATCTCGTCTCTGTGTATTTATCTACTCACATAATAGGAGTGCACTGAAACTCCAAAGCCAATTTACATGGATTGAACCTAGCGAACTCTTCTCTTTGTCTGATCTGTAGAGCTGAAGACACTATCCAGTATGGGACTTTGGGATGTCCAAAGATTGAAGAAATTAGAATAGTTTTTTGTAGAAAACTACAAATAGAAGAAGAAAATGTAGTGCTAAACATTGCAAGTATTTTATCTCATATAGAGATAGAGAAATATTTTATACAGTTGGCAAAGAGTGTCCTCAAAAGAATAGAGGAATTTCATGTGTGTTTATTGATGAATCCTCCAGAAGAGGAAACAGAGGAAATTCCTATAAAGTAGGAATTGAGATTATAAAACCGCTATTGAAACTGAAAAGTGGAAGCCAACTCATTTCCCGGATTTTATAATGAGTGAAACCGCTACATTAATATTTTAGTGGGAGCTGACCTACTGCACAAACTGGAGTAACCGCAGAGAAAATTACAGGAAAATTTAAAAAGCATTATAAGCAGGCAGCTGATGAGCTAGGTGGCCTGATGATATGGAGATAACAAATATCACGATCCGGCAATGAACAAAAGACTGATGTGATGGAGTAACAAAGACCAGGGCGAGATAACAGGGAAACAAACCCGGTATTATACCGACAATAACAAAGGAAATGGAAAACGACATAGACAATATTAATGACTATATAACTGGCTACAGAGGGATGGGGGGGGGGAAGATGTCTGGAGGCTCCCTCTCCGCTGGGTGTCGACGCAAAGGGATTGAATCGAAATTGCAATATCAGTTAATTAGTCAAATAGTTAGTGCCACTATATAATGGCATAGATAAAATAGAATAGATTGCAGGAAGTAAGGGGAACTGCGTGGATGGCAGGTTAACCACGCCCCACTACTACTCCAGACTACCTGCATGTAGATGTAATAAAATAAAATAAAAGAGGTGGAAAAAGTGCGTGGTCGCGACAGCAAGCCACAGATCAAAGGAAAGAGAGAGAATATTACCAGGAAAAGAAAAGGAAAACTCTTATACCCCTACTCTACCCAGAAAGGGCAAAGATGCAGGGATGATAAGAAAGCGTGTCTCACATGAGGTTAGCCACATCAAAACAATTCTACTCTGTGGCATTTCTGTTTCTTAATGTTCATAGGCCTATGTCAACAATTATGCGGTGCAAGTCTACTAAGATTTGCCTACGCCCCAGGCGTACCGTGCAACACCATCTAGCCATTGGCAATAGAGGGATAGAGATTTGACCTGATACACATACAGGCATTACATAGAAGGTTGCATATATTCTGTAAATATTGTAGTGTAGACAGGCAGAGAACGTAACGTACCACATGCCAATACGTTGAATCTTACCAGCATATGAATCTAAAATAAATTATTGTAATTCAAGAAACATTGCCGCGGTCAGTTTCCGTAGGCTTCAAACACCACACAAGAGACACTATGATGAAATAAAAACAAAAAGACTACCACTAGCNCAAATAGTTAGTGCCACTATATAATGGCATAGATAAAATAGAATAGATTGCAGGAAGTAAGGGGAACTGCGTGGATAGCAGGTTAACCGCGCCCCACTACTACTCCAGACTACCTGCATGTAGATGTAATAAAATAAAATAAAAGAGGTGGAAAAAGTGCGTGGTCACGACAGCAAGCCACAGATCAAAGGAAAGAGAGAGAATATTACCAGGAAAAGAAAAGGAAAACTCTTATACCCCTACTCTACCCAGAAAGGGCAAAGATGCAGGGATGATAAGAAAGCGTGTCTCACATTAGGTTAGCCACATCAAAACAATTCTACTCTGTGGCATTTCTGTTTGTTAATGTTCATAGGCCTATGTCAACAATTATGCGGTGCAAGTCTACTAAGATTTGCCTACGCCCCAGGCGTACCGTGCAACACCATCTAGCCATTGGCAATAGAGGGATAGATATTTGACCTGATACACATACAGGCATTACATAGAAGGTTGCATATATTCTGTAAATATTGTAGTGTAGACAGGCAGAGAACGTAACGTACCACATGCCAATACGTTGAATCTTACCAGCATATGAATCTAAAATAAATGATTGTAATTCAAGAAACATTGCCGTGGTCAGTTTCCGTAGGCTTCAAACACCACACAAGAGACACTATGATGAAATAAAAACAAAAAGACTACCACTAGCNCGGTCAGTTTCCGTAGGCTTCAAACACCACACAAGAGACACTATGATGAAATAAAAACAAAAAGACTACCACTAGCTACTGATCAAATGATTACCCAAAGAGACTTGGGCGGATGTAAATTTGATTTAATTGAAAAATAAATATTTTGGTTGAAACATCATGAATTAAATAATATCTGTGAAAATACTAAGTATAATGTAGCAGCTCGTTATTGATTTCAAAATATTCTTAACTTAGTGTGGCCGTAACTGTGGGTGTAGCCCTCTCGTACACATTTCGTAATTGCAATTTGAAATGCAGCTAACACCCTTCAGTACCTTTAAATTATTTCAGAATATGAAAATNTACACATTTCGTAATTGCAATTTGAAATGCAGCTAACACCCTTCAGTACCTTTAAATTATTTCAGAATATGAAAATGAAATAAATAAATAATTTTCTCACACCATTTCAAAAGGAGAACATGAGACCTCAGTTCAGCTATCCGTAGGAATATAATTAGGTGGAACAACTTTAACAACAATTATAATCCAGAACGGCATAACGTAAGCCATATTATATTCTCAAAAAGTAGTTGTATATCAAAAATTCGGCATACTTAGCTTAAAATAATTCTCGATCGCTGTAACAGCTCTTGATATCATCTGTAGACGGTTCTGCTGGTCGAGGGCCTTAATCTTCCTTCACAAGGGCNTACACATTTCGTAATTGCAATTTGAAATGCAGCTAACACCCTTCAGTACCTTTAAATTATTTCAGAATATGAAAATTAAATAAATAAATAATTTTCTCACACCAACTCAAAAGGAGAACATGAGACCTCAGTTCAGCTATCCGTAGGAATATAATTAGGTGGAACAACTTTAACAACAATTATAATCCAGAACGGCATAACGTAAGCCATATTATATTCTCAAAAAGTAGTTGTATATCAAAAATTCGGCATACTTAGCTTAAAATAATTCTCTATCGCTGTAACAGCTCTTGATATCATCTGTAGACGGTTCTGCTGGTCGAGGGCCTTAATCTTCCTTCACAAGGGCNGATCGCTGTAACAGCTCTTGATATCATCTGTAGACGGTTCTGCTGGTCGAGGGCCTTAATCTTCCTTCACAAGGGCTATCAAGACTTAGGTACGTCACCAAAGTCCTTACCGTATCACACGCAATCGCGGTGGCTCAAACTTGGCTTTAAATATAATCCGCGTTGGAAGCGCGTACAGACATAACTTATTCCTCTTCAGATGCCGCGCGTCTTCGCCCTGTCGGCAGTCTGCATTTCCGTACGAGACTCGGTCAACTAACCAGTACAATGAAATATCTCTCAGGCCGACGACCCACTAGGTCATCGCCTGCCTAAAGGGAAAACCAAGATGGCTAAAAGCCTCAAAATATGCATTCTTGAACAACGACGCCTTTACACATCGCGCCAAACATGAGATCGCTACATCGCATCTTACACATATGTCTTGTGTTACCATAGAAACCAATCAACAAATTCCTCCATGCAAAGCGGCCCACATAAAAATTACTTTATGACTGAAAACAGAAAGACTTACAAACATGGAAATAAGTAATCTTATCTTAAAAACAGCTTGCAATTAATAATATGAATTAGAGCTGTAGTAAATAAAATTCATCTGAAACAAATAAATAAAAAATAAAATCAATAAATATTACATTAACATATAAATTGCAAAAACCAACTGAGATAACAGTGACAGAAATAAATAGCGGTTTTACGATTATTCGATTATACGGTTACACTTCATGAACTAATAAGACCGGCTTATTTACAAAATATATTTTTTGCTCAGTTACTGTAATGACTAAAGCCGAGTTTCGTGACACATGCTTGTTTAGTATCTGGTTTTACAATGACCATCTTTGCAGTTTAATGTTCTCGCATTCTGCAACTACTTATCTTCAAATTTTCTTTGCTATGCCATAAATTGCATTTAGCACTACCGAAAACCTTTCAGTATGGAAGTTTTAGCATTTAAATTATTTTATATAATACTCAATATGAATAACGCATGTTACTATTGTTTGCATTTAAACTTTTGAGGACTGTATGAAATAATGATAATAAAAATTAGTAGTGTACTATTGTGTTTTAGTACTTTCTTAGATCTCGTGTCAATGATAGACAAGTAGACTACCTTGTGTAAGGAGNTAGTGTACTATTGTGTTTTAGTACTTTCTTAGATCTCGTGTCAATGATAGACAAGTAGACTACCTTGTGTAAGGAGGAATGTTTGTACTCGGATATTTCGACACACATTTAACAATTCCGAAATAAATTTTTTTAAATATTTTTATTATTCACGAAGGCAACTCTACGATATTCCAACAAGCAATGGAACATCTGTCCTGCGGAGAATCATACGAGATCATCTGAAGCAGTATCAAGCGATTTGAAAAAGAGGCAATGTTNTGGAACATCTGTCCTGCGGAGAATCATACGAGATCATCTGAAGCAGTATCAAGCGATTTGAAAAAGAGGCAATGTTTTCCAATAACTATATTCCACTGTGAGTGGTTAGTTGAACCATTAATTCACTAGTGGCAGCGCATTTTGAGTTCAAACTCGAGCATTTTTAGATTGAATTGCCAGCATGTTAGACTTGACATTTCTCTGTATACTGCAACCAAAATGATTTCCTTACTGGCTGCAATCTCAGTGCGAGGAAGAGGCCGCTGTGGTGATGTGGCTAGACTACTCCCCTCCTACCTTGACAAACCTGCTTCGATTCCCGGTAGGGTCATTCCCATATTTTCGCATATGGGAATCGTGCCTGACGATGCCGCAGGTCAGCGGGTTTCCCGGCCCTTGCATTCCGACGCTGCTCCATACTCACCTCACTTCACCCTCATCAGCTCTCAAGACCCCGCTGTAATGAGCCGCCCAGATCTCTTGTTTCACTGACTGGCTCGCAGTAACTCAGGGCGTATCTAGAGAACTTTGTTCTGTCATTGTCGTACAGCAAAATAAGAAGTGCTCCAAGTCTACCTCNTAACTCAGGGCGTATCTAGAGAACTTTGTTCTGTCATTGTCGTACAGCAAAATAAGAAGTGCTCCAAGTCTACCTCGCCAACGAATTTATCAGTGTTTACGCTATACCGCCACTGTGGAAGACAGAGTGGCTTATATTGTCGTTGTTAATGCCCCCAGGCACCGACTATATGATGCCTGAATGTTAAGGGGTTTGCAATAATTTAGTCGGTTGGTGTTTCATTTTTAAGGACGAATATATTGTCTGGAGTTTACACAAGAACTACATACATCAGCACTTCCGAGGTGTGGTACCTAATTTGACTACTCGTATTCACTGGGCGACTTCGTGGTTGAGTGGGGCGACGATTTTTATACTTAACTCAGCGGTGAGTGTTGGTAGGCGGTCATTTGGGAATGATCTCCGGTGAAGTGGTAGGCCTTGGAAGAAGGCCCACAGGTGCTGCCGTCTCCCTGGACTGTGGTTCGGCCTCGTGCTCACATCTTCTCGCGATTCCTTGATGCAACTCTTCCCTCGGCGTGGTGATAATCAACTGTTTCCCACTACTCTCGAAAAGGGGTTTTTATGCTCGCCAGCCTCCACCATTAATTGTCAGCACGTGTCGCCTTGTGGNTATAGTCGTCACGTGCATCCTTCTCGAGTTGACCTTCCCCTGTGGTGACTAGGAGTGACACATGTTTCTACCTTGGATATGCGGAAGGGGAGGGGGTTGGTTGTGGGCCAGCATCGCTCTATAATTCCTAAACCGTCACACGACAGTGTAATACACTCAGCTGTATTTGTGAGGTGTCTTCCCTTAAGAAACGTCAAAGAGAAGGTGGACGAACTCCCCAGTTGCTACGCTCGTCCATTGGTTGCGCCCAGCAGAAACAATTCACATGGACAGTCGCCTGTATGTATGGTACAGATGGGTTCAAATGCTGCCTACCTTGAAACACACCCATACTTCACCGCTCCTCTGACGTGTCGGCATTTTAAGACATTCAATTTTGTTCCATGGAATACTAATACGGCCTGTAATTTGACACAAATATATATTACATGTTGGAATGTTTATAATGGCTCTAACCTTTTCCTGACAATACTTTTCCGTCCCTTGCGTTAACATTTATAATGGAGTTATTATTTTCTACATTTTATCATCAAAATAATTACGGTTTTTCTATTTAGGTTAATATTTTAAGAAGAATCGTCTTTTTTTTATTACTTTTGGGGAAACCTATGGTAATTTTTCTGATAACTCCAAATAATAAACACTCACCAGGGACTCTCATCTGCAAAACAATGGTGTGCAAGTAGTAGAAATAGCAGAAAATAGTTNAAATAATAAACACTCACCAGGGACTCTCATCTGCAAAACAATGGTGTGCAAGTAGTAGAAATAGCAGAAAATAGTTCTTACACTGGCAAAAAAAGGAAACATACGCTTCCTTTCTTTAATGGAAAATGGAAACGGAATAAATAATTTATCTTNAAATAATAAACACTCACCAGGGACTCTCATCTGCAAAACAATGGTGTGCAAGTAGTAGAAATAGCAGAAAATAGTTATTACACTGGCAAAAAAAGGAAACATACGCTTCCTTTCTTTAATGGAAAATGGAAACGGAATAAATAATTTATCTTNCTTACACTGGCAAAAAAAGGAAACATACGCTTCCTTTCTTTAATGGAAAATGGAAACGGAATAAATAATTTATCTTTTAAATGCACTATAAATACAACGTGAAGTTCCTTTCTCAGGTGTGCTCGAAAGAAATTTGGGACAAAACCTCGCTACAGCGGTGTGAGGTACAATTGCTACAGAACGAAACAATCTAATGATATTTTAGGTAACTGACTTTATAAAATATGTCGTAACAAAGAAGAAGCCATAGTGTAGATTTTTATAAATACAAACACGTAATTGTTTAATTGAAACATGTATAACGACAAGAATAATTTTAGTTAATTAAAACATATGAAGTGAACAAAATTTTTAATTTCCAAAAATTTCTGGTTATTTTCAAAAGACACGCGAAATTGCTAGATTTTACTGTGGCAGCTAAGTATGAAAGAATCTTNAAAAATTTCTGGTTATTTTCAAAAGACACGCGAAATTGCTAGATTTTACTGTGGCAGCTAAGTATGAAAGAATCTTGTGTCTTGCTTTTTATTCAATTTTATTACATTCTGTATATTCCTTCCAGAGAACGGATTTTCCCTACAGAAGAACTGTTGAGTTTAAAATGGCAAAATCTGACTTTCAGGAAACAATAGCAAACAGGGTAGAAGTGGAANCTACAGAAGAACTGTTGAGTTTAAAATGGCAAAATCTGACTTTCAGGAAACAATAGCAAACAGGGTAGAAGTGGAAAAGGTCTGAAATTTCAAACACAAATAATTACGTCAAATAACGTAGTCTTTATGCAACGTATGCAGCAGAGGTCGCTGAAGCACTTCCTTCAGGTCAAGAAGTATCGGAACATTAGGCGCAGAGTCCCGCACACTCCACGGATATGTGTGCTCTTATTATAGATAGATATTATGTGAATAATAGGTAATTATCCACTCTGAGATAAGCCTTCCAGAATTCAACCAGAGAAGTTAACTAAACAGAGTAAAAGCAAANAATAGGTAATTATCCACTCTGAGATAAGCCTTCCAGAATTCAACCAGAGAAGTTAACTAAACAGAGTAAAAGCAAAGCTTTTTCATTGCTAAAACTGGATCTGGTAATATGTTAACAATCTTATTAGAACCACATTGTCCTACTTATTCTCCTTGAATCTTGTACTTCCGTGCAGAGTTAAACACCTATATGCTGTTTANTTAGAACCACATTGTCCTACTTATTCTCCTTGAATCTTGTACTTCCGTGCAGAGTTAAACACCTATATGCTGTTTACGGTTTAGTGACCAATTTTGAGGCCCTGGTTACTTTTTCCTATAAGTTTTTTTATTCTTTAACAACCTTTTTGAAATAAATATTGCCTTGTAAGTAATAAACACAGTGCACCCTTCCCTTTGTCAACACTTCAATTTTCCCTACGACCCCGATTCCTTCCCTCCTAGCAAAGTGACCGGGTTTGATTACTGGCGGGGTCGCTCCCGGAGTTTCGCAAGTGGGAAACGTGCCGGATGATGCCGTTGGTCGGNTGAATTCTGGCGCTGTTCCATACTCACCTCGCTTCACCCTCATCGGCTCTCCAGACTCCAATGTTAACAGCCTTACAAATCTCTCCACTCAAATCCCTTCCTCTTCACTTGCCCTACTTTGCACCTTGTTTGCTGGTCCCACCTCTTAAGTTCTCAACCTTCAACCCTTCAGATTCCGCATTCACCTCAGGTGTTGCAATCCTGTAATATTTTGGTGTGCGCTGTACTTTCTGCCAATGAACAACGTGCCATATGCTCAGTGTTATAGGCTATCCAAGGCCAACTGAGCACTTCCGAAAGCACTGCTTAAGATCTCATTGTATGCAAACTGTGTATTCTTCCGCCATATGTATCGTTATTAATATTGCCACGGGTCTCATCACTTTACTCATGCCGGTGAAGTGAAACTGTAAAATTATTAGAAAAGTTAATATTATATATACATGCTAAATTTTACACTTATTTGCATTACAAATAGAGAGCAAAAGAAATTGTTTCAATATTCCCAAAGGTTTGCCTTACACTTTTAATTCACTATTAAGACATGTAACTACTTTCCCTGCGTCGTTGCCAACTTGAGTAGACGCTTTCCAGCCAGCGTGTCCGTTAAAATATATGCAGGCAGGAGCAGTGACATTTTTCAAAGGTCCATTTCTAAAGTTCTTAAATAACCGTNTGACATTTTTCAAAGGTCCATTTCTAAAGTTCTTAAATAACCGTGACTGGTCTTTACCACCATTAACATTCTCCAAGCAGAGGAGGAGAAGCTTCTGGAGTCAGCTGACGGGAAGACGCTTGAAACACCGCTTCCTCGCCTCTTGTGCGACATGTCCTCGGTCGTTGACAAGGCTCGTAGCGAGTTACAATTTGTTTGCATGAAACTGCGTTTGTTTTTTCTATAGACTCTGAGTGCACCACACTTGATTATCTACTTCTCTAGTCTGCGGAGTTACGCGATCTCGTCACATAGTTTTTCTTAGTAAAGTAACCTGTATAACCTAGTTCACTCAACTACCATCTTTGTGCCGCGAGGTCTAGAGATCGGATTATGGAAAATTTACTTGCCACTTCTGCATGGAATGCTTTATTTGTAAGTATGTAAGCTGCTGTTCACTCCGATCCTCTTGTGAGCATAAAGTGGTGTGTGTGAGCGAGTGAAGGATCTTGTTTACATCGCACACAAATAGTCGCTCAGTTTGTGCGCACTGGATAATATGAGCGGTAATTTTATAACTTTTATGTTACAATTATTTATTCAATAGTTTAAGGAAGATTATCTGTACATTATCGCTACTTTTCCTTCTCAAATCTGTCTGCCAAACAGTTCGTACCAATGCCACTGTTACATATAATTTTTTTTTTGGTCTGATGTAATGTTACGAATGGGCATTGCTATTCTTAAAATAATAATGATTGTATCAAAAATTTGATTTTTAGTGTATGTTGTATTGTAAAAATGTGTTTGATTATTGTTTGAGGGGAGATAACCTTTATGCATTATTGTTTTATATTTTTATGTGTTATTTTCAATAAAGATACCTTTCAAGCTGGTTATAAAGAAAGGGTGAAATCGAATGGATTACTAAACAGCCTTTATTGATTAAATAGCACGCTACAATTTCACTAACACAAAAATTACTCGAAATTACAAGAGCAGTACAAGAAGCCAAACATTGGAAACCTACTAATTTAACCATGTAGGCACAACAGACGAAATCAAGAAACATGAAAGGACCAATTAAACAAGTAAAATCCGAAACGGTACACAAGCTATGATTTTTCTCAATTCATACATGGTTTACTCTGAAGGAAATAGCAATGTTGACTTTTGACTATGGGAAATACGAGACTTTGACACAGCCGCAAAATGAACGGCCATGAGTAGCGAGTCATCTTGGCATAACCAGACTCGTAATCACAGGTTGTGTGTAATAATCAAGTAGATATAGGTTGCACTATTTCATACCTCTAAAGGTCGTTCTACGGTAAAAGATATAATTTGAAATTTTGGTTGCAAACGGAAAATATTTGACCATGATATTGACTTAAGATCTTTTTAGTTGCTAACCAAACAATTTAAAAATAAAACGTGGTTTTCGTTACAGGCAATACCTCCTTCCTTCCGTTGCAGAAAAGTAATTCTGGCTTGCAAACGCCACACCAAGATCAACGTCACAGACAAGGGTGACGATGTCCTTGATCCGACGATCTCTCTTGCCATGTCGTACAATTTTTGTTACATTATACATCAGAAATGTAGACTGATTCTTAAAAGTTATCTTCCTTTCCCATTCCTTACTTTAAAGAAAACCTACTTGAATCCTACATCACATTCTTTCACAACGTCTGCAGCACATAACTTGTAGTTCTGGGCACAGTCTTTGGTTGCACATCAGATGTCCTGTGGTAAGAAAGAATATGTGTTTCGGGTTTCGTCCATGTTACTTATCTTTCTCCGCTAAACGTTTTAAGTGGGGTTGGCCTCCGCTTGAGCTGGCAGATTCCGCTATTACTTTGGCCGGTGCTTGTCTGTTCTTTATCCATTTAGTAATTAACTGAAAATACATCTGAATTAATGGCCAAATCTTGACTCGAATGCTACTGTAATTAGCGGTTGCCAGCTTGGAACAGCCACGCCTAAGTAAACATGCTGCGTTGTAAACATCGATAGTCTTTCTTAAGTTGATGAGTCTTCCAATTGGCTGATACACTATTTCAATACGTTTCAGTGGCTCAAACTCGATGAGATCCTTTGGCAGCAACTTATGGCATGTTTACAGTATTTACACGAACAGGACTATTCCATTGATTCTAGTGAAACACTTTACCTCTCAGAATATAAGAGACCCGTTTTGTTTTTTTAATGAAGCTAAGTTGATTAGCTTCAATCACGTGTATTTCTTGAAGAGATGAGCCACTTCATAAAGTGCAGGACATTTTATAGTTGGAACTGTCAAATGTCTACAGATTCTTTCAACACACTTTACTGCTTCATTATTTTACAATTTCTCTGTGGGATATACAAGGGCCTACCGTATGGTTGCTGCATGCATTTAAAGCAATACTTCTTGAGACTTTTACCACTCTTAACGTTCCTCGCTTGTTCAATTTCTTCTCCGCCAGTAATTTCCGGTGTACAGTCTATTCTTTGTTACTGCCCAATTTTTGAAGCTCCACTATAGTGTTACTTCCAGGATATTCCGGCACTTCATGCCAACAGAAGCTATACTAAGTATAGGAAATTACACTAAAGGGGCTTCGCACCGCATTCCTGCACACTCAGTTTAATAATATTTTCAATAAGAAGTATTTTGTACTAGGCATTACCAAAACATCATTATTCTCTAAGTTTTTATTCATATTAAATACAACTTAAATATCATAATTTATATGTAATAATTTATAACTTAATAAAAAATTAAGGTACTTTTATAAAACTTATAATAGAAGTAAAGAACGTTTGTGATACATGACGTACTGTATTTGGGAAACAACCAATCACGTCATTCATGGCGTGATTTTTAAAAAATTGTAAAAAAAAATTTCATTATAACGCAAACAGACTAAACAGTTATAGCCACTATTTCAATGAAGTCCTCTATTAGCCCATCAGATGCCATTGCAGCACGTTACTAAGTATGTTGCAAAGTTTCGCAAACATATGTTCGTTAAAGTTGATGCTACGTACTTTGCTAGCAGGTTCCAGTTCTCTTACTAAGGCCTCCATAAATCCTTTAAATAAATCGGGGAATATTATTTAGTTCTTTCTCCGAAATTAATGTATATTATCGTTATTACGTTATTCCTCACCCAAAAGCCATAGCAAAGGATTTTTTTTTATCTTCGTAAATGTTAGTGTGTAATATATTTGAGAGGCTCGCAAGGCAATTCAAGAATGTAATAGAATACAATACTCGGTGAAAGTAGATGTCTCTGGGCGGAACAACCTCGAAATGTTGTTCTCTTGGACCATAGCATTCATATGGCCTTTATACTTGGTGTAAATCTTACCTTGGATCATCTCTCCCGACTGTGGGCAGGATCAAACCTCCTTATTATAGGAAATACGAAGTACAATGAATCCTTGTCTAAATAATTTCATGGAATGAAACTACACTGCCATCTGTCATAATGTAGCTTTATCGTTAATTACCTCCAGACAAAATGCTAGACCTACCGACTAAAAAAGTTAAAGGCCACAAAAATTTCAAGTCTAAATTGAATCATTGATTATTATAGCAATCAGTCAATAAAGTACTCACACGCCCACAGTACTTTCTGAAGCAGATATGAAATGGATTGAAAGTTGATACTCATAAAAATTCAAGATTTGAACGATGGCTCAAGTTTCTAATAAAATGTAATACGATTGCTCCTTTTCCAACGATGCTCACACAATATTTCATCAAAAGGCGAAGATTTAAACCACTGTTTCAATACACGCATATACACACTGCTGTTCAATATGTCCCGAATCCCTGCCACAACCTTTACCAATTGATTGGAGTGGAAAGATTTGGATGGCTTTTGAGTCTCTTGTGAGTCGATGAGGGGGAAGTGGGGTGAGTATGGAGCAACGCTGAAATGCAAGGGTGAGGGAAACAGAAGATCCCGGAGAAAGCCCGTTAACCGGCAGCATCACCGGCACGATTCCGACAAGGGAAATCTGGGAGCGACCTCACCTGAAATCTAACCCAGTTCGTTTAGGTGGGTTCAACCACTTGAGCTTGATACTAGTGCAGACCACTAAAGTTTTGCTAGATAACGAGTGCATTCCAAGTTCAAATCTACTTCGACTGTTTTTTTTCTTGACAATTTTATTAATTTACCTTTAATTTTTTCAGTATTCGTACGTTGTTTTTCTTTGTTGCGCTGGCGGAATCATATATTGAAAAATTTCATGGTTTTAAGTATTCTCGTGTAAAAATAAATTGTCATTAATCACCAGACACCTATAGAGTGGTACTTAATATAATCTGACATGGTGTCAGTTTGATGTAAGTACGCATTTAATCGAAAATACATAATGTTCACTTCAGCGGAAATAAATAAAAAAAAATTTAATTTATTTTACACACATGATGAGCAGAAAAATGATTTTTATTTCCAAACATTTGCCACTGATATCTGCAGGAATTCGGTTCCATTCCTTTGCCATAGACATGCACAGCCACGTAGTGTTTTGTGGGTGGCCCTATCAGACCTTCAACCTGTGCTCTAACTCATAAGGTGCTCAATTGGAGTGGGTCAAAACTTTGGGCCTATCATTACAATCCAATCACATGTACCTAGACCACGCAGTATCCCTTGAATTTATTTGCGAGCAAGCTAGGTTTGAGAATACTCTCTGCACTCTATCAGTGGAACGCTTTTGTACCGTGTTGTTTATAAATAAATCGCATTGTGGACGCCTGTTTATTACTGACTCACAGAAACACAGAGAGTGTCTAGATAACTACGGTACAAGGCAGTAATGAGAAATGGCACGTGCTTAAAGTAACACAGAGAGTAGCTAGAGAACAACGGTACAAGGCAGTAATAAGAAAGGGCATGTGCTTGAAGTAACACAGAGACTGCCTAGAGAACTACGGTATAAGGCAGCAGTGAGAAATGGCACGTGCTTGAAGTAACACATAGAGTGCCAAGAGAACTACGGTACAAGGCNCGGTATAAGGCAGCAGTGAGAAATGGCACGTGCTTGAAGTAACACATAGAGTGCCAAGAGAACTACGGTACAAGGCAGTAATGAGAAATGGCACGTTCTTGAAGTAACACAGAGAGTAGCTAGAGAACTACGGTACAAGGCGGTAATAAGAAATGGCACGTTCTTGGAGTACAGCTTGCTACCGAAATAATTAGTGACAATCCATTACTTTCGTTATGAGCACCAACCATATGTCTCTGGTTAATCTTCTGTCGAGGAAAGATAAACAGAGGTGGAATACATTGCCCTATGGCACTCATGCAGAACATCAGCGTCACATGCGTCCTCTCTCTCCAGAAGTTAGTTTCCCACATTGTATTTTCCCCTTCAGAGAAATAATTTTGCTGTTTTCATGGACAGTAGAGATTTCCATCTCATCCACATTGTACATACTAAATGGCGGGAAAAACCTCTTCTTCATCAATTCGCCTAACTTATTAAAAAATTAATCTACTTGTGGCTTATTAACACCCACGTCTCTTCATTAAATCGTAGTAAAATATTTTCGCTGCAATTTTCTCGTTTGTATTAAATCAATGTAGCAGTTTCAAAGAAGCAGCTAAATCGTTAGCCAGCTTCAGGAACTCTTTCCTGGCGAGTGGTATGAGCATGTCTTCAAACCGCTTGATATGGGATACTAAATGCTCCTCCCAACTATCTGAAAATGTTCTCTCAAACCGCCGTAGTTTCAGTGCAACCTGAACTTCCCGACCACTCTTAATAGTTATGACCCCGTCCTGCAAAGTTCTCTTTGGGACAGTAAAGGTCTTAGCAGCTTCCTTTTCTCTCAGATTACCAGAGAGCACACTGTTCATAGCAAGCTTCGTGTCTTCTTCAGACCAAGTGCCCCTGGTATGCCATTTTATTATTATTTCCGGACATTGCTTATTTTTAGTNGCTTCGTGTCTTCTTCAGACCAAGTGCCCCTGGTATGCCATTTTATTATTATTTCCGGACATTGCTTATTTTTAGTGAGAAAATCTGCAAAAAGACAAAACGTTTTTCTTACAGTCTGAAAATAGAAAAATTGTTGCTTATGTGTCCGACACTAGAATTCTCAAAAATAGGATTTAATTTTGGTATTGAATTTCAATAAAATAATAAATATTCTAATTTTTAATTACAATGTGAACTCTAATAAATAGGGTCTGTAAATATTAAATCTGCAATGTTTGTATGTAGATAGCTTTCAAATGTGAATGTTTTCATTTGCATTACGTTTACAGAAAGTAATGGCAACAGTTTTGTATTAATTGCACTCTGTTAGCACTTGTGAAAGCTATGTTTCCACACATTACAATAGTGTGTTGTTACGCCTCTACTACCGCAGTAGTGTACTGTGTAAGAGTCATACTCGAGTATGTCCGTGGATGGGGCAAGAACACGCTCGTGGGCGAAGCTTACATTATGCAAGTATACTCTAAAATACACTGGCTGCCCATGTGTCCGACACTACGAGACCTGGAACGCCCACTGCTATCGAACGCACATACAACTACAATAGTTTCCGCCATTAACTAATTATTAATAATTATAAGTTTGTACTCCGAGAACATTATTCATATGACATCTCAGATCAGTACAATGTATAAACTTAGTTCACNTCAGTACAAAGTATAAACTTAGTTCACTTGCCTGATTTAACACACTGCTCTTCTAAATCTTACGTGAGGCATGTACACAAACAACGAAAATCACAAGAAAACTAAAGCGCGTACTGAGCTAATAGCTTCAGTAACATACACACTGCTTGTGTGTGCACGGAGGGATCTTTCATATGCATCCTGCATGATGTTGTTATCTATCGGGATTCTCATTAAATATACCTTTTTGCAGGCTACGTNTTTTTTCTTACAGTCTGAAAATAGAAAAATTGTTGCTTATGTGTCCGACACTAGAATTCTCAAAAATAGGATTCAATTTTGGTATTGAATTTCAATAAAATAATAAATATTCTAATTTTTAATTACAATGTGAACTCTAATAAATAGGGTCTGTAAATATTAAATCTGCAATGTTTGTATGTAGNATTCTAATTTTTAATTACAATGTGAACTCTAATAAATAGGGTCTGTAAATATTAAATCTGCAATGTTTGTATGTAGATAGCTTTCAAATGTGAATGTTTTCATTTACATTACGTTTACAGAAAGTAATGGCAACATTTTTGTATTAATTGCACTCTGTTAGCACTTGTGAAAGCTATGTTTCCACACATTACAATAGTGTGTTGTTACGCCTCTACTACCGCAGTAGTGACTACGAGACCTGGAACGCCCACTGCTATCGAACGCACATACAACTACAATAGTTTCCGCCATTAACTAATTATTAATAATTATAAGTTTGTACTCCGAGAACATTATTCATATGACATCTCAGATCAGTACAATGTATAAACTTAGTTCACTTGCCTGATTTAACACACTGCTCTTCTAAATCTTACGTGAGGCATGAACACAAACAACGAAAATCACAAGAAAACTAAAGCGCGTACTGAGCTAATAGCTTCAGTAACATACACACTGATGGTGCTTGTGTGTGCACGGAGGGATCTTTCATATGCATCCTGCATGATGTTGTTATCTATCGGGATTCTCATTAAATATACCTTTTTGCAGGCTACGTTAAATGAAAATATATTGGCCTATGTAAATTTAACATACTCTCGTGTGTACTAAATACCACTTCCTACAGAAAAGAAACAATTACGAAAATATGATAAAACCATTAGTAATATATAATATGTACATATATAATATAAAACTATTCATTATATTAATAATCATTTACTAGCGTTACAGTGATTATGAGAAGACAACCGCCATGTGAACGCAAATATTATGATTACAATTAACAAAAAGGAATACAACGACTTCTCTGAATTCTCTATAAAGAAGAGCAACAAATCATTCGCACATCACTCTCCAAACCACTACTGTTGAGTTACGTGATCACTAACCTTCGACAGTTAACCAATATTGATAATGCAAGAAGAGAGTGTATCATTTCTGTCACACAAAACTTTATTTACATTCACTGGTATTGGGTACTAAGAATACCTGACCACTTACAACTCCCTCGTGGCTTTTGCATAAGTCTCAAATTTAGAAATATTGACCTTGTATCCAGAAACTTACACATCCAATATCACATCAAAACCTTTTTACGATATTACCTTCTACACCAGTTATTCTTGCAGATAATTTCTCATGCTTGAAAAATTTACTAGCAGTGTTGCCGTCATTGGCGTTCCCTGTTTGCTGTCGTGGAGAATCAACATGTAAACCTAGGTCTTCCTAACGTCTTCTTGCATCTGTTTCTTTTTATGGGTAACAATACTTTTGTTGTCTGCTCCTCGTACCTGCCAGCTCTTTATCTACAGTCCACATGAAATATGAAGGATAAATTCAAAGAAACGTATCCAAGAATCAAGAGGAGGCAAACCAAATGAGAGGAAGTCTCTATTAACAGATTTAGCCGAAATTGAATCCAAGCCATTAATTTCACTCGGTTTGGCTTCACTCAAATATTATCTTCGAGTGAAAGCACATGACGAAACTGCGGTGCAGACTTCGCTGTCTATCGTGCAGAGAATTAGTGTAGTCTCTATCGTCACACCAATGTAATTTACGCGTATCGGCGTACGTGTCAGTTTACTGATTTGATGCTCTATTCTCCGTATTTCGTCAGTTATTACTTCCACTGTCTCCTTAGCAAAACCAAATTTTATGGGTCTGTAAGGTCATGTTGGCGATGGTGCAGAGTTAGGCCAGATTATTCTTCTATCTTCTAAGGTAACCAATTTGATTGGAACCACAGAAATTGAAAAGAAGCTGTAGTCAGTTTGATGACATTCAGAAAATCTTTGTCCAAATCTGTTTTCTCAAAATCAATCGCAACCCTACTATATTACAAATTCTAATTAACTGTTCTGCGATAAATTTCCAGACACCAAAACATGCTTTTAAACCTCTGCTGATATTGTGTTTGTGTGGTCTACAAAAGCTTGAAGTGAAACTTCTGCTGATATTACTGTGACAAGTACCCCTAAAGGGTAGCATTCCACTTTAGTGGTTCCTACTTTATTGTAAGCTGGATAGAGATAACTTTGTAAGATTTAGGAATTGTTATGAATAATGTTGTATTGGTAAGTTGTGATATTTGCGTCTACTATTAAAGCAAGAGCTTCATCTCATCTGGAGATAGTTTCACCCTGTTTCGCCTCTGGAGGATTGTAACCTGTGACGTTTTCTTTGCAGTCCCTCTCTGGGGCCAGGCACTTGCAAGCTCACACACAAAGAGCTGCAGAATCGCTCTTTCCTTCTTGTCGCATCTTCAGTTCCGTGGCCAATGACATTTCCCTTTGGCTAGTTTGTTCAAGTATATATTTCACTTTCTGTTTTTTTTCATGTTACAGTAATTAAGGGACATTTTGAGCCTTCTAGGTTGACATCAGGATTTGCTAGGTGTTGATTGTATGACATCAGGAAAGTTTAACTCCCCTGAAGCCAGCAAGAATTATTTGCTTCAAAGTGATCGAGATGCCTTAATGCTTTGTTCCTTTTTTTTACAAGTTTGTGACTAAAGGTCCTAATAGTTGCCTTATTATACTATATTGTTTCATCAGACAATGCGTATTCACAAACTGACTGCAAAGCATGCGCGAGTAAGGCGTTAAATCGTGTTGACCGTGGAGTAACTATTCATATATCACATAAAGTCCGATAGGAAATGTGTAGCGACATTTTACTTAAATGCAAATATCAATTAAGTGCGCCAATATGCGCAAGATTGTTTTCACAATTTAGAAAGTCTGTATGTCCACTACTGAGGACCATGCGATTTCAACCTGGAAAAATACAAATTAATGTAATAAAGTCGCGTAGTTTTTGTAACTTTACAGTTACACGATTTGAAGTCTCAAGTCCGGGCAAACAAAAGGGATAAATAAAACGCATTCTACCACTAAACACACACAATTCTGACATCAATAACACGTGCATTCCTAATTGCCGTTAAATGACATGTGAGACGCGCACTGAATGAGCGAAGGTGAGTGACTGGTTCAGCAGTGGGCGCCACTGCGTGCAGGTTCTGACAAGTTGTGACGTGTATCCACGTGCAGCCAAGAAACTGTGGGCAAATAACGTCGCATCGAGAAACTACGGTTATCCTTGTATGGAAATACGTCATCTCAATACAAGTATTCCTCATTTGTAAATTGGATTTTGTCCACCTAGTTTGTGAAAAAAATCACACTCTCTGGTAAACAGAACTCAGGAATGGAAACGTAGACTATACAAGCTATTCGGAAATTCAGTGCCCAAACTCCGGCTATAGTTTCTTTCGACCAATATTAACATAAAAGTCCTATACACTTATATCGGGAAGTGTATTTTAATATCAAATAATTGTGTCAAATCTGCGGCGTACAACGCCTGGAGTACAAGGCGGTGCGATCATGCATGTAGAATAGGTTGCGTAAGAAGCAGGCGCTCGCCGCTGCGTATGAAATAATTTTGTGTCGTGCACCGAAGACCTATGCAGCTTGTCCTGCATTCATGATTGTANAGCTTGTCCTACATTCATGATTGTACCGCCTTGTTTTCCATGCGTTGTACGCCGCAAATATTATCACAATTATTAGACGTAAAATTACGTTTCGGATATAAGTGTATTGGGGAGAAACTGTGTTTGGAGTTATAGAACTGAGTTTCCGAACATCATATATATATGTATATATATGTATAATATGTGTGTGTTTTTGTGTGTGTGTGCGAAGTAGGCCGAGTTTTGTGTTCTGGATACGTTCACGCCATCGATTCACCCATCGCCAGAAGAACTGTCGAAATCACATGGCCAACTGTTTACGTGATGTTTACGTTCAAATTTTTCGCATACCCAACACTTCAAAACAAATAAAATAAATTGGCAAATGTTAACTAAATTCTAGTTTCTTCAAAACACTTTTACAATAAGTGTACATTAATCTAAGATAACTTTCCTTACCTACATAAACAATATTCTAACCTCAAGTGTTACCCACGTTGTTTTTGATTATGCTATTGGCGGGAAAGTAGTCAAATGTTAGAACACGGAGAGTTTTTAATGTGCTCTCACGTGCGTACTTACTCTACAATTGAAACACGCGAAGTCGTGAATTCGAGTCCAGGACCTTTCGTCACTGCCCTACGTCGCCCGATATACTCGTATGTACATAATCCGTGTTAATTTAGCAAACGTTACTCACAGAAAACTACATTATTTTTCACTTGCGAATTGGTAAATCAGTAAAAAAAATCACTTAGAACTAACTCTGCGTGACCATAATTGGAGAGACGTAAATCGAAAACATTCCGAAAATTGATGAATATAACCCAATGTGACCTTTTTGAGTCAAGATATAATCAGCAGATGAAGGAATGAATTTATCTGTTTCATTATTGATATCTTAAAATGCGATAGTTCATCAAGATATGAAAAGAAACAGTTCCAGCAATAGTTTCCTTCCCATTTTTAATACACTCATAAACCACCAACAGTCGCAAGCAGTGCGTAGAAGTGGCTCAATTCCAAGGAGTGGGGCAAAACTTTATTTCATTCCAGCTTTATAAAATGAAAATTAATTACAGAGACACCTAACTTAACACCTGTAGAAGCAAACTTAGTTTTGTGATATTTTAATATGTTCTGAATACACTGCTCTCAATTAAAATGTCAACACCAAGAGATGAATTGAGCTATCACAATGAGACTTATTGGCCAGAATATCCGTCCTACACAGGTTACATGGTCAGTCTTTCAGTGTGGTATGACGTACAGTACATGCATAAATGATTCTGTGTGACCCTACAATGGGCGGCAATGACCGTTTTTTCAATTGGCAAGAGATTCGGGGAACGCGCAGGTCATAGAAGCAGTGTGCCATGGTCATCCAGGAACCGTCAGGCGATATGTGTCACATGCGGTCGTACATTGTCCTGTTGGTACAGATACTCGGACTGGTCCTGTAGATAAGGGACAACAGGATCTAAGTACGGTTACCCCAGGTCTGGGCCAGGTATGATTCTTAAGAATGCACGACTTGGCTAGGCGTGAGTCAGTCGCTGCAAGACATGGGTGTGACCATCGTGGTGCTCTAAGCAGAAGCGGTGCATCAGCAGGCATGTGTGGTGAGCAGTCAGGGACAGTCGCAGTAATGTGCAGCGGGGCATGTTGACCTCATGCTGCAGGCGATAACGGACACTCATTGACACATGCTTGAAGTCATGAGTGAGGGTATTTGATGTGGTTGTACGGTTCGTAACCACCATGCCCATCAAATGTCTGTCCTCGCACTCGTTAGTGCGACGGGCAGTTGGCTTCCTGCTCGTCGCTCAGCCCGTTCCTCATAAACCCCCTGATCCCATATCAGTTTCACTGTAGTTGAATTTCGTCCAACGCGAAAACCAATTTTGTGGTAGGATAGTCAACAAACACGTTTGGCCACGATTCTCCCACGGCCAAAGGCGGAAACCTGTTCGTATGATTGTCACATTCTTCAACGAGGAATGCTCACTCAACGTGTGCAAAATAAAGGTGAAGAAACACCGTGCTAGTACCGCTCAGTGGCTTGCTCACCTCCAATTATATATCACTTATCGGTGTCGCCATGGACGCACATACTGCGCCACTTGGCACAACAAGTTCTCACGTCATTGTCCTACGCTGCTCGACGAATTCCCCAAAATAAGGGCTTTTCGGGTGCGCCCTTCTTGGTTTTGCAATTATAATGGCCAAACATTTGGTTCCTTTATTCATTAGCTATTGATAGTAAGTAATTTTTGCAAAAAAAAATTAAAAATTACCGCCTACTGGAAACAGTTGACGATATGATTTCATAGGTCGGTATATAATGTATAATTTTCTTAACTAAATAAAAAGTCAAAACTGCACAAAAATTTTATTCGTTGCTCGAAATATCTTTAGTTTCACTTTTTTTAAGAATTAAATTTTGTTACTTTCGTATTCAGAATATTTTAAACATTCTGCATGGCTCATCGAAACTTGAATAATCGCGGAGACTAGAAACAACATCAAACATCTTCTCCTCTTTCCGGTTGCTGGAATGCTTGCTGACAAGATTGGCAAACTCCCGACACCCAGCAGACCTTGTATTAGGGATTAGCGGTTGGCTAATGGTGACCCACAATTACAATAGGGTCGGACGTAGTAGCGGGGGGTGGGGGGAGACAATACAGATGCCTTTCAGGGATCAGGACGAAGTCAGGCTCCAATGTTACTGAAACTTACAGACTTGGGCAACAAAGTCAGTCGAATGCACCACTTCTCTTGTCGCAGCAATACACTGTGGACAAATGAGAGTGGAGTATTTGTAGACGGATGAATACAAGCCGGCTATGAAACAAACGCCTCGTTTAGTGAAAGTGTTCGAAATACGTTTAAGATCCTTTTTAATAGATTCAGGACCTGCTGGACTTCAAACATGTGTGCACTTAATTTGTTTTAATTTGATCGCACTGATTTGAAGATGCCCAACAGCAGAACTACAAGAAAACAAGAAAATGATCCTTAGCTAGATGGTCCGCGGTAAAGCTGTCTGTATGCTGTTCACGATAAAGTCCTGCTCAGAAATTTCTCTTCTCCTAAATGTGTATTCTTCCTCCTTATGTAACATTTACATTGCCATGGGCCTAGTGGCTTATTCATGCAACTGTTATGTGAAGAAAGGGAATTGGTACGAACCTGAATGTGTTACTTATATGCCCATTTGTATTCTAATGTGTATAATGCAAAAAATTAAAAATAGTGAAATGACATTAATTTTTAAAAAATAGCACTTACTATACAACCTGATAAAACATGATTCGTTACCAACTAAAGACTGGAATCCTGCATGCTGGTGTTACTGTAGTATGGAGTGAAGTGGAGAGATTTCGGCGGCTCTTATCACCGAGGTCTTGAGAGCCGATGAGGGTTAAGCGAGTTGAGTATGGAGCAGCGCCGGGAATGCAAGGGCGAGGGGAAATGGGAGATCCACCCGCTCGGAGGTGAGTACTCCGACCAATACATTACCGCGGCCCCATGGTAGTAGCCTATGTATTATGTAATTAACGAGCAGTGATTTTTTTTAAGAAGATCACAAGATGCAGCCTACAGTCGCTGAGTTAGCAGCCAATCAACCGACAGTTGAGTCTGGGGCTCTAACCCACAGGTCTATGAATTCGCGAGATTTCCCTTGCCCTCTCAATAGTAAACAAAATCCTACAATTATTTACCTACCCCCTCGAACCATTCCTAAATAAATTCACATCATGCAGTTTGCATGGAAAACTGGGAATAAAGTTATTCTCTCAAGAGAGTAGCTGGTGGCCCAGGTAAAGACTTCATAGCCATGATGTGACTATAGACACCTCATAGCCATGATGTCATTGTAGAAAATCCATAGCCATTGTCACTGTAGACACTTCATTGCCATGATGTCACTGTAGACATTTCATAGCCATGATGTCACTGTAGAAATTTCATAATCACGATGTCACTGTAGACACTTCATAGCCATGATGTCACTGTAGACACTTCATAGCCATGATGTTAATGTAGACACTTCAAAATGTTAATTCATTTAAATGTTAGTAATGATTATATCATATTAATATATAAGCCTATTAAGTATATAAATATGTTAGTATTAGTATTGTGAATACTANTATAAATATGTTAGTATTAGTATTGTGAATACTGATAAACGTACGGGAGCATTACTCAAATCTTCAAACATTTTCCGAACTCCACTCCGTTTCTTTATGTGTTTGTATAATGCGCAGCATTCCTGAACTCAATAATTTGTAAAATGATTATTTGCACAATTTTAATGTGCCATCAACACCTTTCTCCGTTTCTGATTTACAATTGGTCACATGGCAGCCATTTAAGACCAATAGAATTGTTTGTTGCTTACATTACGTCAATAACAGGACATATTACATGACTGTGTTGATGACGTCGTCTTGAAACTTAGCAATTATGGAGACGTTGAAATGTATGTATTCACTGATAGCTAGTAAGTTGTCAAAAGCAGAAATGACTACCCCAAAATTATGCATTGAGTTCCTGATAAATACAGTTTTACGATCGGAACTAAAGAAAATACCACATGGACAGGATATTCTAATATCAGGTTGTCTTACAAAACATGTCTAATTTTGCCCCTTGCATTGTCGTAGTATGTATTTCAATTATTTTCGGCACATTTTGTAAGTCTGTTCTTTTTGGAATCTCTTATAAAGTCCAGGCACGTGTTCACGAAAACAGGCATAAGTTTACAATAACTCTTTAAAATAAAATAAAAAATGAGTTAGTGGAATTTTTTATAGTNAGTGGAATTTTTTATAGGTTTAATAAATTGTTTTATGCTTTTTATAGGAAGTGTTTAATTTTTCTCATGATTTTATCAGATATCTGTAAAGAATTTTCCATGTTATGCTCACCAAGCAGATCTTGTTACTTTAGTAGCTAGATTTGCAACAGGAATAATTCAAAGAATGTAGACACGTTGTACATGAATCATACTTATGAGTGGTGCTGCACACAGCAAGATATCAGTATCCAGTTTTCCTTGCTGCTAACCTGACTTGTATAATATTCTACGCCTCTTTGTCATGGATGTTTCATGTCAATATCATCGAGCTCGAAGTAATTCGTTCACCGATTGTTAACACAAATACAGCGCATAACAAAAAATTACGTGATTGCAACACTTCAACTCAGAAATTAATCTGTGACCAACCGGGTTAAAATCTTATTNGCATAACAAAAAATTACGTGATTGCAACACTTCAACTCAGAAATTAATCTGTGACCAACCGGGTTAAAATCTTATTTGGATACTCCATGTATCATTAGCAAAATTTACCAAAATGGTTGCATTACAAAATAATTCAATACAAAGTAATATATTCTACGAGATTTGTTTGAGCATATTTTAAAGATTACTGACTGTCAAAAGTGCACCTAACCAAGTACAACAAATGTATGTTTGTAAGTTTAACATTAAAAACTCTTGTTTAAAACACAAAGAGTATTTTTGTACGTTCGCAAAATATGGGTAGCAAGAAACCATTCCCGTTCCGGTCATCACTGACAGATTCATGTGATTTGAGTGAATTTGATTCAGCAAATAATATACAGTACTTCTAGTGGCTACAATTAAACAGCTTCCTCTGAAATACAGTCACATGTCAGTTTATCTAGAGCAAACAGGAAATGTGCCATAATTCTGGTTTGAAGCATGTTAATGAGAGTAGTTGTTGGCATATAATGTCGTCCCTTAACAGAGAATTACACGTGCTCTGTGTGATATAGATGGTACGCTGGTGATTTCTACAGAACACGTTAATTAAGGGCTATGTCATTTTTGTACGATTGCAAAAATTAGCTCGTTATCAACCGACTTCTCCAACTGTGATACTGTTGCGGCAACGTGATATTTACAAGCGACATGCTATTTCATTCGCAATATCCGACGGGTTATAGCTGAATGCTTCGATATTNGGCAACGTGATATTTACAAGCGACATGCTATTTCATTCGCAATATCCGACGGGTTATAGCTGAATGCTTCGATATTAGTTCAAATGTTTTTTTTCCCAATATTATGGCTTGCAATGCGAGTGCAAATCTGGTGTTTAAATATGTACCCTCTCTCTCTCTTTTGACAAGAATTTAGAAGACTGACAAGTTTTGTAATACNCCTCTCTCTCTCTTTTGACAAGAATTTAGAAGACTGACAAGTTTTGTAATACTGAAATAGATTTTTTAATAGTTCCTTGTTTTACATACATAGACCTAGTGAAATATGTGTGGCATTTTGAGAGGCCGGATAGAACGCCTGTTATGTCATTACATTAAAACAAAATTTGCTGTTTTATTTTNATGTGTGGCATTTTGAGAGGCCGGATAGAACGCCTGTTATGTCATTACATTAAAACAAAATTTGCTGTTTTATTTTACCAGTCGTTTTAATGCAAGAGCTATAATTTCATCGCTTCTGCGCGCTTTAAAAAACTTTTATTCTGCGTGCTGTTNGGCAACGTGATATTTACAAGCGACATGCTATTTCATTCGCAATATCCGACGGGTTATAGCTGAATGCTTCGATATTTGTTCAAATGTTTTTTTTTCCCAATATTATGGCTTGCAATGCGAGTGCAAATCTGGTGTTTAAATATGTACCCTCTCTCTCTCTCTTTTGACAAGAATTTAGAAGACTGACAAGTTTTGTAATACTGAAATAGATTTTTTAATAGTTCCTTGTTTTATATACATAGACCTAGTGAAATATTTGTGGCATTTTGAGAGACCGGATAGAACGCCTGTTATGTCATTACATTAAAACAAAATTTGCTGTTTTATTTTGCCAGTCGTTTTAATGCAAGAGCTATAATTTCATCGCTTCTGCGCGCTTTAAAAAACTTTTATTCTGCGTGCTGTTCTTTTATTTTTGTGAGTTTCGGATCCCAGGACTGGAACGTCTTAATTTAACATTAATTCCTCGTACGTGTATGCGGTCAAATTTATTTTACGTTATTCCTGATTTGGTTTTTTAAAATACCGGGAGCTCCATGCGAAAGTGGCCTACGTCGACGCTTTAAAAACGTGCGAAATAGTGATTATTGAAGACGCTGAAGTGATCGCCCTTAAAAGTCTTCACACTTCTGTAGATCATTCTACATGTCCAAGTACAGGCGTACCAATTACCACAAGTTGATACGATAAATGTGATAGTGTGTTTTTTCAGACTTGTGTGGGTTATTGCCACCTCGTTGGAAAGATCACACTCGTATGCCGTCACAAGTACAATCCCTTACTTCACCTCAGCCGCCATTACCCGACAGTACTAGACTTAACTAACGAAGGAAAATTAGTAATCGTGCGTCGCATCTGTGTGGTACCATTCACAGCACAAACGTACACACATTAGCGCATTTCTTGATGGTGAATTTCATTAAGAATAAAATATTACTATTGGCATCAATATATTCTTCAGTTTGCGCANACGATAAATGTGATAGTGTGTTTTTTCAGACTTGTGTGGGTTATTGCCACCTCGTTGGAAAGATCACACTCGTATGACGTCACAAGTACAATCCCTTACTTCACCTCAGCCGCCATTACCCGACAGTACTAGACTTAACTAACGAAGGAAAATTAGTAATCGTGCGTCGCATCTGTGTGGTACCATTCACAGCACAAACGTACACACATTCGCGCATTTCTTGATGGTGAATTTCATTAAGAATAAAATATTACTATTGGCATCAATATATTCTTCAGTTTGCGCACATCTATAGCTGGTATACTTTGACGTGTACTCTTTTGTAGTATCCTACCCATTAGTAAAGGTTTTGTGGAAACATTTTATTTTTGCTTATTACAGGCACCTTTGCAAAAGTAGCTGAAGCAGAAGTTTATTGCTAGTAGCACTGAAAAAAGATAAATATCTCAACTTCTTGATAATGTTCTATTGAACGACGCAGTAAAACCGTAAAGTATGTGTTGCACATGACGGCTCTTTTCCATAAAGGAGTGTTGCATCTCCATTTGTGAATTTAACATCTGTCAGGGAATTTGTGATAATTTGTTGTGGATTAGTAATTTACATTAAGAACCATGTATACAATAAGATCGCCTTGTGTTGTAACCCTGCACGTCACGGTTTACGAGAAATAGATGCACAAACTTTGATCAGTGAATCACAAAAAACATATACAGTGTAGTTTTGCCCAGTCAATTATGGAAAAGTACTTTCCACGTAGACTAATGACCTATATCTAGCGCCACCCGTTCTTCGCGATAAGATACTACTACCAGAGTATGCCAAATCACGTTAGTTGAAAACCAATATTGCCGTTGGATGATTTTAACTCGCACGCGTCTTAGGTNGCCAGAGTATGCCAAATCACGTTAGTTGAAAACCAATATTGCCGTTGGATGATTTTAACTCGCACGCGTCTTAGGTGTCCGCCAACAAATCATGGTCATCCAATGTCGGGTAACTTGATTCTGATTGGCCAAGACGAGTTGAAAATGTCTTTTCACACAGACCCGCAACCAACAGTCAAAATAAATTTGAAAACCTATACGTAAGAAGTTGAAAATAAAGTTTGTGCATAAATCTTCTCGCGAAAAACAAGCAGCCCCACCGATAATCAAACGAAAGCTGCAGATGTGAATGTATATTCAACATTGCAGTAGCGACAGTTACTTTGGTATCTGAACACCCGTTCACCGGCATCATCTTGGTCCATGCAACGTTGGACACTACCCTGTACTGAACAACGTTCATTACTGGCTGAGGGGCCGCGGTGGCTGAGCGGTTAGCCTGCTCGTCTCTGGGCTCAATACGCNTATTGCTAGTAGCACTGAAAAAAGATAAATATCTCAACTTCTTGATAATGTTCTATTGAACGACGCAGTAAAACCGAAAAGTATGTGTTGCCCATAACGGCTCTTTTCCATAAAGGAGTGCTGCATCTCCATTTGTGAATTTAACATCTGTCAGGGAATTTGTGATAATTTGTTGTGGATTAGTAATTTACATTAAGAACCATGTATACAATAAGATCGCCTTGTGTTGTAACCCTGCACGTCAGGGTTTTCGAGAAATAGATGCACAAACCTTGATCAGTGAATCACAAAAAACATATACAGTGTAGTTTTGCCCAGTCAATTATGGAAAAGTACTTTCCACGTAGACTAATGACCTATATCTAGCGCCACCCGTTCTTCGCGATAAGATACCACTGCCAGAGTATGCCAAATCACGTTAGTTGAAAACCAATATTGCCGTTGGATGATTTTAACTCGCACGCGTCTTAGGTGTCCGCCAACAAATCATGGTCATCCAATGTCGGGTAACTTGATTCTGATTGGCCAAGACGAGTTGAAAATGTCTTTTCACACAGACCCGCAACCAACAGTCAAAATAAATTTGAAAACCTATACGTAAGAAGTTGAAAATAAAGTTTGTGCATAAATCTTCTCGCGAAAAACAAGCAGCCCCACCGATAATCAAACGAAAGCTGCAGATGTGAATGTATATTCAACATTGCAGTAGCGACAGTTACTTTGGTATCTGAACACCCGTTCACCGGCATCATCTTGGTCCATGCAACGTTGGACACTNCGGCCGAGCCACTCACAGTTTTTTGCTAGTGGGAATCGTGCCGGACGATGTCGCTGGTCGGCGGGTTTTCTTGGGGATCTCTCGTTTCCGCACCCTTTCATTCTGGCGCTGCTCCATACTCACCTCGCTTCACCATCATTGGCTCTCAAGACCTCGATCTTAAGAGCCGCCAAAATTTCTTCACTCACTCAATGCTGGCTGAGTGTAAGCCAACTGATTGTACCGAAATCAAATGTCCTTTTATTAGTATTAAGATATGCTTTACATTATGTACTCTATGAATTTGTTTCAGTAACATCCGCCCTTGCCATGTGTGCTTGTAGTACAAAAACTCACATGTTGAACTAAACGGCTTTCATGAATTTAAAGTCGGTATGTGTGGTGTTATACAAGTATGCAATCGTGTTGTCAGGGTTGCTTCATTAGGGAAAGCGATATTTAGCGAAACGAGTAAGGGGAAGGAGATTTGTTTTTAAAGAATACACGCTTGTATTAACTTTCTTGTTTGTGTTTTTCACGTACGCATTGCTTACTAGTTCGTTACTTCGGTTCGATGCCGAACTTACTGAATTCCTGAGTGTTTCGGTAAAATACGAGAATAGCCTCTCATGCAGGGTACGAATGGTGGGGGCCACGGTGGTGTAGTGATCAGACTACTCGCTTCCCTCTAAGTCAAACCGAGTTCGACTCCCGGCGGCGTTATCCAGATTTTTGCATGCCAGAAACGAAGCGGACGTTGCCGCTGGCTGGTGTGTTTCCTAGAGGCTCTGCAGTTTACCCCCTCCCCCTGCCCTTTGGAACTTCTACGGAAATAAGGACAGAGAAGGGGATGCGTAGCATAAGTTCAGGAAGTTATGACCAGAGAAGTTCATATTATAAGGTTAAATAAAATATGTATTTAACCATTTTAACAGAATTAATAAGTCATACAGAAGTTAGAGCTACAATGCCATCGGATAAAGGGAAGAAAGGAGAGGTTATTTCAAAGAGGGGTGATCATGACTTAGTGAGGAACTCACCTAGTCTCATCACGTTTAATGATTCTTGTCAGTCGTCATTTGTCCCGTTCTTTCACGATATTTTTCCGGCCGCAGCGATGCCGAAGATGTGATATTTTACCATATTTCCGATATTCACGGTACACTCGTGAAATGGCCGTACGCGAACATCCAAATGTTATCGCTACCTCAGAGATGCTATGTCTCATCTCTCGTGCGCCGACTATAACACTACGTTCAATCTCACTTAAATCTTGATAACCTGCCATTGCAGCAGCAGTAACCGATCTAGCTGCCGACCGCATCGCGTTACTCTGATTGGTTCCATACCTCTGTTACTTGCATACGCGCGCCTATACCGGTTTTTTGGCTCTACAATGTAGTTTGTTTAATGTGGTCTGGAATGTCGTGATGTCTGCTGGACCCACATTTTCTGTTGTTCAAGGCATTTTATTATTAATGTTTTGAACTTCCATTTTTGGCTCACTGTTACGGTTAATTAATTTTGTAAAATCGCCTGTGGCCTCCATCACAGGTTTTATTGCGACAGGTTGTGCACAACGGGGCCATGTATACACCTTGCATTCCGCCTCTGCACCATGCTCACTTCACGTTCACTGCTTCACATCGGGTCATTAAAGGTTTATCAAAGTCTGAGAGATCCACAGTGCACAAATATAATAAAAAACCAACTTTTGCTTTATAGTATTAATCTCTTCTATGTCGAGATACAAATGCAAAACAATGGCATTGTCAGAATGACGTTACAATACTCTGCTTGTAATTTTACTCTATTTCGGGGACTCTACTTCAAGCTATTTTACTAAAAGGCAAACACCCAGAGCTGGCCCTTCGACTTTCTCACCACTGTTAATCTCTCTTGACGTGTTCTATTCGCACGAGGGCCCAGTCCACCAGAGGCAGATGCTGGTAGCTGTGACACAGGCTGGCAGGACTTGTGGACTGATGACGACACACAGCACCGACCTTGCGATGTCTGCTCTTGTGTGCTGACCACCTGCACTTCGTCACTGTTGTATAGCAGTCCTCTGGCGATAACTTCTTTCTGTCTCCATGTATGGTTGTACCGTGCAACATTGTAGCGGTTATGCAAACCAGTACTCAACATCTCTAAGTCAACAGCCGATCAAATCCTCTCAACTCAACTACCTATGGAAACATGATAACTGCAGCCGAGTATACACAGGTTCCGAGGATAGTCCATTCACGGTGTCTTCGCCCTTTTGGAATAAAATAATGAGCTTTTTTTAACGCCCTCCCAGCAGGCATAATAACAAAACCAATGTTGTATTTAATTGTATCCTCAGAGGTGAACTTTTGAGAGATATTGATGTTATACTCAGTGTTTATTAGTACCATTGTAATTTTTTAATAAAAAATTGGTGAATGGATACAAATGAGCTGAAAGGAATTTTTAAGTACAGTTATAAAAATTGCTAACCGTAATGTGAACAAACAGCCTCTAACACGTATGAAAGTTAAAAGAATTTCCAGAATTAAACGAAAGAGAAACTGCAAATATATCCGTGTATGTTATTTATTATCCCAGTATGATTCATTTAAAATTATAAACATTTATATTTAAATCACAATTATAAAAATAATATCGATCAGAGCACTTGCATTTGCACCAGCTTTTTAATAAATTTTCGAATAGCTGGAGGCAAACGCCAAATACTGAACGTTTTCGCAACACACCCCAAAAACGTCCAATATATATATATTTGCTTTCGTTATTTCTGAATAGAGGTCAAGAGGCAAGCAATATGTCACTATCACAATCAATACTGGTACACTTGCTGTTATTTATAAATCTACTCTACTGATTTCAAGAAGGAGTATTGAAAATGATTTCTTCATTCGGCACATATTACTACCTATGACGCCGATAAAAACCAGACGACCAGAACTCAAGATAAAAACCAAGTGATTGCGGTTTTTTGGTGCTTTTTTTACGTTAGCAAGTTCATACTGATATAGTTTTAGTTGTATTAAATTCACATAAAAACCAGTGATCTGCAGAATGTTAAAAATATAACTANATCATACTGATATAGTTTTAGTTGTATTAAATTCACATAAAAACCAGTGATCTGCAGAATGTTAAAAATATAACTATTGCTTTTTGTATTCATGAAAATGCATTGTCGACTATGTGTAGTGTTGTCAGATATTATAGAAACTGTGACGCCACAGAGAAATTGATAATACAGAAGTGAAACAGCGGCTTATTCCACGAACTCCATCCTCACACGACCCTGGCCAGCAACATGTCGGAACGGCTTTCGCCAATCAGCGCCAGATAGTTCACTTGCCACTCGAGAGCCCAGCCAATAGGGAATATTACGCACTACGCAGTAGCCTGTCAGACACAAGTCCCTTTCTCAGAGACGTGCACAGCCAATCAGCGAACACCACGCCACACACTTATGTGTATAATATATTAACGGTTAATTACAACTCTTCTGAATCCCTGCCAACGTTCCACTTCCGGGATATTCCACTGCCTCGTGCAAACTAAGCTTAAGGCTCCCGCCTTCTTAGCTCTTTATTCCACGTTCGAGGCCGAGAAGGGCGGGAGTGATAAGGGCGACACTGCCACGCTCATTAAGCGCGCTATCGCCGCTAAGCGCAAGGCTCTGAACTATCGTGAAGTGTTCTCGTNAGCGCAAGGCTCTGAACTATCGTGAAGTGTTCTCGTCATTCTGGTTGTACCTATGGGACTTCCAGAGGCGAGTCTGTTATTCTATTGGTGAAAAGTCTGTCGGAAGGTTTATTACAGGGTCGTTGAGTAATTTTGTGTTTATCTGAAGCGTACATTATGAGATGTAAGAAATGTAGGTTATAATGTGTGTGACGTCTTGAGAGCACTCAACACCCCTCATCTGAAGTGTGTACTCTTTCGTAGATCACCACATTGGATGCACGTACAATAGTTTCGTAGAAAAGCGAGTATTCCAAACACTCTGCAGCGCTGTTTGAACGCCAGGCAGGTGGGGGCCTTAACCGGATCTTGAAAACTACAACAAAAGTACAACACACTGCAATCGCGCGCACTTTGTTAAGTAATATTCCTCATAACAATGCAAGTTTCTCTTTACCAAGAAAGTCATGTTATTGTATCCTTGTTATATAGATTTGATATACAAGGTTTAACAAGTAATGCTGGTTGTGGTCTTTTAGAAATGTGTTTTACCAACACATATATAATCTATTTTTTTAAATTTACAATCTGTAAATGAAAAATACAAAATTGCGTATAAAATGTAAGTAATACTTAAATTGAAATAAAAATAGGACATTTTTGTGTTCACGCAATTATAAAACGCTTGTGATACATGCCATATTTAGAAAACTATTAATCGTGTTATGCATTGGGTGATTTTCCAAATGTTTGCTTAAAAAAGTGTGAAGAAACCGCAAATAGACTATTTTACGTATTGTGTGCTGAAGCTATATCGGCGCGAGTTAAGTTTCGAAGCTCAAAGAAAATTTGTGAATCCTCAAAGATATTACGAGGTGGCGCAGTGGTTACACACATGACTCGCAATTGTTAGCAACCTAAATGTGTTAATATAGTATACTGGCGGTTTATTCACAAATTTGTTTTAATTAAACATTTTAAAAATTACCCCATATATAACGTGCTTGAATGTTTCCTGTATATGGCATGAATAACAATCGTTTCGTATTTGTGTTGACACAAAAACATCCTACTTTTTTATTAGATTGAACTTTTACTTCTATTTTTACAATCAGATTATAATATTTTACATATATATACTTTATATAAATAATAACAGGGAGTAATACCTGGTAATAAATAGTTCTAATACAAAATGTTATTACACTGAGTGCTCACGTATTCCGTGCTTCGTCCCATTGCTGTAATTTTCTAGTTTCGATTACGCTTTGTTTGCTTGCCGTGGAGAAATATCTTCGAAGTATACCTTTAGCAAGACTTCAGAAAAGTTGGAAATAACCGTGCATGGACTATAATGTGCACATTCGTACATTAATGTGTATAAATACAAAATTAATACCAACTACATTTATCATAAATTTAAACGTTACACTAGCAATGAAACATCAAGGATTATCACTATATGTGAATCAGTTCCCCAGGAACTAGAATGTCAGTCTGCATGTCGGTGTGTATAATAGCGTGTAAAGTTATGTGGAAGGTATTTATATCAATGGATTCTTTCAAATGTGCTCACTTAACCGTAAACATCCTATACTGATTTTGTTCACCCGTGACTGTCTCATGTCGCGAGCGGTGAGCGGAGTGATGAGCAATGAACGGCTCTTAACACTGAGGTCTTGAGAGTTGATAAAGTTGAAGAGAGGTGAGTGAGGAGCAGTGCCGGAAGACATGGGCTGGGGGAACGGGAGTTCCCCGAGAAAACCCGCTGATCAGCTGCGTCGTACGGCACGATTTACATGAGCAAAAACCCAAGAGCGAGCCCGCCGTATATCGAACCCGGTTCACCTTAGCAGTACGTTAGCGCCCTAGCCATTGCACTACCGTTGCCCCTTCACGAGGACATATTGAAAAGGCTCCTTTAAAAAATTTTCTGAGACTCATGTAAGAAGCAAGACAAGATGGCCCACGTTCTTAACAAAACAAATCTTGTATATTGAATCATCTTCTGGCCTGCAAATTAGGGCGTTGCCAAGTTAAACAACAGTAGTTCAGCTCTTCCGCTTTATGACACTTGTCTTCGTTTCAAGATGTAATCCTAGAGCATATACCATGTCGTTTCCCTTAAAGGCAACACTGCAATAAATACATAAATATTCAGTGATCATTTTGTATTCTTTACATATTGTATTACACTATATTATATAATTTTAAAATTAATTTCATAGTTATATATTTTCTGTCATATATAATATATATAAGAATTTTATGCCTAAAGACTTATCAGGGGACGGTTTACAAACTAATTTATGTCCTAACTTACACAAACAACCATGCCATACATGGGATTCGGACACAGAACCTCCGTCACCACAAACCGGCGGCGCACGAAACCACTGCGCCACGGGTGGTCGGCTATTTTATTATATATCAATATCTAAAAATATTGTACATAGGGATTAATAAATAATTTTTTTCTCAGAAAACTAAAGCGTTTATAAAATAAACCGTAGAGGCCTAATTAAATTGGCAATGCCCAAAAAAAAAACAATATATATTTACTACAACATAAATATAAGAATAAATATAAATGAAAACTAAAAAACACNACTGCAATCGCGCGCACTTTGTTAAGTAATATTCCTCATAACAATGCAAGTTTCTCTTTACCAAGAAAGTCATGTTCTTGGTTCCTTGTTATATAGATTTGGTATACAAGGTTTAACAAGTAATGCTGGTTGTGGTCTTTTAGAAATGTGTTTTACCAACACATATATAATCTTTTTTTTTTAATTCACAAACTGTAAATGAAAAATACAAAATTGCGTATAAAATGTAAGTAATACTTAAATTGAAATAAAAATAGGAAATTTTTGTGTTCACGCAATTATAAAACGCTTGTGATACATGCCATATTTAGAAAACTATTAATCGTGTTATGCATTGGGTGATTTTCCAAATGTTTGCTTAAAAAAGTGTGAAGAAACCGCAAATAGACTATTTTACGTATTGTGTGCTGAAGCTATATCGGCGCGAGTTAAGTTTCGAAGCTCAAAGAAAATTTGTGAATCCTCAAAGATATTACGAGGTGGCGCAGTGGTTACACACATGACTCGCAATTGTTAGCAACCTAAATGTGTTAATATAGTATACTGGCGGTTTATTCACAAATTTGTTTTAATTAAACATTTTAAAAATTACCCCATATATAACGTGCTTGAATGTTTCCTGTATATGGCATGAATAACAATCGTTTCGTATTTGTGATGACACAAAAACATCCTACTTTTTTATTACATTGAACTTTTACTTCTATTTTTACATACATATTATAATATTTTACATATATATACTTTATATAAATAATAACAGGGAGTAATACCTGGTAATAAATAGTTCTAATACAAAATGTTATTACACTGAGTGCTCACGTATTCCGTGCTTCGTCCCATTGCTGTAATTTTCTAGTTTCGATTACGCTTTGTTTGCTTGACGTGGAGAAATATCTTCGAAGTATAACTTTAGCAAGGCTTCATAAAAGTTGTAAATAACCGTGCATGGACTATAATGTGCACATTCGTACATTAATGCGCATAAATACAAAATTAATACCAACTATATTTATTATAAATTTAAACGTTACACTAGCAATGAAACATCAAGGATTATCACTATATGTGAATCAGTTCCCCAGGAACTAGAATGTCAGTCTGCATGTCGGTGTGTATAATAGCGTGTAAAGTTATGTGGAAGGTATTTATATCAATNTTTCAGTTTCATGTACGGCGGTGTGTGAGGGCGACCCATCAGGTAGATAGTCGTTTTAAACTGTGTAAGTACAGCTGCTGGTGTCAGCCAGTATCATGTACAGCGGTGTGTCATGTTGGCCGAGCAAAAACATA
The DNA here is from genome assembly GCA_002778355.1 of Clitarchus hookeri. Lineage (NCBI taxonomy): Eukaryota > Metazoa > Arthropoda > Insecta > Phasmatodea > Phasmatidae > Clitarchus > Clitarchus hookeri. Next base: position 620,350 of record NQII01000319.1, on the reverse strand, counting down.
GTCCTCCTGAACTGCTAATGTACATCTGCACATGTCAGCCAGTATCTTGTACCCCGGTATGTCAGCCTGGAAGATAGTCCTTGTCAGCTCTAAAAGTACAGCCTCGCGTGTCTGTGTAAAATATATACGGTGGAGCGTCAAGGCGGCCCTTCAGGAAGATAAACCTGTGACCTGTGAAAGTGCAGCTCAAGGTGTCAGGCAAGTATCATGTACGGCATTGTGTCACANGTGAAAGTGCAGCTCAAGGTGTCAGGCAAGTATCATGTACGGCATTGTGTCACAGCAGCAGAGCAGGTAGAAGTCCTTGTGAACTGTGTAAGTACACTTCCTGGTGTCAGCCAGTATCATGTACAGTGGTGTGTCAGACAGCCCTGCAAGAATAAAGTCCTCTTGATATGTGAAAGTAGAGCTACATATGTTAGAGAGTATCATGTACGATGGTGTGTCAGGTCAGCCCAACAGGAAGATATTCCACGTGAGCTGTGAAAGTATAGATCCAGGTTTCAGCCAGTATAATGTACGGTGGTGTGGCTTGGCAGCCTTGCAGGAATATTGTATTCTTGAGCTGTGAAAGGGGAGCTCCAGGAGTCAGGCAATATCATGTACGTCTGTCTGTAAGGTCGACCCAGCAGGAAGATAGTCCTCGTGATCTTAGAAAGTACCGTTTCATGTTACAGGAAAAATCCTTTACGGTGGTGTGTCAGGGCGGCCTAGCGGGAAGATAGTCCTTGCGAGCTGTGAAAGTACAGCTCTAGGTGAAAGCCAGTACAATATACGGCGGTGTGTTGTGTCGGCCCTGCAGGTAGAAAGACCTGGTAGGCTGTGTTAGTACACCTCCAGGTGTTAGCTAATATCTTGTCCGGCGGTGTGTCAGAACTGCCCCACAGGATGATAGTCCTCTTGACTTGTGAAAATACAGCTACAGATATCAGAAAGTTTCATGTACGATGGTGTGTCAGGTCAACCCAGCATGAAGATAGTCCTCGTGATCTGTGAAAGTACAGCTCCAGGTGTAAGCCAGTGTCAATAGGGCGTTGTGTCAGGGTGTTCCAACAGGAAAATATACCTCGTGGTCTGTGAAAGTACAGCTCCGGGTGTCAGGTTGTATCATGTACAGCAGTGTGTCACGGCAGCCCAGCAGAAGGATTGTTCTCGTGGGATGTGGAATTCCAGCTCCAGGTGTCAGCCAGTATTATGTATGGTAGTGTGTCAGGGAGACCCAGCAGGAAGATATTCCACATGTGCTGTGAAAGTATATATCCAAGTGTCAGCAAGTATCATGTACAGCGATGTGTCATTGTGGCCTATGAGGAAAATAGTTCTCGTGATCTGTGAAGGTACAGCTCAAGGTGTCCGGAAGTATCAAGTACGCCGGTGTGTCAGGGCGGCTCAGCAGGAAGATAGTCTTTGTGAACTGTGTAAGTACAGCTCCTGATATCTGCTAGTATCATATATGGTGGTGCGTCAAGGCGGCCCTTCTTGAAGATATACCTGTGATCTGTGAAAGTACAGCCCCAGGTGTCAGCCAGTATCATGTACGGCCTGTGTCAGGACGGCCATGCAGGAAGACAGTCCTCGTGAGCTTGGAAAGTATAGCTCCAAGTGTCAGCCAGTATTATGTACGGTGGTGTGTCAGGCCATATCAGCAGTAAGATGTTCCACGTGAGCTGTGAAATTACAGCTCCAAGTGTCAGCCAGTATCATGTAAGGCGGTGTGACAGGGAATCCCTGCAGAAAGACAGTCTTTGTGAGCTTTCAATGTACAGCTCTAGCAGTAAACCATTATAATCCATGGCGGTGAATCATTTGGCCTCTGCAGAAATATAGTCCTCGTGATCTGTGAAAGTACAACTCCAGGTATCTGCCAGTAACGTGGATGGCAGTGTGTCCGGCCAGCTCAGCAGGAAGATAGTCCTCGTGACCTGTGAAAGAACAGCTATAGGTGTGAACCAGTAACATGTAAAAGGGTTTCAGGGTGGCCCTGCAGGAAGATGTTCCTCGTGACCTGTGAAATTTCAGCTTCAGATGTCAGACGGTATCATGTACATCGGTGTGTCATGTCAGCCCAGCAGGAACATATTCCACGTGATCTGTGAAAGTACACCTTCAGATGTCAGACAGTATCATGTACGTCGGTGTTTAAGGGCAGCCAAGCAGGAAGGTAGTGCTTGTGGTCTGTGAAAGTACAGCTCCAGGTATCAGCCCGGAACATGGGCGGTGGTATGTCAGGCCTGATCAGCAGGAAGATAGTCCTAGTGACTAGTGAAAGTACAGCTACATGTGTCAGCCTGTAACATGGACAACGGTGTGTCAGGGTGGCCCAGCAGGAACATAGTCCTCTTGAGCTGTGAAAGTTCAACTCCTGGGGTTGGCCAGTGTCATGTACGGTGGTGTGTCAGGGTGGCCCAGCAGGATGATAATCCCCATGAGCTATAAAGTACACTCCTGTTGTCAGCCTGTATCATGTAAAGTTGTGTGTTAGGGTGGCCAAGCAGTAAGGTTGTCCTTGTGATCTGTTTGTGTACAGCTCCAGGTGTCATGCAGTATCATGTATGGCAGTGTGCCAGCCATCGTATGCTGTAAAGTTCAGCCCCAGGTGTCAGCCAGTATCATGTCCGGCAGTGTGTCAGGCAGCCCTGCAGGAATATAGTTCTCGTGATCTGTGAAAGTACAGCTACAGATGTCAGAAAGTATCATGTATGGCGGTGTGTCAGGTCAGCCCCACAGTAAGATATTCCACGTGAGCTTTAAAGTACAGCTCCAGGTGTCAGCCAGAATAATGAACGGTAGGGCAGCCTTGCAGGAATATAGCCCTCGTGAGCTGTGACAGTACAGCTCCAGTTGTCAGCTTGTGTCATGTACGGCATTGTGTCAGGGTGGCCCAGCAAGAAGATATCCCCGTGAGCTGTGAAAATACAGCTGAAGGTGACAACCAGTATTATGTACGGCGATGTTTCAGGGTGTTCCAGCAGGAAGATAGTCCTTGTGAACNACAGCTGAAGGTGACAACCAGTATTATGTACGGCGATGTTTCAGGGTGTTCCAGCAGGAAGATAGTCCTTGTGAACTGTGAATGTACAGATCCAGGTAGCAGCCAGTATCATTGTATGGCTATTTGTCAGGGCTGCCCAGCAGGAAGATAGGCCACATGAGCTATGAAAGGAGAGTTGTAGGTGTCAGCCAGTATCATGTATGGTGGTTTGTCAAGTCGGCCTAGCAGGAAGATAGTCCATGTGAGCTTTGAAACTACAGCTCCAAATGTCAGCCAGTATCATGCACAGTGGTGTGTCATGGTGGCTTAGGAGGAAGATAGTCCTCGTGAGCAGTGAAAGTACAGCCCTAGGGGTCAGACAGTTTCATGTACGGAGGTGTGTCAAGGAATCCCTGCAGGAAGACAATCTTTGTGAGCTTTGAATTTACAGCTCCAGTTTCCAGCCATTATAATGTACGGCAGGGAATCAGGTGGCCTCTATTAAAATATAGTCCATGTGAGTTGTGAAAGTACAGCTCCAGTTGTCAACTAGTATCATGTAAAGTGGTGTGTCAGGGCAGCATAGCAGTAAGATAGTCCTTTTGAGGTGTGAAAGTACAGCTCCAGGTGTTTGCCAGTATCATCTACGGCGGTGTGTGATGGCATCCCGGCTGAAGATAATCCTCGTAACCTGTGAAAGAACAGTTACAGGTGTGAACCAGTAACATGTACAAGGGTGTCAGGATGTCCCTGCAAGGAAGATATTCGTCGTCTGTGAAAGTGTAGCTCCAGATATCAGTCAGCATCATGTATGGCGGTGTGTCAGGGCAGCCTAGCAGGAATATATACCTCGTGATCTGTGAAAGTACAGCTCCAAGTGTCCGCCAGTAACATGAACGACGGTGTGTCAGGCCGGCTTAGCAGGAAGATAGTCCTAGTGACCTGTGAAAGTACAGCTACAGGTGTCAACCTGTAACATTTACAACGATGGGTCAGGGCAGCCCTGCAGGAACATAGTACTCTTGAGCTGAGAAAGTACAGCTGCATGTGTCTGACAGTGTCATGTACGGCTGTGTGTCAGAGTGGCCGTGCAGGAGGATAGTCCTCGTGATCTATGAAAGTACAGCTCCAGGTGGCAGGATGTTTCATGTACGGTGGTTTTTTAGGATGGCCCGGCGGGAAGAGTGTCCTTGTCAGATGTGAATGTACCTCTCCAGTTGTCAGCTAGTGTCATGTTTGACATTGTGTCAGGGCGGCCCAGCAGGAAGATAGTCCTGGTGATCTGTGAAAGTAGGGTTATGGACAGCGGTGTGTCAGGGAAGCCCAGCAGGGAGATAGCCGTTAGATGTTACGAATATTAGCTCCAGGTGTCAGGAGTTATCATGTACGGCAGTGTGTAAGGGCGGCCAATCAGGAACATAGTCCTCGTGAGCTGTGAAAGTACAGCTCCAGGTGTCAGCCAGTAACATGTACGGAGGTGTGTCAGAGCAGCGCAGCAGGAAGCTAGTCCTCGTGAGATGTGAAAGTATAGCCCCAGATGTCAGCTAGTATCATGTATGGTGGTGTGGCAGGNCAGGAAGCTAGTCCTCGTGAGATGTGAAAGTATAGCCCCAGATGTCAGCTAGTATCATGTATGGTGGTGTGGCAGGTGACCCCATCAGGAATATAGTCTTTTGAGTTGTGAAAGTACAACTCCATGTGTCAGCCAGTATCATGTACAGTGGTGTATCAGGACGGTCCAGTATGAAGATAGTCGTAGTGACTTGTGAAAGTACAGCTACATGTGTCAATCAGTAATGGGTAAAACGGTGTGTCTGGGTGGCCCTGAAGGAAGATATTCCTAGCGACCTGTGAAAGTACATCTCTAGGTGTAGGAAGATAGTTTTCGTGATCTGTGAAAGTACAATGCAATGTGTGCGCCAGTATCGTGTAAGGCAGTGTGTCAGGGCGGCCATTCAGGAAGGTAATCCTCGTGATCTTTGAAAGTACCGATCCATGATTCCACCAGTATCATGTACGCCTATGTGTCAGGGAGGCCTAAAGGAATAATGTCATAGTGATCTGTGAAAGTAGAGCTCCAGGAGTCAGCCAGTATCGTGTACATTGGTGTGTTAGGTTGGCCCTACTGGAACATAATCCTGTGATCTGTGAAAGTAAAGCTTCGGATTTCAGCTAGTTTCATGTACGGCGGTGTGTCAGGCTGGCCCATCAGGAAGATAATCCTTATGAGGTGTGAAAGNGGATTTCAGCTAGTTTCATGTACGGCGGTGTGTCAGGCTGGCCCATCAGGAAGATAATCCTTATGAGGTGTGAAAGTATGGTTCCAGATGTCAGTCATTATCATGTACGGCTTTGTGTAAGGCTGGCTCAGCAGAAAGATAAACCTCATGAGCTGTGGAAGTACAGCTCCAGATGTCAGCCAGTATCATGTATGGTGGTGTGTCAGTGCGGCCCAGCTGGTAGAAAGACCGCTTGATCTGTGAAAGTACACATCCAGATGTCAGCCAGTATCATGTACGATGGTGTGTCAGGCTGGCCCAGCAGGAAGATTTTCCTCGCTAGCTATGAAAGTAAAGCTCCAGGTGTAGCCAGGATCATGTATGGTTCTTGTGTCAGGCTGGCCCAGCAGGAAGATAGTCCTCGTTATCTGTGAAAGTACAGCTTCAGGTGTCAGCCAGTATCATGTAGAGTAGTGTTTCAGTGTGGTTATAGCAGGAANGTTATCTGTGAAAGTACAGCTTCAGGTGTCAGCCAGTATCATGTAGAGTAGTGTTTCAGTGTGGTTATAGCAGGAAGATAGTTCTCGTGATATGTGAAATTTCGGCTCACGGTGTCAGAAAGTAATATGTTCTTAGGTGTGTCAGGGCGGCCCAGAAGGAAGACAGTTCTCGTCAGCTGTGAAAATACAGCTCCAGGTTTCAGCCAGTATCAATTATTGAGGTATGAACGGCAGCCCTATCAGGAAAACAGTCGCATTGAGTTATGAAAGTACAGCACCAGGTGTCAGCCACTAACATGNATGAACGGCAGCCCTATCAGGAAAACAGTCGCATTGAGTTATGAAAGTACAGCACCAGGTGTCAGCCACTAACATGTTAGGTGATATGTCAGGGCAGTCCAACGGGAAGATAGTCCTCGTGAGCTGTGATAGTACAGCTCTTTACGTTAACCACTAACATGTACGGCGGTGTGGCAGTGCAGCCCAGCAGGTAAGACAAACCTTGTGAGCTCTGGAAGTACAGCCGCAGCTGTCAGCGAATATAATGTACGGCGGTTTGTCAGGGCAGCCCAGCAGGACGACAGTCCCTGTGAGCTGTGGAAGTACAGATCCATGTGGCAGCCAGTATCATGTACGGTATGTATCAGGGTGGCCCAGCAGGAAGATAAACCTCGTGAGCTGTGAAAGTAAATCTTCAGATGTCAGGCAGTATCATGTATGGTGGTGTGTCAGTGCGGCCCAGAAGGTANCGTGAGCTGTGAAAGTAAATCTTCAGATGTCAGGCAGTATCATGTATGGTGGTGTGTCAGTGCGGCCCAGAAGGTATATAGTCCTCTTGATCTGTGAATGTACAGCTCCTCTTGTCAGCCAGTATCATGTACGATGGTGTGTCAGACTGGCACAGCAGGAAGATAAACCTCGTGAGCTGTGAAAGTACAGCTCCAGGTGTAAGCCTGTATCAGTACAGCGATGTATCAAGGTGGCCCAGCAAGAAGACAGTCCTCGTGAGCTGTGAAAGTACAGATTCAGGTGTCAGAAAGTAATATGTACGGCAGTGTGTCAGGGCGGCCCAACAGGAAGATAGTCCTCGTGAGCTGTGAAAGTACAGCTCCAGGTTTCAACCAGTATCATGTACGGCTGTGTCAGGTCATCCCAGCAGGAAGATAGTCCTCGTATGCTGGAAGTACAGCTCCAGGTGTCATCATATACAGCGGTGTGTCAGGTTGGCCCAGCAGCATGTCGGGTAGTATTGCCATATGACTGGTCACGCTTATTTCCTGCGGATGTTGGTACACACGCTTCTGTGTCGGGCACCCAGGCCCCGTAAATACCGGTAACTGTGACGAGCCACCCTTCCTTACAGCCCCACATTCATCGTAGCTCTGTGGCGTGTTTTCCAAGTGGTTCCGGCTATTTAGTCAACAGTCGACCTTTCCTACACTTCTCTGTTTGTCTCTGAAACTATCCTAACTTATTTACAATGGCAGAACAAGTCATTTTTATATTATTTTATAATTTCGGACCTGTCAGTTTTTGATAATTTTTGGCAATGGTATAGATAAATATAACTCAGATATTTGTTTAATTTTCCATATTTTCCAAAGCTGATTATAGGGAAGAAAAATTAACGGAAGTAAAATAATTTTCATATATGCTTAACTAAAAATTGTATTAAAATTGCAAATTTACATTGCTTGTTTTAATTAAACTTTAATGTTGAAACTATTTTACTCTTAGCATCGTTCAGCACGATTGTCACATGCGAGTATTCGGGAGTGACCACGCCAGGAATCAATCCCGAATTGCCTTGGTTGGAGGTGAGTGTTCTATCCACTGGTCCACCGCGGCTCCTAGTGTCCAACTGAAACACCTGTCTATCCGCCAAGTGTTTGATTTTTCTAAATAAAATTATTTAATTCTACAATATTTTTGAAATGTTAACGGGTCCGTGTGGGCGCAGCGGCTAAGCGCTCGCCAAGCAACACCTCGTTTAGATCCCAGCAATGTTTACACTAAGAAACATTATTGAAATGCTTCACACAATTGTGTTTATCCAAGCTATAAATGCAAAAGGGGCTAATATTGTATCTAATATCATGAGCACTTTTACCAAAACCACAACTACTTGTTGCATTCTTCTACCAAATCTGGTGGTAATCGCATCAATAAATCCTGCGAAATAATGTAAACTTAACGTGCGCGGTGTGAGGCGGAGGTGACTAGCCATTCATTATGTTTAGGTTCAGGAGAATATTGCGTTTTGAACGACCTGTTTGCTAGGCTCCCCGGTCATGTGTATGTTCGAGCCTCAGCTTTCTGCTCATTGGCCGCTGCTCCGGTGTGTAGCCGGTTCTACCTCTGACCAGGTGACACGGGATTCGGAGCTTGTTCCCTTGCAAGTCTGTTACTGGCCGAGAGTTCGCCTGGGTGTGCCTAATTAACTGTGATCCAATCGCAAACATAACAGAAATGTGTATGTATTTAAAGTTCAACTTGTCNTCCCTTGCAAGTCTGTTACTGGCCGAGAGTTCGCCTGGGTGTGCCTAATTAACTGTGATCCAATCGCAAACATAACAGAAATGTGTATGTATTTAAAGTTCAACTTGTCCTAAAATACAATCGCGATATTCCACTTCCTACTTATATTTAATTAGGTCATTAGTAGGGACACGTGTTTTTCGCGGAATACTTCATATTTGTNTTCTGCTCATTGGCCGCTGCTCCGGTGTGTAGCCGGTTCTACCTCTGACCAGGTGACACGGGATTCGGAGCTTGTTTCCTTGCAAGTCTGTTACTGGCCGAGAGTTCGCCTGGGTGTGCCTAATTAACTGTGATCCAATCGCAAACATAACAGAAATGTGTATGTATTTAAAGTTCAACTTGTCCTAAAATACAATCGCGGTATTCCACTTCCTACTTATATTTAATTAGGTCATTAGTAGGGACACGTGTTTTTCGCGGAATACTTCATATTTGTCGACCTGCGGTTTCCTTTTCTTGTATTTGCCAAGTCATTTTTTTGGGACCATGGTGGCGCAGCGGATAGAACGTCAACCCACATGAATGAGAACCCGGTTTGATTCCTGGCAGGGTAACTCCTGGTTTTCGTACGTAGTAATCGCGCCTGACGATGCAGCTGGTCAGCGGGTTTTCTCGGGGATCTCCCGTTTTCCCGCCCATGCATTCCGGCGCTTCTCCATTTACACGCCTCACTTCGTCCTCATTGGCTCTCAAGACTCCGACGTTAAGAGCCACCCAAATCTCTCCACTCCCCACTCCATTCAAAGTGTTGAGTTGACAATGTCTTCGATTATCCAGCCGGATTCGGTGTAACACTGAGAAATATATACAGTTATAGTTGGCGACACTGTGTTACCACTTCACGTGCCACCAACTTCAATATTACAGCGCATGTACTGTAACAGTCACATGGATTTCGTCATAACGTTACGGTGTCCATATTCTTTCAAAATACCGCCACCTCAATATTATTGTGTCACCAGCAGTTCTTATAAAAGTTCAGTGCAACGTTACAACAAGCACTCTTCGTGTGGATTACTAAGATGAACACGTTAGACTGTGCATTGTGATGCATGGGGGGAGGGGGGGTTACATTTGATTGTAGCACTGTCAATTTGGTACTCTATTGGCTTACATCCGTCCAGTAATGAATATTGAGCAGTAGAGTGTATAGCGTCCAATGTGGAATGTATCAACAGTAAGGTGTATGGCCTGAGTGGGAATACAGTGGCTGATGCTACTCGCTGTCTTCAATACTCACTAATAAGTTATCTTGAATATGTACCTTATAAAAAGTTGCCTTCATAAAGTTAAAAGGCCATATTTTAGATTACGGCTTTATACCCACCCACCATAAAAAAAATTCAAATGTAATTATTTAAAAACAGTTTTCAAACTTAAATAATACTCTCGCGAACAATGGCCAGTTTAGACTTATAAGCGCAATAATTTTACAGTGCAGTATGCGAGATCTTTTTCGTTTAAACGCATTGTTTCGTATTTATTATATAACAATATTGGAAACCCAACGGCTGGTAAAAGATGTTTATTATTTATTTTATTTTAGCACACATTGTAAAACAAATGCTAAGACAGTAATGAGAAATATTACATTTAGAAAAAAAACCACAATGTGTATACCAGCTTAAAATGTGAGATATTNTCTAAGACAGTAATGAGAAATATTACATTTAGAAAAAAAACCACAATGTGTATACCAGCTTAAAATGTGAGATATTTTAAAGCACACAAATCACATTTCTACTATTTGCATTTGGTATGTATAATTTTATCGAGTTAACACGCTGCAACTTAGATAATTTTACTAACAGAAAATAACGTATCAAAATTGAAAAAGAAAAATTTTTGAATTCATTTGAAAATATTTTAAATATGGTATCGATCTTCTTAAAATTTGTTAGGTGTTGAGACCAAGTTGTTAACATAGTAGTTACTATTCGGCACATTTTTATTTTATCACTGCAATACAAACATTATGCCAAAATAAGCCATTACTATCAGAAAATGTACAAGAGATTCATTCGAATGTTTAGATTATTTTAGCGCAGATAAACGTTGAAATAAATTGTGTAATGTCATTTGTTTATTTTTTACTACGTGGAAAGTATATTTATCTTAAATACTTGTGTAATTAGAAGGCGTTTGTATACCCGTACCTTCAAATATTGGTACTTGGTTGGGAAGTTTGAAAATACGTTTTAATGGAATTGAACCAAATGGTCAAATTGACAGACTAATATTACAAATTTAATACTGATGCATCATTATGATACAGTAAAAAATCCTGTATTTATTTACGCTGGAAGACATTTTTTAAATGGTTTATATTCATTAACGGAAACTCAACGTCTCATATGGAAAGTTTTATATTTTATATAAAAATCATAGTCGGTTAAATGTTAGATGGTGAATCTTGGATGAACGGACATAGTTGGGTTATGTGCAAATAGGTCTACATGCATTCTCGGAAAACGTTATGTTTCAAATGTATTTCCAAATTTTGTACAGCTCTATTAGCATTACTTAATTATTAGCACTGTCAATATTCGATAAATTCNTCAAATGTATTTCCAAATTTTGTACAGCTCTATTAGCATTACTTAATTATTAGCACTGTCAATATTCGATAAATTCTTGTTGTTAAGTCAGAAAATACTTTATAACGGTAAAATGTGAATTTGCAAAGCGTTATGAAGAAAATTATTGTAATGACTGAATGAAACAGTTCAAATTCAAGGCTAGAAAGCTGCTCTTTCGAAATTACAATGTTACTTTAACTCTTGGCTGTAACAATTAACCACCAAATATTCAACATTTTCTGCTATTTTAAAATGTGTTTGTGTTAAAATGTTAAACATTTTTTGGTCTTAAATAATTGTGTTATGTAACATAATAAACACATATAGTAAAAAGTATAACTTTTTGACTATATTGTCAAGCACGTTTTTCCAACTAAAAAGAAAATGCGGCAATACTATTGTCACAAGTAGGGTCACCGCGCGTCCATCAAAACTTGTTGCTTGGCTTTCATTTCTGAAAAAGCTAGTTATGGCATCACTACATTTGAATGACTGGAACACGCTTTTTTCAATGATGAACTCAACTAAATTTCCTATTTTCAGAGTTGTGGCCATATTACATTAACAGTGCGAAAGAGAACATTACGTTTTTAATAATATTACAAAATATTGTCGCTTTTAATGGAAAAAAAAAATTTTCTACATCGATGTGAAATTTTGATTTCATTACTTTGGAACAACGTAAAAATTACAAAACAAATACACAATANTCAAATGTATTTCCAAATTTTGTACAGCTCTATTAGCATTACTTAATTATTAGCACTGTCAATATTCGATAAATTCGTGTTGTTAAGTCAGAAAATACTTTATAACGGTAAAATGTGAATTTGCAAAGCGTTATGAAGAAAATTATTGTAATGACTGAATGAAACAGTTCAAATTCAAGGCTAGAAAGCTGCTCTTTCGAAATTACAATGTTACTTTAACTCTTGGCTGTAACAATTAACCATCAAATATTCAACATTTTATGCTATTTTAAAATGTGTTTGTGTTAAAATGTTAAACATTTTTTGGTCTTAAATAATTGTGTTATGTAACATACTAAACACATATAGTAAAAAGTATAACTTTGTGACTATATTGTCAAGCACGTTTTTCCAACTAAAAAGAAAATGCGGCAATACTATTGTCACGAGTAGGGTCACCGCGCGTCCATCAAAACTTGTTGCTTGGCTTTCATTTCTGAAAAAGCTAGTTATGGCATCACTANGAGTAGGGTCACCGCGCGTCCATCAAAACTTGTTGCTTGGCTTTCATTTCTGAAAAAGCTAGTTATGGCATCACTACATTTGAATGACTGGAACACGCTTTTTTCAATGATGAACTCAACTAAATTTCCTATTTTCAGAGTTGTGGCCNACTACATTTGAATGACTGGAACACGCTTTTTTCAATGATGAACTCAACTAAATTTCCTATTTTCAGAGTTGTGGCCTTATTACATTAACAGTACGAAAGGGAAACATTACGTTTTTAATAATATTACAAAAGATTGTCGCTTTTAATGGAAAAAAAATATTTTCTACATCGATGTGAAATTTTGATTTCATTACTTTGGAACAACGTAAAAATTACAAAACAAATACACAATANTATTTTCTACATCGATGTGAAATTTTGATTTCATTACTTTGGAACAACGTAAAAATTACAAAACAAATACACAATACACAAAACTTGGATAACCAACATTTCACCAACATTCAATTAAATATATATTATTATTAAAAAGTGTTGCGGTGGCTTTTTTTTTTATTTTTTTTATTATTTTTTTTTTTTTTTGCATTTTTAGATTTTACCTTTTAAGCTTCAGTGTCCTATATCTGGGACTTTGCATAAGAGGAAGGTTTTATGATGTGAACTGTACAAAGCACAACACTGCGTCCAATAAGATAATCCCCTCACATGGTGGCAGACGTCATTTGTTTCATGAACAGCTGGTACTAAGCACAAAAACATTTTTATTGGTGACAGAGTATGACGGGATGTTACACTGATATAAGTGCAGTTTCAAAAAAAAAATGCTCGCTGCAATGCTTAAAATTATAAATCAATCTGTAACTGTGTGTTTTGCTAATACAGCTCATTATATTTTAATTATGAAAACTAATTTAGTAGATCCCTTTAGCCAACGTTGTATTAATGTTTGTATTCCAAACCAACATACAGCCAACTCATTATTCATTTCTGTTATGTTTGTGTTTGGACCACAGTTTGTGAGATACGTCCAGGTGAACTCCGAACCAATAAATGAACTACAAAAGAAAGAAGCACCGATCTCGTGTCACCTGTTCTGAAGTAAAATGACTGCACACTGTGAGTCTCGAAAATACATTGCGGTCTTGACTACAAGTAGTTTAAAACGCGCAATTTTCCTGCCGCTAACCATAGATCGGACATTGATAATTGAGGTACATTTAGATGTGATTGAGAATGAGAACGAAACTTTTCAATTTCAATTGAATCGTAGTCCTTTACAAAAACTGCTCACATGTGCGGCATCCTGTTTGAATACAAGCTCTGATGCGACTGGCCATAGCCTGTTTTACACGTTCAAAGACGCCATTATCGTGCTGTGCAGATTAAGCATCTACAAGCAAGCGAACGATGAGCTATTCCTAGGATTTGATTGTACTGTTCCCCAGGCTATTCAGCAACCCTCACACAAAGTAGCCAAGTGGGGAGGAGGTCAGGAGAGCGAGCAGGCGCAGATTTTGTAAAGAATTACTATCAAATCGAAATGTAATGATATCGTTTTCATTCCGCATTATTTGCGTCGACCGTGCAACGGCGGCATGGAGTATCAGCGATGGTTCTTTTTCCAGGAGCATTTGACCTGGTAGCAACCCACGACTTTTCCTTGCGGTTGAATCAAGGCATGCTGAAGAAATCCAACACGGCGTGTGGCTGCAGGCTCCGTCCGATCCCTTGGTCACCTCCGACTCGTCCCCCACTCCCCTTTTCATAACACCTACTAAACCCTACGACGTTCCCTGTTTGCCGAAGTACAACACATACCACCCTGTAAAAGCGGTTTTGTGGTGACCAACAAAGTTTTGTTGCTGGCCACAAAATTCTTTTGTCAATATAGATATCACAAAATATTTTGTAGAACCAANTGACCAACAAAGTTTTGTTGCTGGCCACAAAATTCTTTTGTCAATATAGATATCACAAAATATTTTGTAGAACCAAGAAAAATTTTTTTTTCAGTCTAGTTTCTGTGACAATTACACAATTGCATTTGTGGTCACCAACAATTAAAACTAAAACAAAGATAGCCAGGAGTGGGACTCAAACTCTGGGCCTCGGACATGCGAGCTCAGTGTGTTACCGTTGCGCCACCTTGCTCGACGTTAATGCATTGTCTGCAGCACGCAGATAACAGAAGTCTACTATGTGTCACACACGACAAGGGCTACACACTTCACCTCATGGAAAGTTAATTTTCTGGAATCATTAACGTATAACATTTACTTATTTAGAAGAAATGAATGATATAATTATATTATTGAGAATATCCCTTATGAAATATTTCGNTATTATTGAGAATATCCCTTATGAAATATTTCGTATCCTGATGCAAAGAAACGAGCACGGACAAACATGGTGTCATGGCGAAACAGAAGATGGCCACGTCAATTATGCCAGCCAGAGCGCAAGCGCAGAATATAGTGGATGTAGTTTCGCGGTCGCAGCTAAATTTTATTGCTGTGGATGACATTAATGCTATTGCTGCCAACTAAATTGTCTAATTAATATATTGNTGACCAACAAAGTTTTGTTGCTGGCCACAAAATTCTTTTGTCAATATAGATATCACAAAATATTTTGTAGAACCAACAAAATTTTTTTTTTCAGTCTAGTTTCTGTGACAATTACACAATTGTATTTGTGGTCACCAACAATTAAAACTAAAACAAAGATAGCCAGGAGTGGGACTCAAACTCTGGGCCTCGGACATGCGAGCTCAGTGTGTTACCGTTGCGCCACCTTGCTCGACGTTAATGCATTGTCTGCAGCACGCAGTTAACAGAAGTCTACTATGTGTCACACACGACAAGGGCTGCACACTTCACCTCATGGAAAGTTAATTTTCTGGAATCATTAACGTATAACATTTACTTATTTAGAAGAAATGAATGATATAATTATGTTATTGAGAATATCCCTTATGAAATATTTCGTATCCTGATGCAAAGAAACGAGCACGGACAAACATGGTGTCATGGCGAAACAGAAGATGGCCACGTCAATTATGCCAGCCAGAGCGCAAGCACAGAATATAGTGGATGTAGTTTCGCTGTCGCAGCTAAATTTTATTGCTGTGGATGACATTAATGCTATTGCTGCCAACTAAATTGTCTAATTAATATATTGTTAGTAAACACATATATAAGTGAGCACAAAATAGCATTGGCACTAGTCAATCTACGAGTTAATGGGCACCACAATCTGTTTCTCATCAGCAACAACATTTCGCATGCATCAACATAACAGTTTTTGTAGCTACTAATAAATGTTTCATTTCAGTGCGCGTTAAAATTAACCTCTGTTATAAATTTTCAAGTATGGTTATTTAATTAAAAATAATTGTTTTGNCATTTCAGTGCGCGTTAAAATTAACCTCTGTTATAAATTTTCAAGTATGGTTATTTAATTAAAAATAATTGTTTTGTTCTCTTTTGATATTCCTGGAAGTTTGAGTATTTAATTTTGTTGCAGCCGGTATATCACTGTTCAGAGTAGTGTTGCAGCGCTATGACTGTCGCCATCCTCTGCAACAGGCATTTGTCTTCCTTTCGCCTCTCCAACTGAAAGAAAATGTTATCTTTAGTACGCCTTTCACTTTCAGGAGAAGNAGGCATTTGTCTTCCTTTCGCCTCTCCAACTGAAAGAAAATGTTATCTTTAGTACGCCTTTCACTTTCAGGAGAAGATAGCTTACAAAGTGCCACATTTGGAGTACATGTGACGGAGCACGTGGAGCATTTATGTACACATAGGCCTGTGTGCCGCATTCGACAGAACACACCAACTTTCCCTTACCCCATTAGTCTTACCATGTTCGTCGTGCTTGCAAATCATCCGAACGCTCAGGCGTCAATTTTTTTCCACAGTTTAATTTTTTTTTTTATTATTAATTTTTTAAGAAAAGGGCTCTCCTGACTTCTGTAATTTTAATTTTCCACTCGAATTTACAACATCGTTTGTCACAATCAAAAAATCGCGTAAGTGGGATAGGGTTATCGCCGAACTTAACTTTTAACAATTTGCAATACTACATTGAAAAAATGTTAGTATCACAAAAAAAAATTAAAAATTAGGACTACCGAGCTTCTTGATTTGTATGCTTACCAAAATTCCTGAAATATTTCACACCAGCTTTATCTTTCACCATAGCCCAAAAGTGGACTAAACTACATTCAACGATGGGCTTAAGATTGTTTACTCCGAAAGCANAGGCCGAGCGGTGCCTATTCTCATTTCTTAACAGCCACGCCTGGTACATAATTCTCTGCTTGATTATGTAACTAAACACGAAGTGGCAATGCGGCTGGTGTGAATTGCAACTAAGGGAGCAGCAACGATAATTTCATACTTAATGTGCTGATCACACCCAGTACTATTTTACACCACAGTTTCTAACTTCTATTCTGTAAGCTCTACGTTCTAAGGTTCCACAAGTGCACTACACAAAAATACTGCAACTACTGGTTCGAGAAAAACAAATATTTGACAACGTCGTCTTGTGTTTGCAAACAACCGTTCTAGCTTCAGACCACAGGACATTAAAGTGCCTTCCTAGAAAGCAGAATAACCATTTTGTGTTATCTAATTTTTAGATTTCCGTGCATTTTGCCGGACATTTTTCTGTATTTTACAACCAATGTTATATATATATATATTTATACCAGCGTGAGAATTGTGTAAATATTAAATGGCCTGTAGGCACAATAGTGGTATAACAAATATTTCATTGTTCAAAATAGCAAAGGAATTTCACTGAGAGGAGCAGCGCTGTACCACTGTGTTTGTCTTGGCGCCATTGGCTGAGGGAATACAGAACTGTAGCTGGATATTTTCAAACAATATTCTAATGTAATTAATTACATAGACAGGAAGTTTCCGATACAACTAGTGAGCCCACTTTTGATGAAGTTCTTAAAAGCTTAGATGGTAGGTAGGCCTTGATATCTCGTTGACAGCGATATCATCAGATATGAAACCAGAAACATATGCAACAGTAGTAAAACAATTATAAACACACGCGTGCCATACGCGGGACTCGAATGCAAAATGCATAGTACAGCAAGATGGCGTTCAATCAACTGCATTCCGGAGGTAGATAATTCGGAGAATCAACTTCGGTTATAATCAGCGTAAAATTTCAGAAGAAGTCTGGGTTTACCACCCTTAAATATTTACAGGACCGTTATTTTGAAAACAACTGAGATCATTNACAGGACCGTTATTTTGAAAATAACTGAGTTCATGTAACTTTGTATGGCCCATGGCAGCAATTATTGCGTGCAAAACTTGGTGGATATAGGTTGAGTGATTCTCGAGATATGGCATAAGAGTTTCATTTTCGAGTTTGGCTCTATTGTACATAAATGCCTAAAACTAGGCTCTGTAAAGGAAAGTTTGAAGATTATAATATATACTGTCGGAAAACAAAATTTGATTGAATTTTTTTCAATTTATATAAAAGATACGGTCAAGTAAAATGTACAATTTTTATTACCGCCATTTTGAAAAAATTGACGCATTTAAATTACGTAGGTTTACATGGCCTACTGAAGTACTACTTATAAGGAAAATTTGGTTGGAATTTAGAAGACAGGGTTTAAAAACATTGGTTTCCAATAAATTTGTCATTACCTTACAAAATAGAAGACAAAAGAGGCTCTGGATAGACGCATTTGATGGTTTTTTTTTACAAATACTGCTAGTATACAAAGTTAGGTTTGAAAATTGTTACATGCTTTCATAGATATAACATGGTAATCTAAAATGTTTGTATGGCCGCCATTTTGAGATAAGTGCATGACACAATAAAACTACAGTAGGTCATCATACTGTGGTATTACTAAATAGCCAAATTTGGTTAGAATCGGTATAATGTTACCGAAATATGACGTAAAAGCTTTATTTTTCATGAGCCACTATCTCACAAAATTGCTGACAAAATGGGTTATGTATTGACACATTTGATTTTCGTAATCAATACTTTCAGCTTACCAAGTTTTGTTGAAATTGGCCAAATGATACTAGATATGTAGCAAATAATTTAAAAAATTATAAAGCCATCATTTTGAAAGAAGTTATTTATCAATTTAAATTAACAGTAATGACGCGACCTAGAATAGTAATACAAAAATATAAAATTTGAAAAAAGTTACACTATTTTACAAAATAGCCGATAAATAACATTATAGCATTATCAATTCAATTATCACATCATACACTATTAACGTACCAAATTTGGTTTAAATCGGTTTTATGGTTTCCGAGGTATAATTAGGTGCCCTATACTTTTAAATTTTCTCCACTTAAAAATAAGCACCTGGCGTGATATAAAACTATAAAACTCGAATTTACTTACAAAATGCTATATTCGGACCGAGTTGGGTGAAATTAGGTTCATGGATTTAAAAGTTATTAGGGGGCCATACATTCCAGACAGACATTCAGGTAATTGCAAAAGCCTATATTTCCTTTAAAAAATAGGCTAAAAACTGTTTTATACACGAAATGGCACAAAAGTAAATATTTTGTGTAATGAACCAGCGCAGGTGCAAAATATTATAGGTTGATGATAATGAAGTAGGGATTCAACTAGATAATTATGGTTTTGTGTAGCTTAGCAATATCTTCACTGGAGTAGTGGTTTTATTGACAACCGTGCTCTGCATCGGATGAAGTTCTCCTCAACTCTCGCCCTTATCACCCTGAGTTGGAGCGCTGCATATTTTCCACTGGTCCAGAGGTAACCTTCCCGAAAGTTCGTCGCGAGTTACTTGCTCGTGAAGCAGTTTACTTTTTGACATCAATTTGTGTGTTTCCAAAGTTCGCCAGAAGACGGCACGAAATTTTATTTAGAACTGTTCGGAATCGGAGAAAAAGTACATCGTGTTTCAAGGAAAAGAACATCTCTCTCTCTCTCTCTCTCTCTGCTATAAACTGAGTTTCCTTGCAGATTGAATAAAAATCCAGATATATCTTGCTAGAACTTACCCCCAGTTTTACACACTTCTGTGAGGCAGTATTTGCTTAGAGTGGTACAACCTGCCACTCTAGACCAAAAATTCCACAGTTTAAATTTCATTTTAAAAAAATTTATATTTAAAAGTACTACTATTTTATACGCCTTTTCGTACCTTTCTCTAACTCAAATTTCTATCAACATTTGTGTTTTTATTCAAAAATATACTAATTTTAAAATTCACCTAAAACAAGCTAAAAATTGTAATATATTACCAATATGATAAAAATTACACAAATGTTGTATAGTGTATTTTGAATTGATATAATGTTTATTTTCTTAACGTTATTTTATTTTGTAATATGATTTATTATAATTTTATTATATTTTATCCNCTGCTATAAACTGAGTTTCCTTGCAGATTGAATAAAAATCCAGATATATCTTGCTAGAACTTACCCCCAGTTTTACTCACTTCTGTGAGGCAGTATTTGCTTAGAGTGGTACAACCTGCCACTCTAGACCAAAAATTCCACAGTTTAAATTTCATTAAAAAAAAATTTATATTTAAAAGTACTACTATTTTATACGCCTTTTCGTACCTTTCTCTAACTCAAATTTCTATCAACCTTTGTGTTTTTATTCAAAAATATACATTAAAATTTTAAGTGGATTTTGTTCGATTTTTAACATTATATAATCCAATATGATAAAAATTACACAAATATTGCATAGTGTATTTTGAGTTGATATAATGTTTATTTTCTTAACGTTATTTTATTTTGTAATATGATTTATTATAATTTTATTATATTTTATCCNGTTGATATAATGTTTATTTTCTTAACGTTATTTTATTTTGTAATATGATTTATTATAATTTTATTATATTTTATCCATGTTCAGTTAATATTTCTTTAAACTGTTTCATTAAAAATGATTAATTTTGAATTTTATTTATTTTATTTTCATTAATTAATTCAAGTCAAAAACTATTATGAATACGTTCTTGTACATACCTGGTCTTTCTGTCATATTAATCGTTAGTTACAGATAATTTACATAAAGTATAAATTAATATAAATACACTGTTATTGTTGTAAAATGTTTGCAATTATATATATATATATTTGTCGTTATACGTACAGGATTGCCCATTTCTAATAACATTTCTTATTTTTACCCATGTTCCACGTCAAATTGGGTATACGTATCTTGACAACTCTATTTATTTTAAGATAGTAAATTAGTTTTAAAATTAAATATAGAATTTCTTTATTTTAGAACATACTTTTAATAAATAATTAAATTCTTATTTGTATGTGATATCTAATCATTTCAGTTTTACTACAATGAAAAAGTTTACGCAAGCCTGTTTCATTTGTTAAAATATTTGTTTAATTGCTTTGAAAAACAATTAATTTGATTTTTATAGATTTTTATCAGAATTATATATTTTATTAAGTTATCTAATTCTGATATCTGAAAGAAACAAGTATCCGAATTATCAACAATCGTAATGATCTACCTATGATATTTTAACATTTTCATTATGATTTATATTTCAATATCACTAAATTTAAATTGCCTTTTCATGTATTTTCTTTTCCTCTTTTAAGTGAATACACATGACTTGGTTAAAATCAAATTCACTTTGTAATAAATGTTTATTTTCATTATATTGACTTCATTTCTCTTTCATACACGTTTTTTGTTTATGATAACGAACTATAAAAGTAATTAATTTATATTTTCTAAGTTTTTCATATTTTCAAACTAGTAATTTGGCTTATTCTTTTGACTCGATCACTTTCATTTGATTCAATTTTGATACCGTCATTTATTAGTATATTTAATTAAAAATTTTATTTATGGGGAATTTTAAAAAATTACATAAAATTTACATATTTATAAACGATTATGGAATTTTATAATTTTACTATCAAAAAGTAAAATTTGTTATGTTTATTATTGTAACAGATTAACAAAATACCTAGAAAGTATTTTTATTTTAATTTTTACATATACAACGACCTTTATCTCGTTATGGGAGCGAATTACAAAGTTATTTAAATATTTGAGTTTCCTTAAATTTTTACATTTTTTCACCTTATGTTGTTTATTGGGTACTATTTAATCATTGTTTTATGGTTTTAAAAATGTTTTAAAGCCAGGCCTTCCAAATATACTTTTCACATTAAAATACTATTTTTTAAGAAATTAATTTTAAAATTTTATGTTATTTCCATTTAATGGAAATCTCTTTAGTGTTGGTGTAGTTTTTATGTTAGTTCTCTTATACCTTTTTTAACAATGTAAGTGCTCATGCGTTTTTCTTTTGTTTGCACATGCCTTGGAATTCGATGTCTTTCTCATTTATAAATGTACGAAATCAAAATAATAATATATATACATATATGTTAATACGAGATCAACTTCTATTTAATTATAGGTTATGTATCAGTAATTAACTATCATACTAAATATTAATTGTATAAATAACTGAGCAACTGCTTGCAAAGTCAAATGAGTCAATTGACTATATTGTTTCATATTAAACTATACATTTGTTAAAATTTCTAACTGTTTTTAAAAAAATACTGGTGAAATATTTTATGGTGCTTTCAATGACAAACTAAGAAATTTTGTGTGAACAATAAACAAAAACGTGTAGGCTATTCACGGTAAAGTGAACACCTTTGAAAGTCCCCTCATTTGGAATAATAGCAATTAATATATGTTATTT
Source organism: Clitarchus hookeri (assembly GCA_002778355.1). NCBI lineage: Eukaryota > Metazoa > Arthropoda > Insecta > Phasmatodea > Phasmatidae > Clitarchus > Clitarchus hookeri. The sequence continues at coordinate 598,583 of NQII01000319.1, read as the reverse complement.
TTTCCTTAGACATAAATTTCCAAGAGCGGTGGAATATATACACTGTGTTTATTACTTAAATGGATATATTTATTTTAAAAGGGTGTTAAACAAGAAACGACTTAAAGGAAAAAGTAACTACGTCTTCAAAACACACTTTATTGAGAACAGCCTATATATATATATATAGGCTGTTATGTATATATATATATATATATACACCACACTTTCTACAGAGCTGCAGGAATGTATATCCAACGAACACTTATAGAAGAGTTTCGCGTGGGTGTGTTGATACTTTTGATAAGATAGTTTACATACGATAGATAGTTTACTCATTTGTGATAGAATAGTGCAGAGGAAATATTGACTACTTAAAAATTTCAACATATTGACACAGTGTATCACTTCAAAATATAAAATACTTTGAAATCCATAGATACTTTGCGGACAATGACGCGCATTTAGAAATCCTGCTTCGTGTAATTGTCCTTAAATTTAGTATCCTTCCATGAGTGTACAGTTAATATCTCCATGAACATGCTGATTTACAAACACGTGTGTTCCAAGTTATNATATTGACTACTTAAAAATTTCAACATATAGACACAGTGTATCACTTCAAAATATAAAATACTTTGAAATCCATAGACACTTTGCGGACAATGACGCGCATTTAGAAATCCTGCTTCGTGTAATTGTCCTTAAATTTAGTATCCTGCCATGAGTGTACAGTTAATATCTCCATGAACATGCTGATTTACAAACACGTGTGTTCCAAGTTATATTGTGAAATTGTGAATATATGCAAGGTGGAAATTAACTTTACTGACCAACCTCAGCACGTGAATCCTCATCCAGAAATAGGAAGAAATCTTGTGTACGACCTATAGTCTAAGTTTATTCTGCAGGAAGCAACCATCATTGAAAGTGTAACTGAAGCAGACGTTCGTTGCTAGTAACTCAGTCAGAATAACACATAAATGTCTGAGTTTATGTATCATATATTTCTGAACGTTAAAGAGCAAACCATAAAACAATGTTTGCAGATATCACACCTCTTCTATAAAAATATCTTATCTCTCTCCAAAATGAAATATTTTAACATTCTTAAATTTATGTTTTATGCATAAAGTAAAATACCAGCGCCACAAAAAATTTTAAAAAATGTCGTAATAATTTTTTTATCAACCATAAGTACGGTAAAGAATGTCACTGATTATCAAACAGGCACCTAAAGCGCTTGGCGATAAAAACCATCCAACAGCGAGAGTGGATTATAGTGAAAATGTTTTGAAATGTAACTATAGAGGAACTATTTGTGTGAAAATCTGGCTCCCCTCAAATAACACTTATGCACGAAAGTACTAATTTTATCTTCTTAAGACTGCTGCTTTAAAAAAGCGTGGGCAATTCTAATACCGTTTAACTCATTGAGAAAAGAAGGTTGTAGATGAATGAATAATACATTTAAATAATGCGCAAGGCTTAGTCATCATATCTATTTATAAACGGAAAAACTGACTGACTAACTGACATATTAACGCCCAGCCTCAACCATTGGTCCTAGGNACCTCTTCTATAAAAATGTCTTATCTCTCTCCAAAATTAAATATTTTAACATTCTTAAATTTATTTTTTATGCATTAAGTAAAATACCAGCGCCACAAAAAATTTTAAAAAATGTCGTAATAATTTTTTTATCAACCATAAGTACGGTAAAGAATGTCACTGATTATCAAACAGGCACCTAAAGCGCTTGGCGATAAAAACCATCCAACAGCGAGAGTGGATTATAGTGAAAATGTTTTGAAATGTAACTATAGAGGAACTATTTGTGTGAAAATCTGGCTCCCCTCAAATATCACTTATGCACGTAAATACTAATTTTATCTTCTTAAGGCTGCTGCTTTAAAAAAGCGTGGGCAATTCTGATACCGTTTAACTCATTGAGAAAAGAAGGTTGTAGATGAATGAATAATAAATTTAAATAATGCGCAAGGCTTAGTCATCATATCTATTTATAAACGGAAAAACTGACTGACTAACTGACATATTAACGCCCAGCCTCAACCATTGGTCCTAGAAACATGAAATTTGGAGGAAACATTCATTAAGTTGTGTAGCCAGCCGCCAAATAGGGATTTTTTTTATTTAACTCCTAAACGGGTGAAATGGGGGATCCAAGTTTGTACTGGGAAAATATGATATGGTTTTGTTAACTCGAAACTTTGAGAAAGTACTGTAAAAAAATTGTTAATTAAACATATTATTTACCGTTTCTTAGAACTTAACCCATAAAAAACTGTTTTATTAACTAGAAACTTCGTAAAAGTATTCAAAGAAATAAATAATTAAGTTTAGAAAGCTATCACCTTTAAATAAATAAGTCACAGGGGCAAACACTCAAGTTCACAGTAGTTGACTTGAGGCAGGACTGTTTTTCTCAAGGTCGGGTTTAAGTGGTTGTTTGGGTACCACCCTATCCAATGGTAAAGAACGTTGATAACAAATAATTATTATGATAAGACTAAGTTATATGATGACACGTCCGGTTACAAATAACAACTCCAAACATAACAGCCACAGTTCTCTTACTTTTGGTCTTGCATTTCATTCAACTTTCTATTTTAAAATATGTATTCTGTTATAAAGAAATACTTTCTATTTAAAACAATATTGTAACGAAAGCTCGAACTCCACCCGCCCAAAGACGCGGGCAAATGCTAGTGTACTATAAGAGACTTTCCAGCACACTTATGATTTTTATTTGTCAAGGAATTGTCAGGAAATTTGTTGCCTAAGGTAGTTTTGTAAAACTGCTAATAAATTAGAGAACATTTTACAAAACCTTAGTGTGGGATGTGTAAAAATTAGGTCGAATTTTAGCAAGCAAATTGTTTTAAATGCACAATGTTTCAGCCGTAGATAAAGGGGCTTACCAGACAATCTGTGGCAAATGGTTTCCTAACAATTCTTTGTAACATGTACATAAATTATTTACTGTGCATGAAGTATATTTAATGGTCTACGCCGTAATCAGCATTTGAAAATATCGTCGAATGAAGCACGTTATTCACATGGTTGGAGAAATCATTCGTATTCGACACTATATTCCTCAGTGTCATAAACATCTTGTACCATCAACTAAAAACGCAAGCACATTTTCATAAGTCTTGACGGGGCCGCGGTGGTGTAGTGGTTAGAGTACTCACCTCCCACTTAGGTGAACCGGGTTCGATTCCCAGCGGGGTCTACCACGGATTTCACGTGTGGGAATCGTGCCGGACAATGCCGCTGGAGGGATATCCCGTTTCCCCCGACTTTGCATTATGATGCTGCTCCATCCCCACCTCACTTTCCCCTCATTGGGTCTCAAGACGTCTATGTGAAGAGCCGCCCCAATATATCCACTCTATATGCCTTGACATATAACAGAACGTTACACTTATACTAATATAGTTCTCATAAAATCTTTGTTTTTTGAAACCACTAAACTTTTACGCTCATCTGAGACTGAAACGGTTTAAGAGGTCTACAGGCTTCTAGAAGACAATGACACTAAGAAACGGCAATAATAGATCAATGGTTTGCAATTACTGTATTTTACTATAATGGCGTAAATATGCCGCGACATTTCTTAGGGCACAAACTTAAAAAATTTCAATCCGGCGAGTCACAAGATACTGTTCTAAAGGAAAACATTACCCATGCAAAATATTTTCGTAGATAGCTGTTAAAAAATAAATTATCTATCGTCTTCCATTCTTGGCCTGGCGTTACTGACTTTTTAAAAACCTGAAGACATTAATAAACTTCTTCAGTTTTAATAAATGTTGTTCAACTTCCTGTTGATTACACCACATTTGTATCAATCCACAAAGTTTATTTTTTATTATTTAGTACGCTGTTTAAAAGTTTTAAAAAAAGAGCAGAAAAAGATTTCGTAAGAGTAGAGAAAATTCATATTTTGTTAATATTCCACGATGATTAATTTATTTACAATTGAAACGTGTATACTTGTACTCATCTTTAAAAGGCTGGAATTATCACTGAAATTCTGTTAGCTGCTTAAGGCTGCAAGTAAATGCAGGAAATGTTTATGTTCACGTAATAAGAGCCTTTATTTCCATTTTGACGTGGTATGGAAGCTCAGGGATATATCCGTTTCGAAATTTCCAAGGTAATTTTTANGTAAGAGTAGAGAAAATTCATATTTTGTTAATATTCCACGATGATTAATTTATTTACAATTGAAACGTGTATACTTATACTCATCTTTAAAAGGCTGGAATTATCACTGAAATTCTGTTAGCTGCTTAAGGCTGCAAGTAAATGCAGGAAATGTTTATGTTCACGTAATAACAGCCTTTATTTCCATTTTGACGTGGTATGGAAGCTCAGGGATATATCCGTTTCGAAATTTCCAAGGTAATTTTTATACTACTACAAAGGGAAAACTAAGCAAATCCAATTGAATATTAATATTAGAGTACAAAAATTCACGTTTATAAAACATTACATTTGTGTTTTAGATATTTACGAAAATTAATTCCCGTAAAACATAAAAACAGTCTTTTTTTTCGCGAAGAGGCACTAAAATGTTTGCCGAGTGGTAGCAAATTGCAGTACAATGGCGACGGCTTAAAGTAGAGGTAAACGGTATTTCCCGGGGCAGCGCGGGAGGCGGGTAGAAGTAATAATAGTAGTAGTATCAGTTATTTCAGGAGCGTGTCCCCAGAGGGCTCGAGGGCTCAGTAACGACCTGCAAGCCCAGGCCACTCTGAGACGTAACTACACCCCCTCCCCTTCTCACTCTCCGCAGGGCACCACCGACCCTTTAAAAAGTAATTAAAAATATTAATTACACATTGCCGATGTTTATCCGGGCTATCGCACTCCCCACGGCAACGCAATGCAAAATAAAAAACAATCGCAGAGGCCAGAAGTATTTTTTTCGAGAGTGGTATTTCCGCAGTGGTAGCACAGAGCCAGAAGCGACTCCCCTACGAGCGAGCCCTAAATCCGACTCTCTGCGTCAACATCACTGCGACTTTTTTAAAACCGCAAAACTCGCATTACAGTTTCCTTCCCAAGAAGGCGTCGAGATTGTGGTGTTTACTAACGCGGCGCTGCGCCTTCACCCGGATTTCTTTCCCACGAGACGAACGATNCCGATGTTTATCCGGGCTATCGCACTCCCCACGGCAACGCAATGCAAAATAAAAAACAATCGCAGAGGCCAGAAGTTTTTTTTTCGAGAGTGGTATTTCCGCAGTGGTAGCACAGAGCCAGAAGCGACTCCCCTACGAGCGAGCCCTAAATCCGACTCTCTGCGTCAACATCACTGCGACTTTTTTAAAACCGCAAAACTCGCATTACAGTTTCCTTCCCAAGGAGGCGTCGAGATTGTGGTGTTTACTAACGCGGCGCTGCGCCTTCACCCGGATTTCTTTCCCACGAGACGAACGATTATCACCACTCGATCTTTTATTTTTCCTGTTTGCATATAACAATTCCAGAGATTTTAAATTATTATTGATGTGATTTAAAACAATTTATTTACTAAATGAATGATTGCATTTGTATGAACATGGTAAACATTGTCATATTCTGAAGGTGATTCGTGAAATTACTTGCACCTCTCATGACAATTTTATGAATAGCTTGCACAATAAACACATATAGAGCATGTTTTTATTAATTAAAAATATAAAATATTTGTGTGCACATTTATATTAACACCAAAATACGAGAACTTAAGAAATTGTTCTTTTACTGATTTTCGCATTACTGAAACCCTGTTCCAGATCGTTNTACACCAAAATACGAGAACTTAAGAAATTGTTCTTTTACTGATTTTCGCATTACTGAAACCCTGTTCCAGATCGTTTCGAGTTTCGTTTTCTGCGATTTGTATTTGGAATTTTTTAAGTATAGTCGGAACACCATGACATTCAATTGTCTACGATACCATTGGTGTTTTTATGTTCCCAAAATTAAATTTCCTTGGCGTATTATAAACAGTAGTTATTCCCGAAAGTTGTTAGAGATGCGTTTCAAATTTCAAATCAACAAAATGAAACAATTATGAAGTAAAATTGTTATTTAACAAAATTTGTAGCATAAGAGATTACCAGTTCGGAGAATATTTCAGCTACTCGCTTTGTGAAATAATTATTGAGTACGATACACATTCGTTTATTGCGATAACATCACCGGTATGTGCATTTAAACGTTTCCAACAGGCCAAACTAATATTTCGGTGGTTTTAGTATTCTGTATTTGGTAATTTATCAGNTGTGCATTTAAACGTTTCCAACAGGCCAAACTAATATTTCGGTGGTTTTAGTATTCTGTATTTGGTAATTTATCAGATTTTAAGCTGACAAAACGCAAAATAAGAATTACAAAAACATTTATATAAAAAACGGGTCACGTGAGGATTTTGTTAACAGAAAGTGCTAACTGGAAGATGACCTCTAAGAATCTGTGATAAGTTTTACTAACACATCTTACATTGCATTAGATATAAGATTAAAGTATAAACAAATATATTCAAGAAATTTGTATTCACGAATTGTATAAATATAATTAGCGAACGTGGTCTAATAATATTCATAAAATTATTGCATGTTCACAAATACTCGCACGAAAAACACCCAATCTACTAAAATAATTTAACAGTTTATTAATAAATACAGGACCATTTCGCGTTACAAACTACATGTAAACGATATTCCATTGTCCAATGTCTCTTCGTGCCTCAGGTTTGTGTTCATTAACTGCAGCCCAAGTAAGCAGTGAGTTGTACCTTATAGAAGGCAGCCAGGGACTCGGTTAGCGCTTCCTTGCAGGTCTGTCATTGGCTCAGAGATCACATAGACGTGTGTCATTATCTGTGAATCATATAGTTAGTGATTTTTAACGAAACAAATATTAGTAGACTGTAGAATTCAAAACTGTAAGCACCCAACAGCAGTTTGTCTATTGCCATTGGTTGCTATCTGTTTGATAAGGTGTTTACATATTTGACCGGGCCATTCTGAATTCGGCCACATCGGCACGGCTCCTACGTGATTCGTGTGCAGACAGTTAAAAAGTAATTCAGCCAATCAAGATAGGTAAACAACCCTACGGTGTTTTCAATTATAACTTGTCTTGCAATCTTTTCGCGGAATTTCACTGACCCTACCTATCAGTATTGAAAACATCTGTATCTAAATTGGAACAAGGAATACTATATTATAATGAAGTTTTAAATCTTATTAGCATTTCCTTTCTGAAATGTTTCCAGAAACTTAAGGGAACCAAACTGTTAAAAATAATATGTAGCCAAGCGAAATATATATTTATAATATATATTCAAAACATTCCTCAGATGCTGTGGTTGTTTAAAATTATCGCCTCTAAATGAACCGTCTGTGAAAATGCTGTATGGCTTCAAATCTTTTATTCGTCGTCTTCCCTTGCGAGAGTCTCTCCTACTGTCATCTGTCACCATTATGAACGTTTAGCCCAAATTTCCGTCTTGGCGTCGTCATCTTTGCCGCTTCACAACTTGCTGTTCACTTGACGTCGTCTGTCATTTTAATTCGTCATCTTCTTCTTTGCCCCGGTACTTCATCACGCCCCTTCAAACCACCCTCCCTAATATCTTCCTTTCTCTGTCTCTCGTCTCTCTTAAAGCCCAATGGCTTCTCATTCTCTGCCTTCTTCCCGGCAGCTCCTTCTTGTTTTCTTCCTTGTAGCTCCTTGTATCATCAGTAGAGGCGCTACCATTTCGCGTTATAAATCAGCACCAAGCTAGTCTCCACAGTCCTCTACATATCTACTCAAGGGGCCGCGTTGGCTGATCGGTTAGACTGCTCGCCTCCCACCAAGGCGAATTGGGTTCAATCCCTGGCCGAGTCATTCCCGGATTTTCGCACGTGGGAATCGTGCCGGACGATGCCGATGGTCGGCGGGTATTCTCGGAGAACTCCCGTTTCCCCCGCCCCCTCATTCCGGCGCTGCTCTATACTCGCCTCTAACACCTTCATCGGCTCTCAGGATCTCGCTGTTAAGAGCCACCCAAATATCTACTCCCTCACTCACTATATACTCAAGTAGAGGTAACTTGTTCACTGGCTGTCGTAACGGACAGAACACTCTCCTCTTTAAACTGGCAACTCACAGTGAAGATACCGGAGAGTTGTCTATTTCCTATTGGTTTTGAGTTCTGCAGGGCGAGTTGTATGAGTGGAGATCCAATGACATACGTCAAACTAGAATATAGTTTTATGGTGTCTATCTTGGTACTGAATTATCACGCGAAATTATAGGGCCTCAACTGATCTGGTACGTTACCTATTCGTTATTTATCCGAATTCTCTCCAAGTATACACATGTTGGTATTTGGCCCAGCCTGTGACGTCACTGTGTGCATACTAGCACTGACCGAACTCCCAGGGAAGTACACGGAGGCTCTGTACTCGGCAAGTACACGATGTTTGTGTACGTGCTGGGTGAACGTGCGTACTTATGGCAGTTGCCATAGTTGTGTCTTTTGTGAGTGAGTGAAGAGATTTGAGAGCAGATATGGGTGAAGCTAGGTGAGTGTGGAGCAGCGCCGGAATGAAAGTGCGGGGGAAACGGGAGTTCCCCGAGAAAACCCACCGACCAGCGGCATCGTCCGACACGAGTCCCACATGCGAAAGTCTAGGGGCGACTTCACCGGGAATCGAACCCATGTCACCGTAGTGGGAGGCGAGTAGTTTATAACCACTTTATCACCATGGCCCCAGTTATTTTGTCATCGTGACAGTTTAGATTATAAGGAACGCCATTTTGAAAAGTTTGTTATCATATACGTTATACAAAAAAGCTTTCAATTGGGTCAACCATTTCATGTTATCAATTTGCTTTTTTTTTCTCACCAACACCTTTCGAACGTATCCATGGAAGGAGTAACGTCTACAATTAGAACATTTTACGAGGCAGTTAAACTACGTCTATGAAAGTAGCTACAAATACGAAAATTACAATTTTGGTTTCAATTACCAGATCGTTGGAAAATTCGATAATACATACTTGTTTTATGTTGCAAGGGTTTAATAACAGTTTTGTGTTGCATAACTTGACGCCATTGCCTATATATTTCTAGTGTACAGAATTAACTGGAGGATTGCAAGTTTCTGCGGAGTGTCGTTCCATTTCACAGAAGAATGAATGCACCTAAAACGTTTAGCAGATTTCATTAAACATTTCCCTTCGTCACGTGATGATCGTGAACTGCAAGGACCGCATCTACCTAGTGCGGCCACAAAAGTCATACGAATCCTGTTCATTGAAACGACATACGACAGACTAGTAAAGACGGCAGCGTAGTGGGGTTGAATATTTGGAACGTTAGGCCTCGAATTATGGACACATAAAATGCGTTAACGTTAATAATGAAACCATTTCAGAAATATTTTCAATATTCGCATTTCAAGTGCAAGCCCAAGATTACCCCTCCGAATAGTTTATACAAGTATAATTTGTGACAAGCGTGCATACGCATCTACTTCACTATTATACAATGTGTAAACAAATTGACGGACCGGGTATGCGAAGATAAGTGAGAAATGAGAAGCAGATATACGGGGCAAGAGTTAAGTCGCAGCGGTCCCATGAACCTCCTATACACAAACTATACACCGCAGTTCTGTGATTAAGGCAGGGAATTATGCATTACAAAGTTCCACGTATCAAACAGCATGTAATGACAGTACGTATTAATATAGGCCCTTCACGGTTAATTGAGCACTTTTGAAATCAACCTCGGAAAAATGCAACTCCCTTGCATGCATGTATTTTAACGGGTCCACTGAGTGGCATGCGCGTAGTTAAGTTGGTAACAGCGGAGGGAAAGTAGTTCCATGTTTTAACGTTGCATTAAAACATTGGGTAAATATTTATGAATAGTAATATTATTAAATTTTGTTTTCTGTTTTTATGTATATAAGTGTAAGAATTAACGAATTAGTATTTTTTAAAATTATAATTTTACAGTTTTTTTTTACTGATGAATGAATAAAGTGATTAATAATGGAAATGTTAATTGTAAAATATGGTGGGAGAATACACAACGTGCATGTAAATACATCTTAAGCATGGCTTTCAAAATTGCTCAGTTTACCATTGTCAGCCTATACACACCACTCTACAATACAAGCATGTACTGTAGGAAATATTTGTTTGATGCAAAAAGAAATAGAACATTTGACACAAAATCACACATTTAAGGCGTACGAGACCACGTAGAAAAGTGGGTGAGATAAGTATGACGTAATTAAATTAAATCAGAGAAATAGTCTCATTTGACAATAGTTTGGCATAAAAATTTCAGTGCATTCTAATTATTTGTTTCAGTGAGAATGATTCCACTGGACCATGTAAGAGTGACTGTTATTTGTCAATATCGTCGTGCTTAGAGAGTTAATTAGCAAAAAATGTTGTTATTTTAATTTCGTGACAACAGGATTTTATTATACGTAGCAGCGTCTTAAGTAAATAATCGTTATACTACACAGAATAGACGTCGACTTCTTGTTTATAGAATAAAGGCAACTTTCTGTAGCTCTAGATACTCGTGTTCATTTAAATGCCATCCCTCTCTTCCATCCCTTCCTCGTGCTGTGCTTGTAAACTCGCGCTTGCAGTCATGCACTGATGTAACACTTATTGCACATGGGTTAAGATTTTAAATATTTAAATGCATTATATTCTAATGAAATAGTGCTGTTTTTCGTTTTCTTAATACCTATAAAATATATATACAAAATTTGAGTAACTAGGTAAGTAATCTACAATAATTATAAATACCTATTACAAACATAATCAGTGACCAACCACGGTCTATCACCCCAAAAGGGGTGATGCCCCCGCTGGCTGAAAAGTGGAGGGGTGACCCCCCTCCCCGTACCAATTTCCACCACACTCGACCCCTATTTTTCAAATTTCTGCAATTCACACGACAAAATCAAATTAACAATTAAATTACTTTATATAACAGAAAAAAAACGCACGTGCTTACCTTGTATGAATTATATAGCATACACTTTGAGTAATACCACACGTTAAGGTTTATTTCTGGAGACTTTTATAATTCGCAGATTAATTTCGGGATAAGATAGAATAACTTACATGCAGTAAAATGCTGGCCAGGTCCTGTCATTCTACTGTGAGAAGTAGCCAATAACCACGTGATATTCGTACTTTTTTAAAATAAACCTTTTATAAATCACCCCAAGAATTACATGTTTGGTTCTTTCCTAAATATGTCATGCATCACAAACGTTTAATGATTCTGTTAACATGAAAATATCAAATTTTTTTGTTCAACTGTATTTTTACTTTTATTTTGTCTATAAATTGAAATATGTAATTTATGATAAGTATGATTATAAACAGAGAGAAAATAAGTTTGTTAGTAAAACGTAGATATAAATAGCTCCCAAACAAAATATTATTAACCTGAGTGCCCACGAATGTGATGCTTGGCCACTCCTGAGTGCCCACGAATGTTATGCTTGGCCACTCTGGTGTGATTTAATAACTTAAGTTAAGCTTTGCTTGTATACTGAGGAGAAATATCGTGAGTATAGAACCTTATCTGGGCTTCCGAGAAGTTGGAAGTAACTATGATCGGATTATAACTGCAATATTGTACACCGGACTGGTTAGTCTATCCTACTAGTCATTAACAATCGCGAATATTTCACGTCTTTGTATACTGCATTTTCAACTACTGCTTATGAGGACATTTTTTGCTCATTTCAATGCGTACTTTTCCTTAAAAAATTTCACGTTAAAAATAATTATTGTACAAATGTTTAAATTAAATGGAAAAGGACATTCCAGCATCCTTGGGGGATTTCACTTTTAATTTTGCCTGCCAAAGAAGAGCCATTTTGTGTTTTAAAAATTTTATTTTATAGCAGTAAGGAATACCATTTCATGTACAAGAAAACACACTACAAAATATTAATATAGAAGTAAAATTTTTTATAAATAAACGGAAAATAGTAATTAATTTGACTACTTAAACGGCTTTAAACCTCTCTGCCCAACCATGAGATATATTAACACCCTCTGCGACACAAAACCACCATTTAGACAGTTTGCACTACATTTCGCAATTAAAAAGTCCTGCGGATATCGTTTAAATGAAACTTGAATCCCACGATATTTTGTTTATATGTGAGCAGTTTCGTAGGGACGAGTTTAATATACGTAATGTTTGTAAGAAGGACTCAAGCCAATTTTCCCAGCAAGTGGTCCGCATACTATAAACTCTCAAGTTGAATTAATAAAGTTCACCAAAAACAAAGCACTGCAGAACGAACATTTTAAAATATGAATCTCATTAACGGTACGAAGGGAAACGAAAATGTTCGACAGAGAGAAAAGTTTAATCAAACTCACTACAGTTTTTGTGATGACGTACCATTCATTATGTTTTTCCTTTGTCACTGAAAAGTAATTACCACAAACTGGCGTGATAAAGACTCTGCATTATACAAAAATTACAAAAAAAAAGGAGAAAACGGAAATGTTTTAACAGGAAAGCTAATTCCGTTTAGCTTTAATTAACGAAAACATTTCTAAAATGAATGCTACAAAGGACCTGCAAATTAATTTTCTGCTTTAACTGTGTGGATTACCAGTGCACTAGGTCAAGTTCTAGGTGCAGAATATGTGCATTTTGACACTTAGAAGTCAGTGCACGTTCACTAGTATTAAGAACAGTCTAGAAGCACAGAATAGGTATGTATGCAGCAGCGGAACGACAAGCGGTTTCTCGGTCGCTGATTGGCTGCGTTACGCTCTGGAAACGGGTCGTTGATCTGATTGGCTGTCGCACTTTGCGGAAGAGTTCGAAGTGCCGTCTCGTGAGCTGGTCTCCAGATGTTGACTGGAGGAAGTTCCGCCACGTTGTTGGCCAGTGGAGCCATGTTGTCAACGTCTGCGTTCAAGGACGTACATACGTGGTTCACGATAAAGTGAGCGCTCTTCATTTACACCTTTAAACTGCATACATTTTAACGTAAACAATGTCGACATTCTCACAGTAAATTTGGTAGCGTATTAGGAGAACTAGTTCCAGGCCTTAACGTCTCGCTAGACACAATATTAATCATTAACGACTCTAAAATTCATAACTTTCTTTTTTTTTCCCACATAAGGAGATAAAGAGCTTAATAAAACACATTTGTATTTCTAACCAATTCATAACATCACTTGGCCGACGCATCGTTTGAAGTTATAGGGTCCATTATTTTGTTTACTCTTTTTTTTTTTTTTACTTTTTTCCCCTTCCCGTGTTTAAATGCTTTTTTTTCCGTACATTTACGTGGCATTTTCTGTTCCGTTCCCTGGTTAGTCTAAGTTAGAACCTTGAGCAACGTTATTTCTGCAGCAGTTCGTAACTTCCAGCATAAAAGATTTATTTACATAATAAAGAAAACATCTAGGCTTATATACCTGTTGTCAAGTTTGTAACGTTGCGGATTTATAGTGGTTATATTTACCGTTAGTCATATTTATTATAATTATATGTGATTATAGAGTATTTGCTTATGTTGCCAATTAATTTAATATAATTTTCACATTCAGCTCTATTATAGGTGTTTAAAAAAATAAAGTATAATTTTTGGTTATTTTAATAGTGTATTTACATAGAGATAATATCCAAATATATTTCATTTGTTTCTAGGCGATATTCAGTACAATAATTTTGTTTGTTTTTATTTATTTATTCCCTAGATAGGAAGAAGTATTTTAGGTTTATTAAACAAATGCACGAAAGAAAATATATAAGTTGTCTCTCGTCTTGCCATCGCTGGTTGGTGGAGAGATGTGGCGTGGCCAGACGACAGCCAATTGGAGGGCAGGTGACAAAGGAAGGCAGAAATAAAAATAAAACTAAATTTTTATAACAGAAAGAATGACATAAATGTTAATGATGGACGCGTAAATGATAAAGAAGATAAAATTAACATAATGATTGATGAAATCAATATAATTGACGCAACGAGTTTTTAAAGTTTCATAAATGCTAATGGAATAGGAGTAATATAATTTATTTATGTTGAGAAGATGTACGTTGACGAATTTGTTTGGAAGAAGATTGAATTATTTATATAATTTGTTAATGGAGAAGATGAGCGAGAAAATTAAATTGGCGAAGGGAATTTCGATTTAATAATTTTCACGAAATATTATAACTGAAGTAATTTCTGCATATCTTATTCAACTGAAATTTTACCAGTGGTATATTACATAATAATTTTTGCTGTATTTCGACATTGTCTCTAGCCACATTAAGTTTAACATTCCACCTAATATGCAGACCTAGCATGTGTATATTGATGTAATTTAAGTTGGTTATAATAATTTTAAACTTTAAGTATTTTAGGCCAAGTGCATTTTATAATATTTGAGATATTGTTGGGCCATCTTGGAGCCGTTGAAGTTGGTATCCATAAGCATGAATTTCTCTGTGGTGAGAAAAAAAAGAGTAGACAAAATAAATATGAGAGGGCAAGACGAATGCGTTTGTTTTATAGTATGGCTAATTGCTTAGTATAAAAATATAAAGTGACAATATTTTACCAGGTTATGTGCCCAGGCAAATTTTAAACAGATATTGTGTATTATGATACTTAAATCGTGCAAAATGCAGTATAATAACCGAACAAGGTAACAAGGCATGGCTAATACAGCAGTTTTTCAGCTGCCACAACTAACTGCAGAACATTTTTACAACTGGAAGTTTCATGCCGAAGCCCTACTTGGAGAAAAATGAGTTAAGAACACAATCGCAACTTCAGTGGGCAAAGAACAGATACATAAAAAATATCTCAAAATTTAAATGAAAGATGCCAAAGCCAAATCAGTAATCTTTCAGTGTGAAACCGACTGCCACCTTGAATATATAAAATATGTAAAATCTGCCAAAGATTTCACTTCAAAACGTCTTTGAGAGGAAACTTTTGTCTCTAAATGTGATAGCGTTGACCTTGAATACCACTTTGTTACATTCGAGAGTTTAATTCGTGAGCTTGAAGCCACAGGTACAGTCATGGAAAAGAGTGATAAGGTATTCCATTTGTTGCTAAATTTACACGAGAAATAATAAACATTCATTAAAACCATCTAAACCATTACCACAACTGTGACTTTGGAATTTGTAAAAAGTCGTCTGCCCGATGCAGAACTTGAATTCAAGAACTGCCGAGTTGAATCTGAAGGCAAAGAATGTTCATTCACACAGAGTTAATTTAAATGTCGTTGCTATGCCTGCGGAGAACAAGGGTGCGTAAAATCATACTGTCCAAAGGTAAGTCACAACTGCAGTAGTCGAAGAAAATTCAGAGGAATATGCAAAGAAAATTATAGAAGTGGCAACAGAGGGAAGTACAAACCAAACCTTGACACATTCTGCATCCCTATATTATATTCGTCAGAACACACGCTCTGGCGAAGCTCGCAGGTGGACGACCGCAATAAGGATTAAGGGTTTTGTGGACGTGATGAGGAGAATGGCGCCAGGACGGCCCGGCGGAACAACCACGTGCGGAGGAAGACGGATGCAGCTGCATCTCGCAGNACCACGTGCGGAGGAAGACGGATGCAGCTGCATCTCGCAGCTGCCAAGGGACACTGAACCCACACCAGCGGCTGAGTCTGTCCCGGGTTAGTTTCAGCAATAAACATTGAGAGCTTTTAGCNTCAGTCGGAGGACCTGAAGTGAGGTGTCTGGATCGAGAATGCATCACGACGTCGACCTCAGTTGGAGGCCGTCAAACGCGACGTGCGACGGGAAGAGTCCGAGAAAACGCAGCAGTCGGCTGACGGGAATCGAGAAGGGCGGAGCGAATCCGGGAGACGACAACGGCAGCCGGCCGTCGTCAGTCGGAGAGTGCTGAGTGGACCCGAGAGGAGGAGCTTCGAGACCAGGCGTCGAGACGCCCACCAAGTGCCGGAGCAGTCCCAAGTCGCCAGCCGAGAGAAGACAGCGCCTCAAGCCAGATAAGTAGAGTCATCCAGCGAGTGTGAAGAATCTTCCCCCCCTACCCTCTTCCAGACGTGAATCGCCGCGCCAAACAATACGGAACCGACGTATGAAAGGGAAGGGGAGTGTTGTCTCGTGTGTACATGTATGAGTGGCCCTGTTAAGCGTTAATAAAACTGATTTATTGGTAACCTAAAAACGAGGTGAATTTATTAGTAAATTGGACCTAGAGACAATAGTGTCGCCGTATTCCTACGCCCTAACACGGAGGGCCAGCATCAATCGCTAGCGCCTCGCGCCGAGAGCAGATTCAATACTCACTTATAAACCACAGCATTGGGCAGGTATCAACCTTAACATTACATTAAACCAAGAAAAGGTTAAATATCGTCCAAAGAGATTATATTTGTAGCATTTGATACTCAAGCCACAAAAATAACCACACATGATGATTGTGTAAAATTTGCTATAGATTTTGGAGCTACTGACTATCTGGTAAACGTCACTGCATTATGCATGTTGTAATACATTTAGATCATCATATTATAATCAAGGTAGCAAACAGACAACAGTTATAAGCAGAAAATAAGGGCTAATTAAGAGTCACCTGCAAGGGAAGGTCTATTTGTATTGTAGCACTGATTGTCCCTAATCTAACCGATAACTTGTTAGTAAGAAAATTACGTGAATCTAGCAAAAAGTTCATCTTTTCTAAAAACAGCGCAAAGTTTGTTAGGAAAGATTAAATGTTAAATGTCAAATATAAGGAGATTAGTGTGTGGCGAATTTTGAACAGTATGTACACTCACAATGTATGGCAGTTGAAAACAAAAATTTTTGGCAGCATAGGTTAGGCCTCCTGAACAGTAAAGGGTTAAAAATTCTTAACCTACCGCTTAGTGACGAAATATGTTAGCCATGTATGCAAGATAAGGCAACAAATTTTGCTTTTAAAATGTTTACCTAGGTCAGAAAGATTTGGTGGATTTCTACACGGTGATATGTGGGGTCCTGTAACAACAATTACTAAAGATGGTGAAAAAAAAATTTTACAATCATACATGATTTCTTACATTTTTGTGTAGTTTATTTGTTGAAGTCTAAATAACAAGAATAAAATAACCTTATTTGCTATATGAGTCAACTAGAGGCAGAACACGGCAAGACTTTCAGGGTAAGATGTGTGATAATGGGGGTGAACTTACCTCAAATAACTTCAAGTAATTCTGCAGGAACAAGGGATTAGGTTGGAATACACAGCTCCTTACACACCACAAATGAATTGTGTTTCAGAAATAATGAACAGGACACTTATTGACAAAGTAAGGATTATGCTTGCTGAAACAAATCTTTCTAAACATCTTTGGGGTGAAGCCATCAGATGTGCAGCCTACCAACTTGACCGTTCACCCACCAATGCTTTGTCGGGTGATATACCTGCAATAATGTTTTTGGGTAACGTTGACTTATCAAAACTGAGAATATTTGGTTGTAAACATGGCCACTAGAACTACCACGAACGGGCAAAGTTGCTGCAAGGGCTCAGGAAACACGAATGTTTGGTTACAGTGGAAATAGGTAGCGATTATGGAATCCAGGAGAAAAAAAAATATGTTCCAGGGATGTTCGATTTTATGAGAAATATATTTTTCGTAGATGAAGGTAATTCAAGTGACAACGAAGTGTGTGAGAATGAAACAAATAGCACGCTTTCGAATGAAGAGAAAAAAGGTAAATATGGTCATCCAGAATCAAGGTGTTAAAGAAGAGCAAAATTGCCTGAAAGATTCGAAGACTATGAATTTTACACAGCATTTGGTCTCTTTTTTTATCTTAAGAGGAAACGAATGGAGGCACGCTACCCAAAAGGAACTTGCAGCTAATGAACATTTTGGAACATGTATTTCAGCTTATTTACCACCAGATAAAATAGCAGTTGAAACGAAGTGGGTTTTCAGAACGAAACAAGATGGAAGAATGCGACATTATAATTCCAATTTTGGAAATGAAAAGACATAAATTGGAACTAAGGGGGAGAGTTGATGTTGCTACGTATGCTTACATTTCTCTGTGCTAAGAAAAAAGGTGTTGATGAAGTAGGAAATAGAAGGGCGAATGCGTGTGTTTTATTTTATAACCATTTGCCAAGTATAAAATTAAAAAACCCCAGTATTTTATTAGGAGCTTCAATGGGTGTCTGCTATTATTTATGTGATCATCGAGAACAGTTTGCAAGTCGATAACTTGGTACGTATTTCGTTATTTTTTTTAACAAATAACGGTATAAAATTGCTTTATATTACATGTCGAACATTTCTCCTTTACTCTTAAAATGTTAATACAGTTCCTTGGCGTTTTGTTGAANATTGCTTTATATTACATGTCGAACATTTCTCCTTTACTCTTAAAATGTTAATACAGTTCCTTGGCGTTTTGTTGAACCTTTCAAGGTGTCTGAACCAACATAAAAAGTGAGCATTCCTAGCTGCTACCAATAGACTGTATTTGGTCATGAATATTGGATTTCACATTAAATGCGACAATGCAATTTCATAAAATACGTCATCATCGTTTATGTATTGTTTATTTGGCATTCTGTTGAAAATATGGCTGTAGTCATTCTAAGTTTAAAAGCTAAAAGTGATTTTCTAGTAAGAAATGTTAGGCCAAACTTGCATGNATTGCTTTATATTACATGTCGAACATTTCTCCTTTACTCTTAAAATGTTAATACAGTTCCTTGGCGTTTTGTTGAATCTTTCAAGGTGTCTGAACCAACATAAAAAGTGAGCATTCCTAGCTGCTACCAATAGACTGTATTTGGTCATGAATATTGGATTTCACATTAAATGCGACAATGCAATTTCATAAAATACGTCATCATCGTTTATGTATTGTTTATTTGGCATTCTGTTGAAATAACGTTCATATGGCTGTAGTCATTCTAAGTTTAAAAGCTAAAAGTGATTTTCTAGTAAGAAATGTTAGGCCAAACTTGCATGNAATATGGCTGTAGTCATTCTAAGTTTAAAAGCTAAAAGTGATTTTCTAGTAAGAAATGTTAGGCCAAACTTGCATGTCGTTAGACCCTGTTAAATAAATTCATCTCGGCAGACATTCATTTAACTTGCATTTAGCAATCAATATCGCCATAGAAGTGTGCTGTAGAAATTTGCGTTAATTTTATTCAGCCTCCGATATTTCGACAACTATTTTCAGCATTCATCACGTCCTCGTAGCAAAATTGACCATTTTCTTACACATAGTGTGTGTACACGTACACAATTATTATTTAAGGAGTCGTTTGTGCTTCAAGAAGAACACTGTCATGAGTAGGAATTTTGATAGATATATTCGCACATATTGTCACGATTGAAACTAATACAATGAGAGAAAAGTATTTTGTAATATTATACTTAAAAGCGCTTTAGCACGTTGGTTTCCTTTGATCTGCCCGTAAACATAATTTACAATAATTCTTGTATAATTTAATGATGATTTGTTACACGTTGTGTGCTGTAGATGTTGGACTAAATACCCAGTATTATATCGGAGAGTTTCATTCCTAGGACGAGCATAAGTTCGAACCTTGTAATATAGTAAAAATCTCACCAGCAATATCCAGGAAGAGATATTATTTATTGGAATTAACGAGTACTTGTTTACTGCGTACACTACAATAGTGGATCATATGTTTCGTTATTAAGTAAATAAATTCAGTGCACTTCTGAAGAGCCACATGGCAGTGTTTACACTGCGATGCAGCGGAAGGATACGCAACGGGCTGAAAGTATAAAATAAGCAAGGCTTTCAAAAGTACTCTATTTTCCGCAAACACCCTTTACTCGTGTGTTCCTTTCATGATTGCCAGTAATAAGAAGAAAGAAATGTCATGACAGTATCAAGTTAAATAAAGAGTTTTGGTCTGAGTATGTAAAGAACTTAGGAGTCCAAGATGATGACAAATGAATTCACGAAATTCACGTAGCTCTGAAGATAATGTCTGCCGCACCCAAGGAACAGATATACCTGTCATTCAGGTCACCCACAATAGTTAAATACGTGTATTAATGAGGGGNTCTGCCGCACCCAAGGAACAGATATACCTGTCATTCAGGTCACCCACAATAGTTAAATACGTGTATTAATGAGGGGGAGAGTGCACTGAGAATAAGAATTTGTTCAGTGTATCAAATACATTTGTTTGCGTGGCGTTTGTTTCAGGTGNTCTGCCGCACCCAAGGAACAGATATACCTGTCATTCAGGTCACCCACAATAGTTAAATACGTGTATTAATGAGGGGAGAGTGCACTGAGAATAAGAATTTGTTCAGTGTATCAAATACATTTGTTTGCGTGGCGTTTGTTTCAGGTGANGGGGAGAGTGCACTGAGAATAAGAATTTGTTCAGTGTATCAAATACATTTGTTTGCGTGGCGTTTGTTTCAGGTGACGCTAATTTCTTGGTACATTCAAGCCCCAGTTCCTCCAAATAATTTACATTTCTTCGTAAAACCAAATAATTTATTGAAACTATTTTGCTCTCGCTAAACTAGTATTTCGTTGCATGAGTAAATATTTAGTGTAAGAAAACATAACGTTACAATTTGTCGACAAAATAATATGTATAGTTATGTGCGATATATTTTTTTACCAAAGAATTTGTTTGCAGTCACCAAAGATTCTGTTGGCGACACTGATTTTTTTAGTGGATGTTCGCCTTCTTTGTTGACGGGCGCTTTGAAGGCAATCGTCTTTTTTTTTTAGGTGCACGAAGTTGTCTAGAGAATTTCGAACGAAATAACAAAGAAAGAGTTTGGAAGATGAAGATTGCACTGGCTTTATAGAAGTATTTGCAGGTAATTTATCTAAATATGACTACGTAAGTGGGCACAACATTACTTTCGTTGTAACAGCCAATTAGCTGTAGACTATACGTTCGGCTACAGTTATGTGAATCAGTTATGATCCAGACCAGTAGGCCGGCTTACGACAGTGTGCAGCACGTCATAATTACCTACACCTGCAACATGTGCACAACTACCTACACTGAGTCTCAATGGATTAACTAAAGCTTATTGTATGTAAATTTGTCGTGAAATCTTTAGGAGAAACTTGAAGTTCCTAGACGTATTTTGGCGTTTTCTTTAGACAAAATGTTTTCATATTTTATAGTGTTGCATTATCACATTTCACAATTGTAATTTTACCGTTTTCAGAACAAGTCAATAAACGAAAAATTCTAATAAAATCTATCTAAGGAGGCTTTAATGTATTGCCATATTTAATTAATTAAAATTTCAGCAAAAGTTATTTTTATAAACCATGAGGAACAGCCTAAAATGGAAATAATGCAAAAATGTTCTCCCATTAAGGAAGTAAAAAATAAAATCAAACATTTGTCTTAAACATCTTGATAGACACTATGGAATTTTTGTTACTTCCAGTTATTTCATTTATGCGAGAGAGAGAGATTTATATGTGCGTATTTTAAAACTGAACTGCGATTCTCACCAAAAGTTATCTACGAGTATTTCCTGGACCAGCTTTGAACATGGGTTTCAAAGGGGAAAAAAATAACATATTTTCTCTAATTTTGTAAAATATAATTTAAAAATTATTTTATTTAAACTTTGAGTATATAAAAGAACAACATTTAAACAATATTTTACAAAATTTTTATCGAAAATTTTTGGAAATTCAGCCATTGAGAGCTGGTTTTCGGAGACCCCCCCCCCCAAAAAAAGTATCCTCACGGTGGACAGGATAACTAATAATTGGTTCATCTGAANAACAAAACATTTTATGTTAGTAGCCGAGTGTTGCTAGTGATTGAACGAAGGATTTAAAAGAAAATGGAAATTTGAATTTTTGGCAGAGTTTTATGCAAAAAGTACGATTTTTGGTCAAATGTAGAGCATGTATTGCATTGTAAAATATGTTGTGATCGAAGAAAAAAAGGTTCTTCGTTCAAGCACTAGTCAATACTATCTAGAAGAAGTGTGCAAAATTTCAACAAGATCGGTGCATTAGTTTTTGAGAAATCGTGTCCACCGACTTCAAAAATACAGTTTTGAGAAAAAAGTGATTAAAGAAAAAAAGGGAAATTTTTTTTACTTACATGGAATCGTCGATTCCAGCCCCATAAAGCAAAGGTCCTGCTTCAGCTGCAATATCCAGGGCATCCTTTTGCTCTTGGCTGAGGCGAATTCTTGCCTCTCGAGTCCCAGCCTCAGCTCTTTTCTCAGCTAAGAGTATGTGATGTTCATCTTCTTTCTTCGCATAATCGTAGCTATTTCGGCCAAGTTTGATGTCCATACCGTGCAAAAAAATTTATAAAACTGAGATTCCTTTGTAGAAAGTGCAGGCAGCGATTAACGCAGCAATTTCCACTATTTTTGAACCAGCAGGAAGTATTTTTGGAGTGATTTTCCAAATGAGATGGTTCAGACTCTCGTTATTATTTTGCGTGAAGCCACCAACACACCGCTCCAAAATCACATCCTTACTAAGATCTTCATAAATGGGCTTGATAGCTGATAAGACATCACTTGGCAATGGAGCGTTGTGCTATAATGATGACAGAGCATTTGTAGCTGAAGCAGCTGCCACGCGCACCATGAGTCAGCGCCGCTCGGGCACTTTTCGTGCTGTGGGTTTTGGTCGGTTGAGCTGTAATGGAAGTAAGTTGCCCATATAGCGTCCTTCGTTTTTTGTACTGAATCACAATTCTTTCTTATAGCCAGTCCATAATAAACTGTTAATTTATCTATCAGTTTACCTGTAAGCTTGCCTTTACCAGAAAGAATTTGTTTTCTAATAGTTTTTCCTTTGATTTTTTTTTCTTCAACAGTTTTTTGAACTAAATCGCGTAAACGGGTGCCCATCCTCTTTTGCACGTGTCCTACATATTATTTTTTATTGATTTGAACATTTTCACCGTAAGGTTTCGATCCAACAATTCCGGAATATGTTTTGGAGTCCCCGTCTCCAATATAATTAACGTACCTTCTGCCGTATTTTTCAAACGAGCGTTGAAACATTGCAACAATTGATGCAACTTCCATATTACCAGCTGGTCCTTGGTGATTGGCACTGCATTCGTTTTTTTCTAAATGATTTGCATGCCACTCTTCAANGATCCTTGGTGATTGGCACTGCATTAGTTTTTTTCTAAATGATTTGCATGCCACTCTTCAAATGAGTACAAAATCACAGCGCTAACATATAACCATGTGGCTCAACAAGCAAAGCCCAACTAAACCAAGCTACTACTTCTCTCTGTTTGTAACAGTAAAATTTCCCAGAAAACCTCTTTTCAAAGATATTTCCATAAGCTGACCCCTAGGGATTAGAGAAAGAGAGCGAAACAATAGCTAAGCACCTGCCTCCATACACCTGCGACGCTCACGGCCCATCCAGCCCATCCAGCCCAATGGGATGAGTTTCAAAAGGCTCTCTCTCCTACAGTTTTACTTCGATTGACTTAAAACTTTTGGAAAATATTCTTGACATCTTGCACTATTGGATAAAAAATTAAAAAAAAAATTGATTTTTTGAAACTTTGAAACCCATGTAACCCCTTAGGTGAATGATGACTAGCGAAGATACAAGTGATCAGTGGAGTGGAGAGATCTTGGCGGCTCTTAACATCGAGGTCTTGAGAGCCAATGAGGGAGTAGCATTGGAGTACAAGGGCGGGGGAAACGGGAGATCCCCGAGAAAACCCGCCGACCACCGACATCGTCCAGCACGATCCCCACATGCGACAATTCGGTGGCGACCCTGCCGGGAATCGAACCCGGTTCGCCTAGATGGGAGGCGAGTAGTCTGATCAATATACCACCGCAGCCCTCGACGAAGTAATGAGATTTCTGCTAGCGAGGACCCTTATTTTATGCGCGAATTTAACAAATGCATGGAACGGTACATACTAATATAAAACAAAATTTATCAAAATGTGCAAAATTCCCAGAAAAAAGAGTTGAAAATTGTACAATACTTAAAATGTATGTGAGTCGAAATAAATTAGTGAAAAGGAAAATAACAAGGAATAAATGTGGAACATAATTGGAAAGGCGTAAACTCAAAATAAATCATTTGAGGAGAAAAAAAGTGGGAAACGTGGGGAAGAGAGGCAAAACGTGCAGCGTGGCGCCATTTGTATGCTCGAGGCTGTCTGGCGTCGCTCATTAGTTGCACGGAGCCCATCACGTACAGAAAGTGCTCACGGAATACAAAGCAAGCTTCCATGTCGGCCGCTCGCACTGACTGGCCGGCCAGTCTACAGTCAGCCCTCGCCACTACAGCTCTGCAACAATAGCACACCTCTCTTAACAAACACGCTTCACTATTCATTTTAAAATAAAATATTAATACCCATACCATTAGCAGGGCCACCATTTTTTGGCAAAATGATTTCCACAGTGCTATATTTCAACACCCTACGGGCATGCAAGCAGTGTTATTTTGCTTATTGGCGGCGTTTCTCTGTGCGAAGGCATTTTCTTACTTGACTGGCCAATCAGAATTAGGTTGCAACGATACTACACGTCTGTGATTCGCGGGCTGACACCTAAGATGCTAGCGAATAAGAATCATCCAACGGCGATACTGGTTCTGAACTAACGTGTGTTGGGGTACAACAAGTCTTGGAATGTCCTCGCGGAATACGGGTCGCCCTAACAATTAGTTAAAAGAAAAAAAATTTAAATAATTATTTAATACATGTTAAAGAAGTATATATATACAATAATAAATATTAAAACAAGGGAAGTCGAGGCCTGCAAAAATTACTATAATGGTTTTAAAAGGAGAATATGATTCCAGTACGTGTGCACTTCCACTTCTTATGTCATTGGAGTACAATTTTTCAGACTCGCTATGGACTGCTTTGGACCAATAGAAACACAGCTAACGGCAGGATGGTACCATCGCGTCTAACAAAATGGAGAGGTAAAATGGTTCTTCCCCATTGCATGTTGCACGAGGCTATATACAAATATCGCCGACTTGATCATATGTATATATCTGTGTGTGTGTGTGTGTGTGTGTGTGAAGAGAGAGAGTGTGTTGTGTTTAGGTGAGTTTGTGCGCTCAAATATCTCCTCCACGGAATAATTAGCGTTTCAGTCAGTAGGAGAGAGGGAAACATGTGCCATCATGGTATCGAATGAACGAGCACTAAATTAAAGTTCCATAATTGTGACATAGTCTCTTTACCTCAGGTACACAGACACACACACACACACATATATATATATATAGACAAAGAGAGAGAAAGAGAGAAACCCCGTGAATTTCTCAAATTCCCCCTGTTGCAGGTAAACCTTACAAAACGTGTACTCGTGAGCTCCGCTCGCGATTGTAGCGAAGTTTCCTGCACTCTCCTTGGACGACTTCTTAGTCAGTAACGAACAGGAAGAAATGCCGTGACTGTTTCACGTATAACCAGGTAGATAGGAAAAGCCGACTCCAGGAAAAGGGCCAAGGGCGGTGGCCCCAAGTTTTTCACTCAAAATTTCTTTTTTAATCCCAAAAATAATTTCATAAATCAATTATTTTACCCAAAAAACACTTTTCTCCCTTCAAAGTTTATCTTTTTTTTTTTTCAAAACCTTCCTAAATTTCTAACAACTTATGAAAAAAAAAGTGTGCTCGTCAATGTGGCTGACTGGAAGTCTCTTAAGCCAATTTTCGAGCCATTTGAAATATTTTGGAGTTTGTTTAGTACTTGTAGGCCACCACCCCCTCACCCCACCTTAGCCAAGTCCGCCACAGGGGGTGTGGTGAGCTTGGCTAGGGTGAGAAAAATCACAGAAATCTAAAAAAATCAGAAAAATCGAGTAACATAACATTACACACCCTTCCGTTGCTCACCTCACCATCACCACCCCCTCACTATATTTCCACCCCACATCTTCAAGCAGTTCTTATAAAATTAAAAAAATATCGAAAAAATTTAAAAATCGAGGAACATACAACGCTACACTCACACTCACCCANGGAACATTAACGTTAACCTCGCATTCAACCCACCATTCTAATTAATACTCCTTCGCTACAATCCACCCAGTCACAATAATTCGGAAGTAATTGAAAAAATTAATTATTCTAAAAAATCGAAGAACATATAAGGTTAACCTCACACTCATACAACCCGACTCGCCTCAACACCTTCACACCGCACAAATATAAAAAATTAAGGAATATTCCAAATAAAATTATATTCATTGTTAAGAAATTTAAAAAAATTTTTAAAAAAATGTAAATAATTATTTTAAAATGTACACGTCGGAGGTTAGGGGTTCAATGACAGGTGGATCGACTAAGCTCCGGACATGACCGGCCCTCACCAGGTCGAGCAGTGTCCATCTCGTAAGCCATGTTAGATGTTGGTGACCTTGACCTTTGGCCTTCACCCCGGTAAACTTGAAGCCAAAAAATTCTTCAAAATCCCAACAAATTTCTAAAAAATTCTTGACACTTGACCCAAGACTCCAAGACCGAAACCCATGACCTATTGACCCAAGACCCCATGACCCTTTGACCCAAGACCCCATGAAACATTGACCACAAAAAAATTCTAAAAACTTAAAAAAATATAAAATGTCTAATAATTTATTCAAGAAAAATTAAAGAATGTTGTATGTCTCTAACCATAAGAAAAAATAAAGTTACATATTAAAAAAAAAATAAAGTAAAATATATTAACAAAGTCAAAATAAATATATATATTCCAGCCTGAATTAACTCAGATTGATTGTATAAGACTAACACACTACAATACACAATAAAACAAACACACACTGTTTCTAAAAAAAAATATTTAACTAGTGAGAAAAGGTTAATTAGGAAATACGTACGAAAAATATCGTTATATAAACTGATTTTCCTTACAAAATCATTACCATACAGATATAAAATCTTAACAAAACCAGCAACTAAAAAACATCACAGTTAAAAAAATTACAAAATTAAACAAAAAATATTCGACCGATAAAACTTAAATAAAATCCCTGCAAATAGGTCCCATTTAAGAGAACGAGTAAGAATCCAATTACACTTTGAGGCACTAAACTTCACACTTCAGCCAGTAAGAAATGTTGTGCAATACAGTGAAGTGTCTGATTTGATGTGCACTAACAGCGCAGTTGTAAGTATGAATACATAGATAAACAAAGCATGTGATCTCGCTGTTCTGGTTAGAAGGCAACCCTCTTCTAGCTTGCCTTAAGTATCTGTTAATGTGTATTGTCCTCAAACTGCTTTAAAGAGGAATGTTCCTTTATTATACTTACAATACTTGGAAACCTGCGTTTACGTTGTTCTCGTTCCCTATTTTGAATACATTGATTCGTTGCTTCTTGAAATTTTGATTAGAAACTTTTAATATGCGGATTACAATACTTTGCTTTATTTATGAAATTACTGAGAGGATATGTGAAGGCTTGTCGTATAGTCATTCATGTCCATATTACCATGATATAAAACTTCAAACATTAATTTCTTTATACAACTAGTTTAAACGCACAGTTAAAATACCTAACGGGAAAAAAATNATGTTCCTTTATTATACTTACAATACTTGGAAACCTGCGTTTACGTTGTTCTCGTTCCCTATTTTGAATACATTGATTCGTTGCTTCTTGAAATTTTGATTAGAAACTTTTAATATGCGGATTATAATACTTTGCTTTATTCATGAAATTACTGAGAGGATATGTGAAGGCTTGTCGTATAGTCATTCATGTCCATATTACCATAATATAAAACTTCAAACATTAATTTCTTTATACAACTAGTTTAAACGCACAGTTAAAATACCTAACGGGAAAAAAATGTGCAACTCCTCGTAAAAATTTTACGATGCTACGGGAAGAAATTTTCAGTAATCAACTTGTAATAAAAATGATGAGACGAAAACTAAGACTTTCTTTGGAGAATGTGCGACATGTCCTTAAATCTGCTGCACTAGTTGTTACGTTTTTTGAATAAACATTTCCCGTCAGTTAAAGATGAAAGCATACATGTTTGCAAAGGTGTGGTTAGATATATTCTTCTTCTTCGTTTTAGCGGCACTGACAATTTGTCGCATGTATCGCTACGGTAAATCTTTTACAGCCTCTTATTTCCTTGGTTTTCTGCGAGAGAGCTTTTTTCCTTAATCCACTCTCCGTGCGAGCGAATGAAATAAAAGAGACTAGCAAAGAGCAAGCGTGAACCCATGGAATGCTCTTTCGTGAAGCAGAGAAGAACATACGCTGTAAAAAATTGTAAATGGAGGCGAATATATTGTGGTGATAATAATTAAGACGTGAATAATTCTTGTTGTTACGTGGAAGTGTGCTAGACTTCGCCTCACTGTATATAAGGGAGCCCGGTGACATTTGTATACACAGTTCCTGAACAGTCTAGAAGCCATTATCCCTTCCGAATTTGTTGGATTGATTAGGGCAATCTTGCCGTTAGTTGTTTTATATTAGTCCAAAGGGCGTGTCAAACGATACGTTGTCCAATAAGAAAAGAAATATATGTAGCAAGCATGTTTGAACTATATTCTGTCCTCAAAAAATAACGCGAAATTTGCATTTCCCTAACACACCGGCATGCTGACAGAGGCAAAACATTTTAAGTCAAATTTTGCTAATTTTTAGGAGAATAGTTTTAAGTTTAACCCTTTTTATGTTCTTCCGCCGTATGCTGAAATTAAAAATGGCTTTTTCTTGTTACTCATTACGTTCTAAACACTATAACAAAATGTCTTTATTTAGAAGCAAATGACATAGCAATCCAGAAATATACACACCTGAGGAGAGATGTTGACCCTTACCGTCTGGACCGCTACGTACAGCTCCCTGCTATTTGCAGGTGTAGGATATTGGATGTCAATGGAACTCCTCACCACGTCCCATAACTGCTTGATGGGTTTCGTGTCAGGCGAACGAGGTGGCCACAGCTTTATTTGAAACTCTCCTGAATGTTCCTCGAACCAGTTCTGGACAACACAGGCCTATGACAGGGCGCATTAACCTGCTGGAATATCACGTCATTATGAAGTCCATGAAGGACTTCAGAGCAATGCCATGACCAGCACACACTCACTCACGTGATGTCAGAGCACAGCTGGTACAGGTCTGGTCACTTGCAAGATGTAACTGTACGGTAGCATCACCGACTATTACCTTTACATACTGTTGTCCTATGACTTCTGGCATGGCATTGTAGATAGACGTAGGCTATGACAATGTTATTCGTCTACGGCCAAGAATTCCGAGTTTTCTACAAGCTCGGACAAAAACTGTTTATTCATTACCTGTTGCCATAACGAGGTACTTATTTTATATTCTACTTGGTTACTTCTGGCAGTCATGACATTTCTTCTTATTAATTATTGGTGTGCCCAAAACACACAGGTTGATTCATGAAGGAAAAGAGGGTTACACGTTTTTTTTAGTTTCTTCACACCAGTAATGTTTATTATACTTACTTCTCAGAATACAAATAGTTGTGCGGGCGCCGCAGCATACAACGCTTATTTACTTTCAGTATTTTCTTTAATTACAGTCATCATCTCAGGAATTCATTTAGTTACAGTCGTCATCTATGTTTTTGCACATACAATTGTCTTGCCCCCTACTCTTCCGATTATCATTCTTTNTTTATTTGAGTTTCTTCACACCAGTAATGTTTATTATACTTACTTCTCAGAATACATTTAGTTACAGTCGTCATCTATGTTTTTGCACATACAATTGTCTTGCCCCCTACTCTTCCGATTATCATTCTTTATTAATAACTTTCCGCTCTTATTACTCTTCCTAGTTTCATATTGTAGAGGGCCTTTGTTTATATTCCGTGTGCGGTTGGGTTTTTATTCCCCGCATTCTGACCAAGGCCGATATTTTCCTGTTCCTCTCCATGTTTCCTTTGTTTCTTTATTTTAATTGTATAATTTGGTGGTTTTGGATAATTTTTTTCCCCCCTATATGTACTAATTGTTGTTCTTTATTTCTTTTCAGTTTCATTGCTGTTTCTACATGACATTTCTACAGAACAGAGCTGCGTNTTATTTGGTGGTTTTGGATAATTTTTTCCCCCCTATATATACTAATTGTTGTTCTTTATTTCTTTTCAGTTTCATTGCTGTTTCTACATGACATTTCTACAGAACAGAGCTGCGTGCTGGAATGTATTGATATTATTTTACTGTTCATGTTATTTTTCCTTCATGTTAACATTCTTTGTTATAATAAAAGAAAACAAAATCCAATTAAAATCAAATCGGTTACACGTTTATCTTTCTCTCGACGACTACGTGCTGCATGCTGGAATACAGTAGCTGGCGTCATCTAGTCACAACCGACCCGAATTCATCAGCCAATGGTAGGGAAAACTGCTAGGCCAGTCAACAGTCCTCAGAAGTAGGTTGATTCCAGTAGCTGTCTCCCTCCCTTCACCGGCCAGTGGAACAGCAAACTGCCAGGCCTGTCAGCTGTCCTAAGGAGTAGGTCAAGTCCAGTAGCTGTCTCCCTCCCTTCGCCAGCTAGTGGCATGGCAAACTGAGAGGCCAGTCAACTTTACTGAGGAGTAGGTTGAGTCCAGTAGCTGCCTCCCTCCCTTCACCATCGGGAATACGGAACTGTACCTGCACTGGGGCCGTCTGAACGCGCCATCTAACGGTGTTGGATGCGATAATTTCGTTATACCTACGACTAACGTTGAGGCAAGGCCTCAATATCCTATGTACACTCTGGCAGTCTTCATTTAACTATTGGCAGCTTGTATTTGTGTGAAGTGAGTCTGTTACATGAGTGAGCCGATCAGAATCAACTTTCTTCGATACTGAAAGTCCGTGAGTCGCGGTCGGACAGATAAGAAGCGAAACAATTCAAATGTTCCTATCACGAAAGTGCTTCTCAACTGAAGTGTTTTGGAACAATATTTGTCATGAAATCTTTTCGCGAAAAACAAAAACCCACAGTTATATCCTATTCGTGGTTTGTTCGCATTTTTTGAATAAAACATTTGAAGCACCCCCCGTATGACGTGTGTGATTATTTTATAAATACATCATAAATTACACGTGTTTTATATTTTTGTTTACTTAAAAATATCTAACTTTTTATTACATTGAACTTAAACTTAAATTTTTTGTAATTAATTTTATATTACATTTGTAATTAACATTAATAATATGAAAGAGAATATAGGTGTGTTGGCAATGCCTGGTAATACATACTTATAACGTAAAATATCACTAAACTTAGCACGCATGAATGCAGTGCTTGGTCGCTTGGTGTAATTATGTAGTCTAAGGCAGGACTCACAATAGCACGGCAACATTACAATGTGACAAATTGATATCGCGATATTTCTTTCGTTGGAGTTATATTTTGGTTGGAAATACATTTTCAAGAGAAAAATATTTTGGGAAAATAAATTTTGCCGTAATAACAATACATAATAATATTCTTTTACATATTCAATTCCTGAATTTATTACCAAAGATAAATACACACAGATCCACCGCCTTGCATTTTATTTCAAAGTGCGTATTCCCGTTTAAGGAATGTCGTCAGAAGGAGGTGGTTCATTCTTGCGTCGAAAGTGAAAGTTTGGTAAATATTTGACGGATGGGCGAATAAAAAAAGTGGGCCTGCAATTGGTTGAAGGTGACGTGACCGCCGGACGGACGGACGACTGACGGATGCGACGGACTGTTGTGAGTCCAGCCTTATTTCAGCTAGTTCGACTCAGGTTAGGAACAACACGAGTTTTCTTATGGGAGAGTTTGGCATGCGGAAAATTTCCGCCGTAAGTACGCAGTGTTCTAAACAGGTCACCTTTAAATTAACATTTTAAATAACGTGAATAAAAGAAAGATCTTACTAATTCACGAAGTTACTTAGTATTTGATTAATGGGCATTGCAATTAATGTGGGTTTCATAATATATAAAATATAGAAAATCCAGTACACGTGCGGCACTAGCGCTTACCTAGCGGCGAAAAATTTAGTTGCCAAACAAAAGCATTGAGCTTCCCAGCCTGAGTAGAATAAATATTAGTTGATCTTTGTTTGCATGAGGCGGGGTAATATCTAGGAAGTATAACATAAGCAGGGCTTCAGAAAAGTTGGAAGTAACTGTGAATAGACTATACTACCTATAGTCGAGAGTGGGCGATACGAAGGCTACGTCACACGGTAAATGTAGTGGCGGCTCATTTGATGTGGACGTACCCATCCTCTGATTGACTGTTGCGTGCTGCCAAAAGTTCTCTATTGGCTGGGTGACGACCGACAACTCAACTGACAGGAGCTGACTGGCTAACGGCGCTCCGACATGTTGTTGGCCATTGATGCCATTGTTCCCGGATTGCGCGGTATATCCGCGCGTGGAGAGATTTCGGCGGCTCTTAACAAACAGCGAGGTCTTGAGGCCCGATGAGGGTGAAGCTTTGTGAGTACGGAGCAGCGCCGGAATGTAAGGGTGGGGGAAACGGGAGGTCCCCGAGAAATCCCACCTACCAGAGGCCTCTTCCGGCACGATTCCCACGTGCGAAAATCTGGGCGCGACCTCCTCGTGAATCTAACCCTGTTCGCTCTAAAGGGGGGTGGGGGGAGTTTTCTGACCACCGCACCACAGCGGCTCCTGGTATAACCGGCTGTTTCATTTACGTATTCTCGGGTAGTCTGGTTCATGAGGTAGGTTTCGCATTACAGCTGCTTTTTATTATTTAAAAAAAACGCTGCGAATTGTGGGCAATCTTCCAGCCGGTTTAAACTCTTGCATTATTTCCAACTACCGGAACGTAAGGATTAAAAGGCAGTGGCTACCTACGCACACAAAGACCGGAATGTGTAAGGGAGGGGGAGAATATGTTGAATATAATCCTTTAGGAACATGTAGCAATTATTTAATGCCAAACGTGTTGTTCGCCTGCGGTGAAGGATTACCTTTTATCTATTTTTATTTTAAATATCATCTGAAAATTTCAAATTTAAATTAGGGCAAACCACATATGAAATTTGCACGAAATATTCTTTATTATATTCTAATAACATGAACAATTATATCAAACTGTACTGTAAAGTATTACATTAGTACCATTTTAAGATTTGTACTTAGATATATAAACAAATTTCAGATTTCTTTAACTCGTAGTATCCTTTTGGAAATTCTTTTCTTCCTTGTCACATTTTTTCAAATAACATTTTTCGTATCACAACGAAAACAAAATGTAATATTCTAATAATGTAGAAAACAATTGAAACATCTAATATGGAAACCCCCAACTCCATTACACAACATTTTTCAGCAGTAATACTTCTCTCTCTCTCTCTCTCTCTCTCTCTCTTTCTCTCTTTCACACACACAAGTGTAATGTAGACAGTTGCCGAATGACGTCATGCATCGCTGTACCCCTTTGAAGTAGGATATAAAGGAGGATATACAGAAATATAAAAACACGCTAGGAAAAGCGGCATAGGACGTACATGAATCAGAAGTTAGGTTATTTTTACACTTCGTTTTTTTAAATATTATTATTGATACAAGCCACTACCATTTTATTGACATTGCTATTTCCCCAAATGGCACATAGACTTAATTGTTAACACAGCTTTCTAATTCACAGCTGTTGGTTGCTGTTCATAATGTTAGTTCTAACCATCACTCTGTTGGCAACCTTCTTCTGCTGGTAGAGAATCATGACAGCCTGGGACTATACCGCAAGATACTTAAAACGTTCCTTAACGTCAGACAACTTGGCAGATAGGACACCAATTTATTTTGTCGTGATATCTGAAGCTTAGTGTCCCGTTTAGTAACAGATGTTTTATATATTTTGCGGAGGGGGCTTTTGAAGTCACGGAACATGTCACTATTCCGTGCAAACTTCCCCGGGTCATCTCTTCCCATTCTGAATACATCTCAGCTTTTTCACGTTTATTTTAATTGCACCAATAATAACAAACAGACGGTTACAGGGAAGAAAGATGTGCTGACGAATGGGAAGACGGTGACTGAGTAATGTTCTTAAAGCTGCCTACACATTCCATGTAATATAGATAGTGCATCAATGTTGCACAGGATATGCATCTGAGAAAAGATTTAGTTCTACCACAAAGTAATCTAAACACAATAGCACCTCGTTATGTTACTTTCTTCGCCTCAAATTCCGGCCACATGAACATTGTCCCTCTTTGTCCTTTACCGCTGTAAAGGCTAAATTGGGATTCCCAAAGTAATCTCATATAATATATTTCACTCTCAAGCAAATGCGAAAACGGGAAATTTTGCTGAAAATCGAATGACAGGCATTCAATTTCATAATTTTGTATAGTCTTTTCTTCGAGCTTTCGACGATCTTAATAACAAGTTTCAGCTTTCAATTTGTTGAGTTTCAGGTTTTCGTTCATGAGTTGTTTTGTTCTGACGTGATGTCTTCAGATCCTCGTATAAGGAACACACAATCTACACGTCGTATTTCCATAACGGTAACCATAGTGTGTATTAAAGATATTCCTTACAACGAATGTTATATTGTATTGTGCCTCCTGCAACGCGTAAATACTCTTCTGGAAAATATGTCTGTAAAACTAGTTTGGACATTACCACGACATTGATCTCTTCTCTCAAGTCACGTACTTAGCATCTTGTTGGTACACAGTGAGAGGTCTTGTATTGAAACGTGCGAATATGATCATGTATATTTTCCTGCCACACCTCTTCCATGCTTCGGCGTGAGTTGGGATGTTTCCCAAGTTGTTCCCTGGGTGAGGCACCATCAGACATTAGTTAAATCAGACGTCTAACTCTAGTGGCTCGAATAACTAAAACAGTATATAGCAAATGCCTCTCAACAGACAACGAATGTTTCTACACCAGATGTAACCTGACCACAAGAATAAATATTTTATTTGATGGCTTCAAATGTGAATGAAATTACACGATTACAACAAGGGAGAGGATTGGGTTGCTCGAAAGCAACTTTGGGACAAAATGAAAAAGCAACTTTGGGACAAAGTGAGAGAGCACTAATTAACGTACCTTGTAAATGTATGATGCAAGGCGCGTAGATACTGTTTTCCATCTATATGCCTCTGCTTCATTTGGCGTCGGCATTGAATGTTTCTAGGTGTGATCATTTTCATCAAGTAACAATTTTAAAGCCTTCTTATTGGCTTGCTTGCAAAATTTGGCAGGAGTTTAAATTTTTTGTCATCATTTCGTTTTTCTAGACACTGCCTTCAGCACCTAGAAACCACAATAGGATTACAGTCAACCTAAAAAATAACAAATTCAATAAAATTATTATATCACTAACAACCTAAGCTAAATTTTAATTTACTTACCAGCATTTTGTTCCGGTTTTTGTAGCAGGTTTGCTAATATCCTTGAAGTCATAGTACTGTTTCCTTCCTAACCGGCGTCTCTTGTTTACGTTTACCTTCCATGTTGATGGTTCAGCTTTACTTTTTGAACACCTATCTTTATCATTAATGTCGAATAAGCTATCAGTAGAAGCCATTTTCTAAACACTTCATGCATGCCAATAGCAGTAACACTCTAACCCACAGCGAAAGCAACGTGGAGAATGGAAGTAACTTAATTCCTAGAGTCGAAGGTGTTTAATTCTTGAAACGGAATATGATGAATGTTACGTGC
The DNA here is from genome assembly GCA_002778355.1 of Clitarchus hookeri. Lineage (NCBI taxonomy): Eukaryota > Metazoa > Arthropoda > Insecta > Phasmatodea > Phasmatidae > Clitarchus > Clitarchus hookeri. The sequence continues at coordinate 562,891 of NQII01000319.1, read as the reverse complement.
AGTTTTCACACACGGTTCCGTTTTAGTTTGGTTAAACGATTCTGGAATACTATCAACTGTAGTAAAAAAAAGTGAAGAAAGAAAATTTTCGATTTGGGGCCTTTTCTTATTGGATGTTTCAATTGTAACCTCTTGAACATCCTTAAGGCTTGTCGATATCTGGCATATTTGAAGCAGTAATTTCCTCACACGGGTTCTATTGTGGCCGTGGTGGTGTAGTGGTGAGACTACTCGCCTCCCATCTAGGTGAACCGGGTTTGATTCCCGGCGGGGTCACTCTTGGATTGTCGCACGAGGAAATAATGCCAGGCGTCGCCACTGGTCGGTGGATTTTCTGGGGAATCTGCCGTTTCCCCCACCCTTTCATTCCGACGCTGTTCCATACTGTCCTCGCTTCACTCTCATTGGCTCTCAAGACCCCGGTGACAAGAACTGCCCAAACGCGACATGATAGGCTCTTCAGTAATGAGCTCGCTATCTGCAAGACGTTGGTCCCTGACTAACTAACGCCTGTCTGCTGTCGGCAGATGTAGATGATCCTGCCAGGCGTGCAAGGTACGTCCGTGGCGTAGTGCCCTAGCCGCACTCAATGTTGCAGCACAATGCACGGGTGTGCTCGTGGCTCCCTCGTGCCGCACCTCTCCTCTGCTGTAACGACACCCGCCCCTGCACCACAGTCAACTGCCGTGATACGGTCTGTCCCGTGCTCGCGGCTACACAGTGATGTGTCTGCTGCGCGCCTCTCGACACACACACAGCCCCCCGCCTATCTGGCGCTTGGCCTGCCTTGCAGAGTATTTGAAATACGCGTTTGTAACAGAAACCACTGAGCGTGCGTCCAGGGTGCTGTTATAAGAAAGGAACGCACACTTCACACGAGGTCTGTCGAGTACTTTCAAAATGTCATGCACCTTAACAACGCCATTTTAAAGTACTCCAAAACTGCTAAAAACACATTTTTCAGACCACTGAAACTCTAAATATACGCGTAGGATACATACAAAACTACTCAAGGGCCCTGCACTGAACTTTCTACAGACCTTCCACCAATATAATAACAGGGTCACAGCTGAAAGTCCCATAAGTACACGCAGCGCGACGAGAACAATGCTCGCCAGTTCAGAGCCTTGTGCTTAGAGGCGATGGCGCACTTGATGCACGTGGCAGTGTCGCCCTTACCGCTCCCGCGATTCTCGCTCTCAAACACGAGAAAAAGCTCGACGTAGGCGGGAGCCTTCGCCTATTATGTAGACATTCTTCGTTTTCGTGTCGAAATTCCAGTATAAATAGTATTATTTTTAATGTTCGTTTATTAAAATTTGCAATTTACTGGTTGTTTAATACTTTCTTATTTAATGTTCATTGTGTGTTATTTCCTGAAACCGTGCAACTGTGATTTTGTGAATCTATGAAAGTCGGTTCTTGTGTAAACTGTTCATGATTGCGCAGCTTTGAAATAAACCTTTGAAAATTGTCACTGCCCTTTCCTGCGTGTATTTTAACAGACACTTTGACTTACGTGCGCTCATTTAAGTTGGTAACGACGGAGAGAAAGTAGTTCCATACCTTAAAGTAGAATTAAAAGAGGTTTCGTAAACATTTGTGAATACTGCTATGATTCATTTTCCGTTATCTTGTTTTTAATACATATAAATCGAAAAGATTTACGCGGATGCAAAACTTCAATAGCATATGTGCACACTTGCAGTCTTCGTCTGGCTATTGGCCGCTGGTCTTTATCTGAAGAGTCTGTTACATGAGTTAGCCAAGCAGAATTAAGAAACTCTGATACTGACAGTCCGTGGTTCGTGGGCAAGCAGATAAGACGCTTAACTATTCTAACGATCCAATCACCAAGGTGGTACTAAACTAAAGTGTTTTGGAACACAACTTGTGCTGTAAAAAATGCCTGGTAAACTTCCTAAACTGTAATGTAAGTTTGTAAGCAATACGTTGTATGGAAAGAATGTCACATGCCAGATATAGGAAAGTCGTCTCTATACGAGGTTGGCCACTTCCCTCCTCAGGGGTTTGCTAATTTGATTGTTTCGTGAGCGAATGTAGGAACGCTACCATGGATGTGTGGGAAAATAATCCACCGTTCCCACTTTCTCACTATTCGTATACATTGATATGGTCATTTTAAGAATAACTTCTTAAAGTGTAAGAGCTAGCGAATTGTAAATTATTATTAACCATTCAAATAATTTCACAGCTTCATTTGACCGACGCATGAATAAAGTAGCAAGATGCATGGCAATAACAGTACCTAACACATATGGCGGAAGAGTACATACTGTGCATACAAGTAGATCGCAGGCAGAGATTTCAACAGCGCTTGTTTTAAAGTGAACAGCTTTTACCTCAGCTCCGAGGGTAGAAACACTTAACTGGGCAACACGCACATCTGGTAAGTGAACCATTCCACAGCCCGACGGCGCTTCACAATTCCACATGACTTGGACCAGAGCGGCCAGACTCCCCAAAGGCCGTTACGTTAACTTTGTGTTAACGATACGCCTCAATTGTGTACAAACGAAAAGCTGTGTTCACACTGGCGTGAAGAATGGCTCGTACTCGCAAAGCAATGCTGACAGATGTTCTGTATTCGGGATACGGACAAGTTCCTTGCATGTTTGTAAGTGTAAACTTATTCTAAATGTACATACGGACAATTGCAATACTAAAAAAACATTCAGTATCTATGCACCAGTTATCTCTCATCTCAATTTACACATATTTGCGTCAATGGTTTTTATTTAAAATAGTAGTTTTTGTGGAATCGTTCATTTGTGCATCTTTAAAACTCACAAATGGAAATAAAAGATAAACTCGCATTACAATCGTGTTTGCTAACAAAACATACAATCCCAGCAGAAGTATATTGAATGCAGAGAACCAACTGAAAAGATCGTTTCTTAATCAGTTCCTTGCCCTTGTCCGTGATCGAGGACATGTTGCACACGAAAGATGTTTATTGTTGGTACTGTACTCAACAACGAATATGCAGCCAGTGTTGTGAGCGTCTGACTTGCAAGTGATCTGCATTGTTGAAGTTTCTGCACATCTCATTTGTGAATGGTTAATGCTGACGTCAGCGAACACACAGCCCGTTGTTCATTTGTTGCGAGAAGCACACTCGACATAAGTACAGTGCACGTCAAAATACTGAACGATTGCAACACTTGAACTCGGAAATAAGTTCAGGACTGAACGGCTTATATTGGGATGGCTGGAAACACTTTGTACTTAAGCTGCTTCGACTTCTGCAATGTAAATATCAACTTTACATCTCACTTAATCAAATGAGAAATACATTATCGCGGAGGCCTTTCCCGTGCATTATGAAACACAAAGACAACACAATGAACTTGACATTATCTTTAATAAAAATCGTCGTTAAATCCTGGCGCCCGGTATTTGTAAAGCTCTGCCTATAACATTATATAACATTATATAATGCAATGAACACTTCAGTTGGGAAGGAATCTTGACCACGAAATACTTTTCTCATTCTAGTTGACTCAGCCCAGTAATTAAATATGTTTTCACAAAGACACGTGGCCAATAAAGAGAAGAAAACTGCAGGTATGCACAACAAGATATTAAAGTCTAGCCTATAGAACTTATTTCTCCGTACTTGCTATAATTCTTCATGCAGTATCAAGAAATATAGTTTGGATTATCAAAGTAGCCGATTTATTGGAATGTAAAACGTGTGTTGCTTTGTGTTATAACTAGAGCTGCCTGTTCTTCGCGTAAATATTTACGCGGAGTCTAGACTCCAGTACACTACGTGTGCGCTTGCAGATTTCCTTTGGCTGTGAGCCGCTTGTCTTTCTGAGAAGACAGTCAGCCAATCAGAACCAAGTTTCTCCGATGCAGACCGTCAGTGATTGGCAGACCAACAGATAAGACGTATTACAGTTCAATCCAATTACGAAATTGGATATAAACTGAAGTGCTTTGGATCACAACTTCTCCTGAAATATTTTCATGGAAAACAGACGCTCCTTGTTATAAATACACTGTTGAAAAAATTGGCCTTAATTTACGCAAACGTACTGGTAAAAATTTTATCAGTGGTGTCCGTAAACTCTGCGTAAAATTACGGACGCATTGATTTTCAAAAACGGACTTTCTGTAAATTACACGGAGGTCTTCCGTTAATTTCCCAGTCAGTATTCCGTACTTCCTGTTCAAAATAAAAAAATATTTTTTTAAAATTTAATTTCTGCTATGTGGGTGTTCTTCTATGCATAAAATAATGTTCAGAAAATTTGAAAAATTTTATACTTTACAAAGGTTTCAACACGAGTCAAAATATTGCAAGTACACGACTCTACGCACTAACCTACACCTCACACACGGGAAACCGGGGCTAGCTGTTCACGGAGTCCCCGACGTCACAGATGTTCTCTTGGCGGTAGTTACTTCGCTCATCCACAGATCGTAGCACCTATCGGGCCCTCTAACTCACATCTCGCCAGTTGCGCTTTGATACTTGTTCAATGCTTACGTGTTTTCTTCCACCAGGAGTCAACTTGAAGGTTTTTTAGAATGTATTTCGCCATCGAAGAATATTCTGTGATTGCTCAATGTGCTACATACCTAAGGCGCATACAGAATTACGATAACGATAAGCTTCATTTATGGTTTTCTGTGCTGGGAATCTTATGCCAAACAAAATGTCGCGTGAAGGGGTTAGTTGATATAACTTAGCGGGGGTTTGTAACAGTGTAACGACTTACCCTGTAAATGTAGTCAACGTATTAGATTATTTTTCAAGGACTAAATAGCCCTTCAATGCGAATGTATAAGAGATAAATGCACCGAGGCAAAACGCCTAAAGAAATATAGTTTGAGGCAGCACAGGAATAACTTACAAACAATACTTCGCTACGGAAAGCTTCATCCAAATATAGCATGCATTATATTACACGCCAGAGATTCTGCAAAAACTTCAATAAGGTGTTCAAGGTATGATATTTTTATTTATTTATTTCGTTTGCTAAATTATTGCCTTCTCACTCTTATTGGATTAAGCTGATATATGCCAACGTGCCATGCCAGGACAGAGTTGGAAATATTTTTTAAACTATTTGTGCTATTGAAAAGAGTTCTTAATTGTAACTTTTATTGAAGAATAAGTGTAGGCCCAACTGCTTTAAAACAGCGGTTCGGAAAAATTATATATTGCCCGTGGACGGTAATTAATAACAGTTGATTATTTACTATTTCATAATGTTTACATTTATCTCATTCATGGAATATATCAGTAAACATTATTGTATTGTCTGGACGTTTCACTAAAAACGTTCATTACAAACGAGTTGAACTTATGCATCAGGTGGCTAAACATCAAATACATCCCACGCAGAAGGAAGCCTACCTTTATACTTAGTATAAAAATGAGGCCTACTTTGTTTTCCTTTCTTTTTAATACAAAACATGAGACCCTTCTTGTTGGATACACCAGGTCGTGTCAAGTATTCTCCGATGAACAGGAATCTGAACTCAGAATATTTACTGACTGCCTCAAAATTATATTACGGACTTTCCACCAAAGGCGTCAAAAATTTAGCGTATCAGTATGCTATAAAGAATATTATTAATATCCCGAAGACTTGGTGCGATTCTGAGCGAGCTTCTACTGACTAGCTGACGGGATTCCTTAAAAGAAAAAATGCGTTGTCACTCGGTGTGCCATAGGCTAAAAGTCTCGGTAGAGCTATTAGTTTCATTAGGCACAATGTAGAAGGTATTTCAGAATTTTGGTTCTGTGTATGAAAAATACAAGTTTCATAGCCACGATGTCTTCAAGATAGACGGAACTGGAGATACGACAGTTTAAAACCAACCAAGGTCATCGCGACGACAGCCGCAAACAGGCAGGAGCTATGACGTCTGCAGAACGAGGAGTCCTTGATACCGTCGCCTTGGTTACTAGAGCAAGTGGCCATTCCATTCCTCCATTCTTAATTTTTCCGATATATAATTACAGAGACTATGTCATTCCCATCGGCGCAGGTGGGTGTGCTGATTCTGCCAATAAATCAGCGTGAATGACGAGAACATATTTTAAAATGTTAATGGAACATTTTATAAAGCACACTAGGGTATCGGAAGAAAGACCAGGTCTGCTATTGTTGGACAACCATCAGTCTCACTTCAACCTAGCTGTTCTTAATTTGGCAAAGTAAATTCGAGTTGTACTTTTATCCTTCTCTCCGCACACTTATCACAAGTTACGACCATTGGATAGGTCTGTTTTTGGCCCATTCAAGAAATTTGTAAACAATTCATTAGATGCTTGGCTTAAGAGTAACACTAGAAAAAACGACGACCATTTATGACATTCTGTCTGTCAGTGACACCAAAAATTATCAGGTCTGGATTTTCAGTGACAGGAATTTGGCCTTTTAACAATGACATATTCACCGATCAAGATTTCTTGCCTTGCAGTGTCTCTGACCGCCCCTTTGTAATTAACATTATAGACGAAGATAATGCAAATTAAAATGTTTCTGAGTGTGCAAATTTAGACCTAATTCAAAATGCAGACATTTTAAGTCAGCCATCAACATCTGGTGTACAGACATCTGTGCCAAAAAAATTATTGCCTGCTCATCACAACAGTCCTGAACAAAAACATCTTTCCGCGAAGCTGGACCCCGCAAGCTGACACGTAAAATAAATGTGAGGGTGAATACTTTCCTTAGGTGACACTCCAGTTAAATCTGCATTGGAGGCACAGGCAAAAAAAGGAGAAGTAAGATACATTTAGACGATCTCCCAAATTTGAAGATTGTCACAAGTCATCAAAAAAACGTAAGCCTATTAAAATGAAGATTGTGGTTCCTAATTCATCTAAAGAAGACGAAGAACCGTGTTTGTGTGTTGAGTGCTCGAAACCACATGAACTGTCTAAAACACTGTGTCTACAATGTACCAGGTGCGAGAAATGGGCCGATGACCATTGCGCAAAGTTTAATAAGTTTTATGAGGCACGAACTGTAATAGTGATGATGAGTTCTGTTTGCTTGACTCTACTTCTGCTGATTCAGGATAAAACATCAAAATTTAATAGGTTCTTTCAAATTGAATGACAGAAAGCTAAATTTTTTGTTTTTAACTTTCTCAAAAGTTGTCACGTTTTTTGATGACCTGTAAAACTTACAGAAAATAGTGTATGTTTAGGTATTCCTCTTATTTTTTCAGATTAAATTTATGTTTATTACATTCTCTGTATTGTAAAAGTATGTATTTGGCATGTTTTACATGCAAATGTAAATGTAATATATTTGTAGTATTTGAAACTTGGTTAAAAATTTGGTAAAATGTGTTGTTGTCGATGTGTAAATTTTATTCCGGCATAATTTGAACTGTAACAAATTGCCAACGTATCCCATGGTGGAGTAAATTGTTACATTATGTAAGAGCGCAATTAACAGTACCTTTAAAATTGAATTTAATTACAAAAATATGTGAAAAGTTTTTTTATTATGTACTTTACAAATGCAGCAAAGTTTGTCCATAGATTCATGGGTAATACAATAAACATGCAATTTTGAAAAAATCGTTTAAACAAATGTAACCACTAGCCTCGGTCTTCCCACATTTTGCATTTCTAAGAAAGTCACATAAGCATCTTTGTCAGTTTCTATTAGCGTTAATGTGCTTTAAGTGTTGCTAAAAGTTACAGACGCCCGATGCTTTTTCTAACGTTTGAAAGAATAGATCTTACTGGCGTGTATAAGCGAAACTGCTGTAGAGATGATAATTATCTGGTTGCAATAGCGAAGGAAGCTTCGCGTACACTCGGCAACGTTCGTCCCCGAAACCTAAAGCTATAGTAAATACGGAGACTTTCTGTAATATTTATTTGCTGACTTAATTCCGTTTTTCGTCATTACGGATTGTGTTTCCGTATATTTGCTGTACATTTCCGATTAAAATTTCCGTAAATATATGGAAATTTTTAATAGTGTACCTAGACAGCCCGCCTTTTCAGGTAATAATTCAGTACTGAGGTAGCTGTCATATAAGTGTATGCTAGTTCAACATGTAGCATTGGACACGCCCTGCAGGACTCACTGCCAAAGGCAAACTTCCTTCACTCTTGTCCATGTGGCCGGGTGGAACAGGAGAGCGAGTTGTACCTGACGTGCAGCAAGGAACACATAATTTCAGTACTGAGGCAGCTGTCATATAAGTATATGCTAGTTCGACGTGTAGCATTGGACACACCCTGCAGGACTCACTGCCAAACTCAAACTTCCTTCCCTCTTGTCCATGTGGCCGGGTGGAACAGGAGAGCGAGTTGTACCTGATGTGCAGCAAGGAACACGTAATTTCAGTACTGAGGTAGCTGTCATATAAGTGTATGCTAGTTCGACGTGTAGCATTGGACACGCCCTGCAGGACTCACTGCCAAACGCAAACTTCCTTCCCTCTTGTCCATGTGGCCGGGTGGAACAGGAGAGCGAGTTGTACCTGACGTGCAGCAAGGAACACTACATTTCAGCTCCAGTTTGTAGAGGACTGTGGAGTCGAGAACAAGGGTCGTTTGATACCGCCAAATGACAGGCTGTGTAATTATAACAGTTACAGTATATTCCGGAATGGTTTTCTAAAGACAAGCCGACAGACAACAAGAACAATCTTCCGTCTCGGAACAGAAGTGGCTGTGCATNCTACATTTCAGCTCCAGTTTGTAGAGGACTGTGGAGTCGAGAACAAGGGTCGTTTGATACCGCCAAATGACAGGCTGTGTAATTATAACAGTTACAGTATATGCCGGAATGGTTTTCTAAAGACAAGCCGACAGACAACAAGAACAATCTTCCGTCTCGGAACAGAAGTGGCTGTGCATTAAGTGGACTGCGCATGTGCGATGAGCCGACGTTACAAGGATAGGGGTAGTGTAATTTCACGAAAATATTTCAAGACAAGTTATATTTGAAAGCACTGTAGGATCGTTTACCTATCTTGATTGGCTGAATTTTGACTCGTGTTAAAAGTCTGCACGCGAATCACGTAGGAGCCGGTGCGATGTTACCGAATTTTGAGTGGCCCGGTCAAATATGGAAACGCCTCTTTTCAAGCAGACAGCAACCAATGGCAATAGACAAACTGCTGCCGAGGGCTTATAGTATTTAAGTACTCCGTAGGGCTCTCTGTGTGCAATAAGGCGTAGAGGTTCCGTAACTGCACGTTTTATAGAGGCAGGAAGCTTGTTTTGGTATACGGATTATCATGCAAATGTTAATGTGAATAAATTTTAAGGATATCTCAAGCAAGCTGTAACTCTTTAGAGCATTGTATCTCAATATGTTTTGTGTAGTAATTGCGAATTTCAACTATATATATTTATTTTAAGCTAGCGTGACGAGAACCGAAAGTTACGCGTGTAAAACTGAATCGGGACTGATCCTGAACTGCAAAAAGCCTTCAAGACACATAAACACATAAACACTTCACCAAGAACGTGTTTCTTACCTTTCTATGATGTGAGATATGGTCCAAACGCGGTTGTCAATTATTTTTCAAGCCGCGACATCGGCGCGATAAAAGTACAGGAAAATTCCGTGACGAGTAAGGATACAGCCTTACGCTGTACGGGAATAATATTAGCATGAAAAGTAGTAAAAACGTTTTACATGCCGACACCCATATAATTCTTTAACACGTGTATTACAAAATGTATTTCTGAAAACTCTAACCTCAGTGGCAGAGGATCGCCAAAATTCTTCTTGTTGAATATCCTTTAGCGGAGTTTTCGTCCTAAAAAATGATCGCGAAAACCTCCGCTTCAGTCGATTCCAATCAAGAAGAAATACTCTTTAGAGTAAAATCAAGAAACTGAAATATTCCATACACAAGTATAAGTGTTATTCCTAAGAATGCGCCGTTTTAAAATTACTGAGACATTAAAATAAGTTGTTATTCGTTTAATGTTCCATTCCATAGCACCATCGAAGTCTGCTGGCGGTATTATCATGCATAAGCCAAATGTTTCATTTGTCCTTTGGTAATTGCAAATTAAATAAAAAAAATTACCTTTCCAAGCAAAAGATGAATCTAATGCAACGCCAGAAATTGTATATTTATTTCCACATGAAAGTGCTAACATATTATGAGTATCTCAATAGCTCAAATTAAAAATAATGTATAGAGCAGATATGCTTATTTTTACTTGTTTCACGAAATTTATACACTATATATAAAAAGCTTGTGTTTCGACGTACCTATCAGTCAGTAGAGAATTTAATTTTTCCGGTTTGTGATAGCAGAGCGTACTCGTAGTTTCTCGAGGGAAAAAAATGTTTCTGAGATGCGTAGCTCTGTTTTAATGCATTATGGGTCTTTTTAATTTGATTTTTGATATATCGTTATTGTTCCTTTGTATATTCGTACGTCCTATGTCCTATTTCTAACTTGTTCTGCGTGTTTTGTAGTCATAGTTTTTTTTTTCGATGGCTTGGTATTGAGTAAGCGTTTTAACTGTCCCTGTTACCCTCTCTAAAGTAAATTTCCAATAATTAGTTTCGGCGCTAATGACTCCTTTGTGATGTACTGAACAGCACTAGGCTTCATCAGCAATGCTTCTAGAGGCAACAATGAAGGCGTGTATTCATGCAAGTCCGTGAAATAAATTTTCAAATGACGACCCAAACATAGAAAGTTACGAATGTCCACAATCTGTGGGTTAATACAAAGAGATGTACTGGGGAAGCACTTAAATACGTTTACCTACCCCCTCCCCCTCTCAAGTAGGGATCACAGGAGGGGAGGGAGGTGGTGAGTGACCGCCAGGGTCCAGCGTAATCAAATTAATTGGCTTTTGAACTTGGCTGTCGCACGTTTGTAATGACGTTAGTCGCTGCGGTGTCCCTCCCTCCCTCTCTCTCTCTCTCTCTCACGCTCTCTCTCTCTCTCTCTCTCTGAGGAGCAAGCGCAATGTTGTTTCACGCGTGCGCAATGTGCTCTACTCGCAGTCGCTTTGTTTCCGCGTGTCACGGCGGCAAAGTACTGTGCGACAAAGTGTTGCGAGGTAAACTGGTGCTTGCTCAGTGCTGTACACACTCGGCGCACGCAGCAGGAACCAGTAACCAGACTGGGTCCGGGAGAAACTGAGTGTACTACGGAGACGCACAGCAGAGCGGCGAGGCACCTATTACACACGTGCTGTGACGTCAACTTCACTACCACGTTTAAGAGGCCGATGTGTTAACTAACAAACGAACAGGTATGCCACAGAGCGAAACACAGCTCACCTTGCAACTCTTCACAACACGCCACTGGGAGAAACTGTGACGTGACACCACCATCGACTTCCTCGACATACAAAACAAGGCCCGTCTCCTCTCTGATAGTATTCTTTCTCGCCCACAAATGAACATCATTGTTCCTGCCCCTCCTCATGTAGCATTTTCTATAAATAGAAGCGGCCGTGCTGGCTGAGCGGTTAGACTGCTCACCTCCCACTAAGGTGAATCGGGCTCAATCCCCGACTGGGCCACCCCGGATTTTTGCATGTAGGAATATTGCCGGATGATGCCGCTGGTCAGTGGGTTTTCTCGGGGGTTTCCCGGGTCCCCACCCTTTCATTCCGGTGCTGCTCAATACCTCGATTCACCTTCATTGGTTCTCAAGACCTCGGTGTTTAAGAGCCGCCCAAATCTCTTTACTCATTCACCCACGCACTAATCCCGTGCTTCGTGTCCTGGGGTAGACCTGGAACGACAGCCAATGAGCCAGTAACTGAGGTTGTAGTATGCAAAGGTCTGTCGAATCTAACTTGTCGCCATATTAACCCGTGACATTTCCGGACCTCCTTTTCTAAGTTTTTATACTCCCATACATGGGTATAGGCCCGTACTTCTCTGTGTGGGGCGAAACCACGACATTATTACGGAGAGTGGAGAGGTTTCGGCGGCTCTTAACATCGGGTTCTTGAGAGCTGACGAGGTTGGAGAGAGGTGAGTATGGAGAAGCACAGGAATACAAGGACGAGGGAAACTGGAGATCCCCGAGAAAACTATCGACCAGCGGCATCGTCCAGCACGATTCCCACGTGCAAAAAACCGGGAGCGTCAAATCGAACCCAGTTCGCCTTGGTGGGAGGCGAGTAGTCTGACCACTACAGTACCGCGGCCACGTAGATTAATAAGGAACCCAACAACTTCACAAAAGGGTCCTTACTAAGACACAGTATATGTTCCCCCACATCTGGGACGTTGAATATGAAGCAGATTTTATGATTTGCACTGTACAGAGCAAAAAAATTTGTTCCAATAAAGAAATTGCTTCGTGATGAGAGACAATATTCGTTGCTGAGTTTATACCTAAAAAGTTCCATAAATATATGCTGCCAATGACATAAAACACAAACATATTTTTATTGGTCCTGATTTATGGCAGAGGGTTATAAAAAGATGGGTTTATTTGCAACGTCTAAACCTACATATGTATCGGTGTCTGAGAGGATTGAATGCACATTGCGATGTGGCACGAGGACTCAAGGTTCGGTGATAGATGCATATGGTAAACTCAACGTGCAAGGGAGGTCGAGGACGTTATGCGCGCGTCATTGCTCCCACTCTCGCTCTAGCGTGGGGACACCTACACACATATTGCACTGAGAGAACAAACAACAAAACATTGTACGTATAGGGACAAAAATATATTTTGTTGCCGCAACAACATATTCTGTTGAGTAAACAAAACTTAGAGAAAGAAACAAAATATATTTTTGTCACCTAACAAAATATACGCATGAATTAACAAAACCTCTAAGTCGGGCCAACATAGACTGTCAGCAAGATATTTGGTTGAGTCAACTGTATATATTTGTTTGGCCACTCACCTGACTGCCTTAGTTCGATCACACAGCTCGAGCGTGTTTGCATTCTTTCTGACAATTAGGAGAGTAACGGCATTTTTTAGTTAACTTATCGATGCTTAATTATGTTATAAACATCCTATTAAACATGTTCAACAGGAAACTATAAAGTAGAGCTGTTAAACTTTAAATATTTATTTACGTTCGGGGTCCAGTATTTGAAATGAGTTGAATTGAGCGGAGAAATTTGGGCAGCTCCTAACAGCGATGTATTGAGAGCCGATGAGGGTGAAGTGAGGTATGGGGCAGTGCTGGAATTGCAGGGTCGGGGGAAACGGGAGATCCCCGAGGAAACCTGCTAGCCAGGGGCATCTGCGGCACGATTCCCACTTCGGGAGTCCGGCCGGTATATTTGAAATGTATATATTTGAAAACATCCTGCTTGCTGGGGCGCAGCGCTCGGATCTGCTTTGTTGACCGATACCGCTTAATGTAACTGGGGCAAAATAAACCTTTGGTTGCGCGAACATTATCTAGTTTGAGGCAACCAAATAACAACAACGAAATAATTTGGTTTCAACAAGAAAATATTTTGTTGCCCCTATACAAACAATTAATTTGGTTGAGCCAAGCAAACTTTCTTTGAGTCAACAAAACTTTTCTCAGTGTGGTGTTCTCGGGCTGCTGGTCTGTGGAGACCAACGTTGACTGACTTTAAATACTTCCACCTCAGTGTCTACCACACTTGCGCCGATATGCGCGCTTCCTATTGGCTCTCTCTCTCTCTCTCTCTCTCTCTCTCTCTCTCTCTCTCTCTCTCGTAGCCTGGGGGAGGGGGTTACTGACGTCAGATGTTTTTCAATTGCCACAAAAGCACACTGCGACAGCCACACACAATTATTCCGTGAGCTTTCCCGCATTCCTGCGTTTGTCGCTGTTTTCGTAACGTTTTCAGTTATTTGTGTACTGGCCGCGTTCCTGCCTCACCTAGCGTATCTTCATCTTGCAGTCGTATCAAAATGCATGTAATACACAGAAGAGTCAAAACATCTGCTACATCTGCCTATTATCGTTTATACCCCACCCCCCTCCAGCGCGCAGAAGTGCCACAACACGACGTGTTGTGGACTCGACTAACGTCTGAAGGTATGCAGGAGGCAATTCATACCATGAATCCTGAAGGGCAGTCCACAAATCCAATATGCGCCAATTTGAGAAAGGGTTGCACGTCTGTCACTTTTAATGATTCACGTTAGTCGTCGTTTATCCCGTTCTTTCACGATATTTTTCCGGCAGCAGCGATGTCGAAGATGTGATGTTTTGCCAGATTCCCGATATTCACGGTACACTCGTGAAATGGTCGTACGTGAACATCAAAATGTTATCGCAACCTCGGAGATGCTATGTACCATCTCTCGTGTGCCGACTATAACTCCACGTTAAAACTCACTTAAATCTTGATAACCTGACATTGTAGCAGCAGTAACCGATCTATCTGCCGACCGCATCGCGTTAATATGATTGGTTCCATACATCTGTAATTTGCATACGCACGCCTATACCAGTTTTTTTGGCTCTTCAGTGTAAGTAGAGAGTTGGAAATGTCATGAGTACATTTGACGGCAAAGCTGATCTCAGTAGTTATGTACACACAACAGGCGCTTTCATTTGTTCAATGGCTGGTGTCTTCACGACAAGTAATTAAAACCTATGTACCACGTTGTGAGTGATTCTATCGGTCTCTTTCCACACGTGTATTACTGGTTCACAGATCTATAGGTGTGTCAGAAAACTAGGCCAACATAAATGTGTAAAGTGTAGCTCAGCATTCCTAGAACTCCCGACATGTCCGTATCTCCAGTAATAACTTTCAACTACTTTCCTGCCGAGAAGGCTGTCATAGTGTCTACGCCAGTGTTTCTCTCTCATTTCTTAGTTATATGACCTTAGCGCCTCAGACATTCCATCACAATGTACATTCTAATTTAAATCTTATACTTCTACTCACCCTTCTCCCCTCTCATACTGTGCGTTGTATGTTCGTGCATGACGTCATGCGCGTATGTATATGAAACACTTATTTCATGTGAGGCCAGGTTTTAAAACTTAAATAAGATAATGTTTCTTGAAATGTTTTAGTGTTAAGTTAAATAAAATTCTCTAAACCGTATACACATATTTGTAAAATAATGAGGCAAGCAGTCTACAAAAGATATAGATGTATATTACAAAATGAAGTTGTGACTAACCTCTGTTTATCAAACCAGTAAGAAGTCGCGGTGGTGTAGTGGTCAGAATACTCGCTTCCCACCAAGGCGAACCTTTATTCGCATGTGGGAATTGGTGCGACGATGCCTCCAGACAGCGAGTTTCCTCGGGGATCTCCCATTTCCGCCACCCTTGCATTTCGGCGCTGCTCCATACTTACCTCGCTCCATACTCTCCATCTCTCAAGACCCCGATGTTAAGGGCTGTCGAAATCTCTTTTCGCTCACTCTCTAATTTACTCCTTCCTATCTCTAAAGGAAGCGGTACAGGCTAGGTCTAACGATGCGGTTATTTTTTTCCATGTTACGATATTTTTTTCTTTGACTGCTCTTGAGCAAAACCATACGGCCTAAGATAATTGGTTTTTACTTTTTCTGGCATATCGTATATTTGTTACAGCCTACGTTTACTTTTATAAAATACTTTTTGCTAAGCTTACCTTATAATGAATTATGACACCACCTTTCGACCACCATTGTTAAATTTTCTGTAAATGTTTTGGTTTATTTTATTTGTACATCCGAAAAACACTAAAATTGTGATTTTCACAACACTAGATACAGAAACTTTGCGATGTGAGCTTTTTTATGCGAGGAAAGAGTACTTACGTGTAATGTCTGCGAGTCGCACGGTATTTTGTACAAATATAAAATAATGAATTTTTTGTTATCAGCGCACATAAATATGAATAAGGGATGATTTCCTATTAGATTTACCTTAATATACAAGGGATAATTCTTTAGAAACTACCACAATTGTCAGAAAAGTACGGAGTTAGTTTTATATGCAAGAATGTGAGTGCGAGAGTTCTGAGTAATGATGTGAGGTGGCATTAATGGGGTCTGTATAGGACTGCCAACTGTCTCATATTGTATAGGATTTCCCGGATCCAGGGGCTGACAGAATTATCTCGTAAGGACACAGGACGCTACGTAATATCTCGTATCTCATTCTTTTTCGAAAATAAACTTCATGTTTATTAACACAGTGTCAGTAATTGACCACCTCTGCCGATGACAGGCACATTTACACTGGTGCAGTGGCAACAGGTAGTTACAACTGCCACCAATAGGTGGCATTCATCAACATGTGCGTTAGTGTAGGTAGTTATTGCCAAGATCAGCAACTTTGCTTCCAGTATGTGTTGGTGTCTGTTTTAAAACCGATTAGATTACATATTTAAATATCACTAAATTATGACTATAGTTGAAACTAATAGTTTGCTGTATATTTTTAGAGAAAATGTTGACTGATGTACAATACTGACTTCTGCACATTACAGATATTATTTAACCCATTCCTAACCCGTGTAACCAATTGTGTATGTTACACACGTGTAGGTTACTTTTGTTCTGTACCGCACACTGCGATGCTAAATAACCAATGAAAATACCTGGGGGTAAATTATTTGTAACCTGTCTTGCTGGTCTACAACATAATTGGTTCATATAACTTTACCGGAACATATAGCCAACATTCCATTGGCTGTGACAACGAAACAAGGGTCGTATCGATTAAGTAACGGACGCACAATATTTTTTTCTTGTTTGAAAAACCTTAAACCTGAAAGCGTTAAAACTGTAATTTTTTAAAACAATTTCCCTTGTTCATTTTATAGAGACCATATGACAAATGTCTAGTAGTCGTAAATGTCCCTTATGACAATTTGGAAAAGTTGTTGAGCCTAGGTCTGTATCTAGTCAACTCTTGTGTTAGCTGGTGTTGATCCTAGGTCTGTATCTAGTCAACTCTTGTGTTAGCTGGTGTTGAGCCCAGGTCTGTATCTAGTCAACTCTTGTGTTAGCTGGTGTTGATCCTAGGTCTGTATCTAGTCAACTCTTGTGTTAGCTGGTGTTGAGCCTAGGTCTGTATCTAGTCAACTCTTGTGTTAGCTTGTGTTGATCCTAGGTCTGCATCTAGTCAACTCTTGTGTTAGCTGGTGTTGATCCTAGGTCTGTATCTAGTCAACTCTTGTGTTAGCTGGTGTTGAGCCTAGGTCTGTATCTAGTCAACTCTTGTGTTAGCTGGTGTTGATCCTAGGTCTGTATCTTGTCAACTCTTGTGTTAGCTGGTGTTTATCCTAGGTCTGCATATGGTCAACTCTTGTTCTAGCTGGTGTTTATCCTAGATCTGCATATGGTAAACTTTTGTGTTAGCTGGTGTTGTCGGCGCTGATAGAGTGTATCTCAGGCCTTCGCAGCTCCCGCCCCTTCACGAGGTTTGTATTCACATAGAGGTCAGTCTCCTCTTTGAGTGTCTCCCGGATAGATGTGTGCCGCTCCTACACAGCACGCAGTTAGCGGCAACCTCGTATATATGAAATAAGTACGCATGTACTTTGTATCACTATGGAATACATTTGCATTACTAAAGCTCTGTAAATGAAAAAAAAACTATTCATTACTAGAGCCTATTTTTTATCAGTATTCATGCAAATTCCCTCTCTGGAAGCCTCAGAAAGCACATTTTGCAAAAAAGGCTTCATCGAGCAGGGCAAAAATTACAATAACTATTTATGAATATTTAAATAACTATGCACTTCCATTTTAGCAGTTAAACTAATTTGTATAACTCAAAATTAAGTGCATAAACATGGAAGCAATATTTTCTCATATACAACCATAATAATAACTTACTATGACTGTCCTTTTTGGTGAAGGTTTCCTAGAAAAGTGAGCTTTTTAATGCTTCCAGAATGTTGATATGCTTAAATATTAATTAAAGGTGGACTGTCTTAAGTAACTGTTTTAACACTTCAAGACATGTATTCTAGCAAAACATTTCTAATTTTTACGATGAATTTGCTTATTTATTACATATACAACATTAATAGTACAGTTTTCACAATTTTTGCCATTGTCTGTACTAACTATAAGTGAACTCTGCGTATTGTAAAGTCGGTTGCAGCACTGAAAGAAAGACATTGAAATTAAATCTTAATGTTCATTCAGTGTCATTTAATAAACTAATAACCAAATGTGATTGGTTATATTAAAACTTTAATAAAAAATGTACATGTTAGAGGTTTTGTATCCCTTCACCAAGTGGTCATAGAGTAAGCATTTTGAATAAAGCAAAGTTTCCTCTGCGCATGCGTAGTAGCACCGGATTTCTTCTATAGTTTACTCGCGGTATCTTCGCACTTTTGGAATCAAACATTTGAAAACTCGCCCCATGTGCGATGTGTTTAGTTGTTTCCTAAGTATGCCGCGTATCTCAGGCGTTTTATACTTATGTTAAAAAATAGTATATTTATTTCGGTTTAATTGAACTTTTACTTATATTTCGTGTTTATATTATAATATTTAATTTGAAATTAAAATCAATAAAAACAGTGATAAAATATATGTGTTGGTGATGCCTAGTAAAAAATAGTTCTCATGCAAAGTACCATTGAACAGAGTGTGTACGAATTTGGTGCGTTGTCCGTTTAGTGTAATTTCCTAGACTTCGTTAAGCTTTGTCTGCATGAGGCGGATGAATATTCTGGAAGTAGATCTTTAGCAGGGCTTCATAAAATTTGGAAGTAACTGTGAATCTATAACAAGAGTTTCACAGAAGGACGACATTGAAGCACTCCACAAAACACACGATGTATAATACACGTACATAAAATAGCTAGTTGTTGATTTTACATCCATATCGATATTTTACGTCCATTATATATATATTTTATGTATACCATGGATGAGAATAAAATTTTTTACTAAAAGTTTTGAACTTATATATAATATATGTCCATCGAACATAGGCAACCAACAAATAAATTAAAATTCAACATAAAAGTTTTGTTTGCTAGCTACAGAAGAGACCAATAATAATTATTCACCGTTTTTAAATTATTTGATGTACTATAGTTGAATTTACCATTTCCTGTTGTAATATAATTTATGTGATAATATATTCTAAACAACTGAACAGAATCACAAAGTTACACGGTAGACAAGAGGTTAGGATGATATGATGTCAGCTCAAGGTTGACTCGGCAAGAGAACGTTTTTCTGATAATTTAATGTGTTGAAAAGTGGGTGGAATGAGTATGTGTAAAGATAAGATACTTTCTCTGTAAATCGTAAAACGATAATAACTAAACTTATAATGGTCATACTCTACATTGGATGTGTATTAGCAGTATATATAATGTACATTAAATATCTATGACAATATCTTATATGTGTTCTATTTTAATATTGCAATGGGACATTTGAACCTAATATCTACTTAGTTTGAACACTATATGTGCATATAACATATGGATTGAACATGATAATAAATAGCAATGTATGATGTACATGCAGTACGTATATGTAACTGTGTTGTGTGGAACGGAGTTGTTGTGTAAGTGCAGAGTATACTGTAAGTGTGTATGTTTGTGTGTTGCAGGCAGCTGCTAGCACCCAACCTCATGCAGAAGCACTTCCTAGCCAGTGGCGCCGAGCAGGTATCCAAACAGGTATGCAAATTTACCTTCATATATAGAGACGACCAAAATTCGCGTTATTATTTAGTAGCATGCTATACCTCATTGTTCCATATCTACTTGAGAGCGATTTGTGATTTCATTGTATATTGTCAACTACACGACGTCATTCCTGTGTTACAGCTTCACTAGTGGTTAGTTACTCAATCACTGACCCTTCGTTATTGGCTGGAAGCGTGCTTGGGACGTTACATATAGGTCGTCGGCCAATAGCAAAACGCAGACCAGCATACAGCATCGTGGAGTTTAGTATGCAGCTATGAAATAACCCGAGTTCTGCAGATCCCTTACTATATAATTTACTTTTCGTCTTACCTTATTTTCAACAGCCTGTAGGGTACTTAACCGTCTGGACTTGCGTGTATAGAATACTATAGTTTGTTTACGGTAAATTGGGCGGTTTGAAATCCCTTCCTCTGATATACTTATACGTGTGATGTAGTATCCTTGCGCCATATGTAAAGTAAACATTGCGCCGAGCCTGGTCATTTGATACACGCTCCGTCCAAGTAAAGCCGTGGAGATATTAGCCATGATATTGAAATTCGCACATTAATGTGTATAAAACAATGGTCGTTGATTTATACACTAGACTCCCAATAAAACGTCATGTCTTATAACTGTTTCGATGGATTCCCTGCCAACGTAAATGTGAACATGAATGCCAGTGTACACTGTGGCATATGCTCAGTAGTTTTTTTTATCCAAATACTGGTTCCAAAAGTTCTTTACTTACTGTCAATATCCTATGCCTGCTATTCTGCAATTAAGTTGTTATTGTTGCTTAGCGTATTTTCCGTAACATAGTTTTAGAGGGAAGAATTGACTCAGATAATCAACATTGTCTAATAAAAAAACTATCCTAGCATTCTTCTGAAGTGATTTAGTGAAACCATAGAAAACAGAAATCAGATTGGCTGTACTGCGAATCGAGCGTGGGTCCTATCAAATATGAGTCGAATTTTTATAACTGTACCACCTTGCTTGATGCCATATATGTAGTGACTCGTATAGCACTGGCACACACTTCTTTGTTTATTAGGTTAAAAATGCTACGTAAATCTCAGTTTTACATTAAAATTATTATATTTGCGATGTCTGGGGGTTTCATCAGTTAATAACAGATGGTCGCCGCTGCACATTATCGGAATTTGGCAGCGTTTTTCTCAATAGTTCGTTATTCGTTGGTAAGTTGAAGTTCGCCCTAAAGCGACCGCTGTGTCGCGTCAAAATTTACTGAGCTACAAAAACCATCACAGCTAATCAAATGGCGTTCCAGAGGCAATTTTGTGTCCACCTTAGACTAAATACGAGGTAAGCAGATTATTTGTCGTCCGCACATGTACCTCATAGTGACCTAACGCAATGTAACACAACTGTCAAGGTCACGTGGTTAACAGCGATGAACGCGTTCTTTATTTATCGCAATTTTCAAAAGACGAGCATATTTATATGAATAAAATACTTCCATCAATTTGAATTTAATCAAACTGCATTACAAATTGGTAGAGGTAGTGATTTTCGCGAAAAAAATTCTGAGTAAATTGTAGATTTAGATATTATAAGCCCCTAACAGCAGTTTGTCTATTGCCACTGGTTGCTGTCTACATGAGAAGGCGTTTTCGAATTTGACCGGGCCACTCAGAATTTGGCAACATCGGAGCGGCTCCTACGTGATTCGTGCGCAGACAGTAAATACGCTTCGGAAAGTAATTCAGCCAATCAAGATAGGTAAAGAACAGCACAGTGATTTGAAATATTACTCGTCTTGAACTCTTTTCGCGAAAATTAACTCCCCTTACAGATTGGTTAGAGGAAGTACACATACATCTCGAAGCGCTTGTATACAAATCAGTTTTATAACCTCAAATCCAAAGCATGGTTTTTCGCTAGAGGTGTTGGCAGAAAAGCAGTAAAATGTTGGGACACGGAGATTGTTTGTGCGCAGCCAGCGAGATGGGTTTACCTGGTATTTATTCTACGGTATCCACAGTCTTGCTCAAAGTAGCTCAAAACTGATGCTGGTGCGACAGCTGGAAGCAGCTGGATCTCTTGTGAGTGAAACCTCCTAGCATTGTTCATCTGCAATACTGACAGTTACTGGGTAAGTCTAGGCACGGCTTTTGCAGGAGACTCAATGTTCTCTTGCTGCAAAGAAACCTTACCTATAGCCACATACAGAATGTCAGGTACGGACTGCACCTCACGAATCAGTGATCAAAACAAAGAAGAAATAATGTTTGGTATAAGAACGCAAGAACCTATGAACACGAGACAAACGACAATAAAGTAGATAAAATGGCACTATTTCAAGTTATGCATAGCGTTCAGCATCAGCATACAAACCATCAAAAAGTCATAATAGGTTTTCGAGGTTTGCTCTGCCATAGCAATGCACTTTTTCGCACGTTGGATGGATACAGCATGCACGGAGCTCGGCCGCCGAATGTATCCGCGGCCATTGCCATGTGCCAGTACACTGCATGTGAACTCCATGGCCTCTCTGGCACTACTGAGCTCGGCTCGTTCCCTTGCCGTATGTCTTACGACCGACACAGTAGTTGCAGCATTTCCACATCACCTCACCCTATGACTGAAACATTAGTTGCAGCATTGCAACATCACCTCACATTACGACTGACACATTAGTTGCAGCATTGCCAGATCACCTCACCTTACCCCCAACACATTAGTTGCAGCGTTACCACATCACCTCACCTGACCACCGACACATTAGTTGCAGCGTTGCCACATCACCTCACCTGACCACCGACACATTATTTGCAGCATTGCAACACCTCAACTTACCACCGACACATTAGTTACATCATTACCACATAACCTCACCTTACGACCGACACATTAGATGGAGCATTGCCACATTACCTCACCTTACCACCGACACATTAGTTGCAGCGTTGACACATTATTTTATTTACGACCGACACATTAGTTGCAGCATTGCCACATAATTTTATTTACGACCGACACATTAGTTGCAGCATTGCCACATCACATCACCTTACCACTGACACATTAGTTGCAGAATTGCCACATCACATCAACTTACCACCGACACATTGGTTGCAGAATTGCCACATCACCTCACCTTACCACCAAAAAACTAGTTGCAGCATTGCCACATCATCTAACCTTACGACCGATACATTAGTTGCAGCATTGCCACATCATATCACCTTACCACCGACACATTAGTTGCAGCATTGCCACATCGCATCACCTTACCACTGACACATAAGTTGCAGCATTGCCACGTCATCTTACCTTACCACCAACACATTGGTTGCAGCATTGCCACATCGCATCACCTTACCACTGACACATAAGTTGCAGCATTGCCACGTCATCTTACCTTACCACCAACACATTGGTTGCAGCATTGCCACATCGCATCACCTTACCACTGACACATAAGTTGCAGCATTGCCACGTCATCTTACCTTACCACCAACACATTGGTTGCAGCATTGCCACATCGCATCACCTTACCACTGACACATAAGTTGCAGCATTGCCACGTCATCTTACCTTACCACCAACACATTGGTTGCAGCATTGCCACATCGCTTCACCTTACCACCAACACCTTAGTTGTAGCATTGCCACATCATCTCACCGTACGACCGACACATTAGTTGCAGCATTGCCACCTCACCTTACCTTCATCTAACTGAAATACCACATGTTTGCTACAGTGGTTTCTGGACACAATACTTTTGACCAATAGTGTAACAGTGTGTTAATAACCGAGATTCGTGTAAAAAAGCTCAAAAGCTAAGTAACAAGGTGAAGGGGAACATCTGCAGATCGTCAGAAGACCGTAATTGCGCGTGGCAGTGTGCGTCAGAACATCGTGTTGCCTAGCAACCTCCTATCCTTGGCTGAAATCTGTTCTCTGAGGAAGAGAAGCGTGAGTCAAGCAACCTCGTGTTACCGCTTATTTTCCCGCCTAATTCGTCCGAATGGTGCAACACACGGCGAATGGGCATCAAAGTTTGGGAAATATGTGTACATTCGTTTTATGAAATGGATTTCTTGCTGTAGTGATTCACCTATTCGGAAACTTTCTGTTATTATCGTATTGCTAAAAACTTTCCGTTCGCAATTGACTTTGAATTGAGAGGAATTATGGTTGTCTGTACGGTAAATATTCTATGTTTCTAGGTCTTCTTGGTGGCACGATGGTTACGGCTTTGTGAGACATCGCATTTTGCATTTCCATGATGGCGAAGCTACGCAAATTTAAGCTTTTAAGCATAACCAATTCTTTACAATAAACCATTAACGTCTGATACTCTACTCCTACTTGTTCATTAAGCATTAAGGCACTGTTGCAAGCAAATTAACAATATCTGTAACAGTAAAAGAATGCGTAATATCAACATAGGTTACTTTTCTACTAAACAGTAAATGGTCAATAGAATACAGGAATTATTAATAAATACACCTCAGACAGAATCGCAGAAAATTAGAATAATTCATTCATAGTACTTATTCTTTCGCAAGAACCATAAAGTGTCCTGAATACAAATAATGTAGTCTCTGAAATGGGACACAGTAGCAAAAAATATATTCCAAATCTTCCTTAAAGTACGTCTTGCTTTAAATCATCTTAAATATAAGTTTGCAGCATTACTAGCGCATAATCGCTCGATTGCGAACAGTTACTATACATAATTTCATATCAATTATGCTAAAAGTCACTTAAGCTATGTTGTAACTAGTTAATTGGCGCAGGCCCAATAGTCTATTTAACTTTTACAGCTGTTTCCATATTTTTGTGGATTGAAGACTGATAAGGTTTGTTTGTTGATTATGTAACCATATGTTATTTTTTGAGAAACATAACTTAAAATATATCACCAGTAAGCAGTTTTATGACTTTATGCAATTAAAAATGAGAAATGTATTAAAATTTAGACTTCATACATTTTTATTTCACAACCAATACGGGAGTGCTACTTCCGTCATGAACAAAATGCTTTAATTTACAACGTGAAAATAGATAACGTGCCCGACTTGAAGTTTTGAAGGGACGGAGCGGGTGTTGTGGTGAGGTACTCGCCTCACACCTGGGCGAACCGGGTTCTAGTCCCGGCGGTCGCTACGTGTGAGAATCGCGCCGGACGATGCCGCTGGTCGGCGAGGTTTGCCGGGGAAGTTTCGTTTCCACCGCCTTTCCATTCCTGCTCTGCTCCATACTCGCCTCACTTAAGTTCCCTCTCATTGGCTCTCAAGACCTCGATGTCAAGAGCATGTGTTCCAGAACATGTTCTGCTCTCCACACCGCTGACCTTCCTGTACCTGATCCCTAGGGAACAACAGGAGACAACTGTCACAGCCTGACAGCCATGACTTGGACATACCATAGTTCCGGTACCGCTGCCAAGGGCCTCTAGGAAAACACGCCCCTCTATCAAACTTCTCAGGCTTCAGCGGTTATCAGTACGGGAAATTCCACACTAAGGGTCTACTACCTCGCCCGGCGAAAGGACCCGCCCCTTGGTAAAGGTGGAGTTGATACCGAACTGAGAGATGGAGCGACATGCAAATGTTCACGTGCTCTCACTTGTTACACATAGCATGAACCCGGCCGTATCCCGTGAAGCGCCACCTAACAGGATAGTCTACTCCAACGCACAACTTACAGGTCCTCACCCCCGGGCACTTCCTTCCGTTAACCTCGAATGGTTACCCATTCTGGTGGAAGAAGTCCTCATTCCATCAGGCTAGCAGTACCCGAGTGTTGAAGCCGAATGTCGACGCTTGTAATATCGAAGCACACAAATATTGTTTTGTTTTGCGCCGGTGACTGGAGTCATTTTATTGCTACCGCTATTTTAAATAAGATAATGACTGAAGTAAACACGGAGACTTAATATGCTGCTTTCATTATTATGCATATTAAGTAAACAAAAATCAGAATAAGGCCAAAATAATAGTAGTTGGATAAGCCTCATGTATGGGAACTGAAATATAATAGGGATTAGTTAATAAATAAATATATTACTTTGGATGAAAACACATCAAAGGTTTTTAATAGATTATGATTAAATATGAATGACTAAATAGGTTATCTCTAGATGAAAGCATTTATAAAGGTTTAACGAGAAGGTATTAATTCCAAAGTCGTGTAAATTTAAAGATCTCTCGGCAAAAAAATATATTCAGTGTTTCATAATGATATCCTTCAGTGATTTTTCATTCACGCTCGGTTAGCTAGTTCGTAAACAATGAGGGTGAGGTCTATCATCTCGTAGGCATTCTGTGAGGTGAAACATTCTCGAAAACACTAATACGTGGGTATTATTGAAGAATGTACTAAGAAACAAAGAGGCAGAGGACACTATAGGACAGAAAATAAGTGTGGGAACTACATGGGCCTTCAGGTAAGAATTAAAAATATAAAATTGTTAGCTAAGTATGCGAACAAGGAAGAGGGAGAAAAAGAACAAGAAATTCAGAAGGGTGGAACAAGAATAGAGAGAAAAGGCATAGTTAAGAAGGTTATATTTGCACTTGTTTATAATATGGTACATATAACATATCTGTGGCCTTGAAGCTGTAATATTATTATTAAAAGAACATTTTTAAAATGGGGAACCATTATATAATTCCATTTATTTATTACATATTTTCCATGTTTATGTGTTTAGTTTAAATTGACCTAATATATCTCAGATATTTTAAGCTGTAACTGTCTAATTAAGTAAGCAGTACCATTTATTCTCCATATTACTTGCCAAAGTTAATTTGAGAAGTTTTAAAATGCATTTGTGTATGTAGTTATTTGCCAAATATATTTTTGGATTCAGGTACCACGTTTATGCACTTACTTTTTTATTGTATACACTTAGGGTTCTCGTGTGCTTCTTAATACAGAACTACTTTATAATAGCTTATTCACTATCAAATATCTTTGATAATGTTCAAACTCTTTCAGACCACCTATTTTCACCCTCAACATGATGGTTTTAGGTCGCTGCACAAGGGCCCCCAAACACGCCTAAGTGTGGCAACTGTATACCAGCATTCCAGTGTGTAATGCTTAACCAGAAGTATGTCAAGTACTTCCATTTTTTTTTTACGGCAACCGAGACAATAAAAGTGAGGCTGAATTTCTAGTCAATCACAAAAATGCAAAGGAACAGAAAAGGCGGCGCTCTGAAAGCTAATGGTAGCCCAGACAAGTAACAACAGAATATTTCATTACGAAGAAAATAACACGCAGAACTGTTTCTGTGTGCATAGCTGCATTTTTAAAAGCTCTGCAAATCACGAAACATAGGATGCAAGGAGTTCTTTCTCGGTATAGAAAAAGAGGAGAAATGCCTTACGAAGGACGGAGTGGGGATCATAGATCATAAATGTAGGTTTCAAAGCTTAAAGCAGCAAAATACTTCATTGAGAAGTTCAAATCTATCGAAGTTCATTGGCGTAGAAGTATATCACAGGAGCTTATCTACCCAAGCTTCATGTAAGTATTAAAACAAATGTTGCGTATGTATCAGAAGGAAAACAAGAACCCTGACCTGTACGTTCAGTATTTATGAAATTTTACCATATTGCGTTTCGACACCATGTACCTACGCGTGTCCAAATTCATTGAACTAACATACCGAATTAGATATGAGACAGTATTTTGGAAGAAAAATTAACCGATGCAACAATGGAGGGTACACGGGTTAAACGAAGGCATTTTAGTATATTCTTTGAAGTACTGCACGTGGTTTACTGGCGATGTCTTTCGATCGCCAGAAAAAGAAAGTTTGACCACGAGTGTCAAATCAGGCCGCCTATTAGAGCTGCCAGATGTCACTTCACTGACAGGACAGTGGCACTTGCAATGTTCTGCATTTAGACGGCTTTCCCTTATAAGGAACAAGGGCGGCACCAGTGTTTTAGTACCTTGAGAGATGCATTACCCCATACAGACCTCGGTAGCTACAAGATAAAAATGAAGGCTGCCAGAAGTTCACGCAATAATTCTCCTGTTGTTGAAAAAGGTATTCAAGATAGCGCACTAAAACTGAGGGATGTTAACAACTTACTGATATAACAAGTTGGTGTTAATACGCAGGACGTGAAGAAGTTAGAATTGTATAAACATGTGTTGCAACCGTATACCAATGGCAACGGGATACGAGTGGTTTCTACTGTTGAGGATTGTGAGTTCATGGTTGTCTATACTGCTTCTTTTGTGCAGTGTAAACATATTTACGTCATTTACAAACAATGGTGACACAAGTGCCGTTTTTTATTTTGTGCTGATAGGGTTTTGTCATAATTTCGTGATATAGATTGATTTGTTTGTATGAAATTTTCCAATNGCTTCTACTGTTGAGGATTGTGAGTTCATGGTTGTGTATACTGCTTCTTTTGTGCAGTGTAAACATATTTACGTCATTTACAAACAATGGTGACACAAGTGCCGTTTTTTTATTTTGTGCTGATAGGGTTTTGTCATAATTTCGTGATATAGATTGATTTGTTTGTATGAAATTTTCCAATAAAACTATTTTGTAGGTGTTAAAATTTTATTAAACGGGCGTAACTTAAAATGTATTTTGGCCATCATTCTTTTATACTAGTAGTGTGATAAGTTGTTATTTTATATATTACTTTATTGGATTAGCAGTTTATACCTTTTTGCGGTATTTTGTTATCATGTCTTCCATATTTATTAAAAATATTTTTACATAAAAGATAAATAATAATACATTTATTATTACTGTATTAACAATATAACAATTGACAGTGTATCAGAATATTTTGTTGGTTATTTATTTAGATATAAAATGGGACATTTCCAATCTATTTGGCCCCAAAAGAGGCCATGTGACCCTGCTAGTTCCAAAACAGGCCAACTCCAAAAACTTAACTTAAACAACTGACGAAGTATTGCAATACCATTACAGGGGCTTATACCAAAGATCGATTACATTTTGTACTAATTACTGTGGCACAAAACTTTGTAAGACCTATCGTAGTAATGAGTGACAACAGTTTCCCTCTATTTCTCCCTGAACATATTTGATGGAGATGGACAGTTTTTGAATTAGACGACTCGTGTATACTTACATTTAAATAGTAAACATTGGAAAGAAAATCTTTTAGCTAAAGCAACAATTCCCTGCAGTAATTTTAATTTAATTGTAAACTTTAGATCTAAATTCTATTGTTAATATTTTTTTTAAAAATCTACAAACAGTTGAAGAATACTTAGAGTATTCATCCAAAGTGTTGTTTTGCCTTGGTAACAAGTTAACANGTATACTTACATTTAAATAGTAAACATTGGAAAGAAAATCTTTTAGCTAAAGCAACAATTCCCTGCAGTAATTTTAATTGAATTGTAAACTTTAGATCTAAATTCTATTGTTAATATTTTTTTAAAAAATCTACAAACAGTTGAAGAATACTTAGAGTATTCATCCAAAGTGTTGTTTTGCCTTGGTAACAAGTTAACANTAAAAATCTACAAACAGTTGAAGAATACTTAGAGTATTCATCCAAAGTGTTGTTTTGCCTTGGTAACAAGTTAACAAAATTGAGAGAAGAAGGGCACAAAGTACAATACTTGTTGTTATGTTTTCTTTTTAGTGGGAGTTTTCACCTAATTTTCGTGAGAAGAAATGAAAACGAAAGAGAAACATAATTTTTATGACTTCTAGAAAATGCCACTTTTTAGGACAATGAAAAACGATCTCATTTTGAAGTGTTTAGCCAAAGACTGCACATAAGTGAAATTTGTGCAAACTAGCAATTATTGAAACGTTGGTTTATAGTTTCTTGAAATCATAAAGAAATCCTAAATTGAATACTATGCATTTGAATTTACTCCAGGTTAAGGTGTATAGTACAGAAGATTCACCATACGTATTGCAAGTCATGCTAGACTGCTAGAGCTCGCAGAATCTTATCTTATCAGCACGCAAATTGCTACCAGCTACCCTGGTGTAAGTGCGTGTCTAGTGTAAGTGCGTGCCTGGTGTAAGTGCATGTCTGGTGTAAGTGCGTGCCATGTGACAGTGCGTGTCTAGTATAAGTGCGTGCCTGGTGTAAGTGCGTGTCTGGTGTAAGTGCGTGCCTGGTGTAAGTGTGTGTCTGGTTTAAGTGCGTGCCAGGTGAAAGTGCGTGTCTGGTGTAGATGCGTGTCTGATGTAAGTGCGTGCCTTGTGAAAGTGTGTGTCTGGTTTACGTGCGTGCCTGGTGTTAGTGCGTGTCTGGTGTAAGTGCGTGTCTGATGAAAGTGCGTGCCTGTTGTAAGGGCGTGCCCTGTGTAAGAGCATGTCTGGTGGAAGTGCGTGCCTGCTTTAAGTGCGGTCCTGGTGTAAGCGCGTGCCTGGTGTAATTGCGTATCTGGTGTATATCCGTGCCTGGTGTAAGTGCGTGTCTGGTTTAAGTGCATACGTAAGGTAGGTGCGTGTCAGATTAAAGTGCGTGCCTGGTGTAAATGCGTGCCTGGTATAAGAGCTTGTCTGGTGTAATTGCGTGCCTGGTGTAAGTGCATGTCTAGTGTAAGTACGTGCCTGGTGTAAGTGCGTGCCTGGTGTATGTGCGTGCCTGGTGTAAGTGCGTGCCTGGTGTAAGTGCGTGTCTGGTGTAAGTGCGTGCCTGGTGTAAGTACGTGCCTGGCGTAAGTGTGTGTCTGGTGTAAGTGTATCCCTGGTGTAAGTGCATGCCCGATGTATGTGCGTGCCTCGTGTAAGTACGTGTCTGGTGTAAGTGCGTGCCTGGTGTAAGTACGTTCCTGGCGTAAGTGCGTGTCTGGTGTAAGTACGTGCCTGGTGTAAGTGCGTGCCCGGTGTATGTGCGTGTCTGGTGTAAGTGCGTGCCTGGTGCAAGTGCGTGCCTGGTGTAAGTACGTGCCTGGTGTAAGTGCGTGCCTGGTGTAAGTACGTGCCTGGCGTAAGTGTGTGTCTGGTGTAAGTGTATCCCTGGTGTAAGTGCATGCCCGATGCAATTTGTGCCTGGAGTAAATGCGTGCCTGGTGTAATTGCGTGCCTGGTGTAAGTGCGTGTCTGGTGTAAGTGCGTGCCTGGTGCAAGTGCGTGCCTGGTGTAAGTGCGTGTCTGGTGTAAGTGCGTGCCTGGTGTTAATGCGTGCTTATTGACTCTTACATGNGTGCGTGCCTGGTGTAAGTGCGTGTCTGGTGTAAGTGCGTGCCTGGTGTTAATGCGTGCTTATTGACTCTTACATGAGCTGAGAGGTCATTCTGCAAATTGAAAATCATCAAGAATGATCTCAGGAGACACATGTCGAAAAAACTGCCTGAACTGATTTTTACGATTACGTACTAATCTTGTTATATATTTAATAATTAAAATTTTCTAGCAAGAAAACATTTTCATTCTTATTCTATGTAACATTTCTAAACACCAACAAAACTCAATTTTATACATTATAGAAGGCATATTAAACATAAAGAAAAGTGATTCAAGCTTTTTTTTNAACACCAACAAAACTCAATTTTATACATTATAGAAGGCATATTAAACATAAAGAAAAGTGATTCAAGCTTTTTTTTTAACAAAAATAGGTGTATGTTTATCGCAACTAATAGAGTTAGTCATCAATAAATGATCGAGGCGCCCGGGTCAAAATTGCTCATGGGCACTTATAACCTAGGTTCGAGACTGAAAAGCTCTTATATAATTTTTAAATGATTATATTGAGGCAACTGAAAATAAATTACACAAAATTATTGGTTACATACTTTTTTGTATGAAATTTTGACTCTTATGGGGCCTTAATAACCTGAACCCTTTGTCGGTAATATGATACAGAGGGACTTGGGACCTGGGTATGAGGAAAATGAGGGAGTGTAGAAGCAGCTGATTGTGATGTATTTGCGATCTGAGACGCAGAAGATAGTGTACTNATGATACAGAGGGACTTGGGACCTGGGTATGAGGAAAATGAGGGAGTGTAGAAGCAGCTGATTGTGATGTATTTGCGATCTGAGACGCAGAAGATAGTGTACTTGAAGTGTTGCAATACGAGAAATTTTCAGCTTCGTATAGTAAAGCATTAGTTTCGTTTAGCAAAATTTGTTTTGTCCTAGGATCAAATTGATTAAGGTTTCCAATATTATTTTTGATAGATATTTACTAACTTTGTGTTTAGATGTTGTTGCAAAAATCGATAAGCTATTTTAACTTCGGAATTTATCTTTTCATCCTCGCTGATTGGTTCCGTAGTTATTTCCCCGCTTTTCATTGCAATTTTCATGCTACAGTTTTCATAGTTACATGCCGTTCCAAACTGAATGTTATTAAAATCGTTTTCATATGTAAAACTGCTAGCATTATCTGGGTTTATGTCTCCAATTTGACCTTGTTTATTTATATTTTTGTAAAATATTAGAATTTTGAAATGCTTCTAGCATTAGTTTAATTTGCTAGTAATGTTTTCAAACTAATAGCTAAAGTTCCTTAAATTATAGATATATCTCATTCCAATGATTAAATGCACATGCAGTTGAAATAACCACGATAAATAAACGCATCCTTGAACTATTAAGTACACATTTTAATTTTAGATGCCAACGACCCGTGATTGGTTGAAACAGTCTGAGTATTGTGAGAAGCTTTCCTATTTAAAATTGTCTTGGTCCAATAAACGATAGGGTTATAACACTTGAAGCGTGTACTTCTGATTGCACTCGTTGATGCGAAATATGATTTTATGTTTGAAAGCAGTGCATGCGAAAGTCGAATTTCTGAGCTTCTAAAGTTATAAGCAGTAAAAATCATCACATAATTACAATTATTGATCCATACTAATGCACCTGCACTTGCCAGTAATGGGAGCAGAAGACTACGCGAGGAAGTCCCCTAAAACGCTGTAGTGGTCGATTGGGAAAAACCACGCGAACTACCGATATTGAGTAGGGGATCATACAGTATTACAAAATACGTATACCTAAACAGTAAAATTTTTTAGTTTATGTACCTCCACAAAGACTTACTGGAAGCATTCTTTCCATTTTCTGGGGAAAGTACTGAAACCATTAAACTTAAAATGCAAACGACTCCGACGTCAGTCCCAAGGATAATGCGATAGAAAACGTTAGCAAATTCAGTTCCTTGCTAAAATGTAAATTTGTATATTTTCAACGATTAAATACACTGACTCCAGTGGCATAAATAAGTCCGTAGGATATTACCGACTTATGTTCGTATGCCGTATTTCTCGGCAGATTTGCCTGTAGCTCTGTCCGTCAACCCGTAACGACGCATCTTTTTTAAGGAAATTCTTACACTGAACCTTACATTTTAAATAAAAAACTTAAATATGTTACATGGAAAGTCGAACTTTTAAAAAAAGTGAATGTTTAAGTGCAAGTCAAATTTTCTTTAACTGATTTTAAAAAAAATACGTATAACTTGAAATTAATTAAACTTGTAGAGTCAATAGGTTTTGTTCACAACTGCTAGCGCAACAATGTTAGTAATATTAGCTCTGATCCATTAAACTTTGAACTTCCTTAACACATACTTATCGGACCAAAAATAGTAACTGATCAACTAGAATGTATATTATAGATAAATCATTTTTATGAAGCCCGTGTTTACTGCAGGCATGAATTACAATGACTGAAAATAATAGTGATTTGTCGATCTTTTAAATATAACAGCTGTAGTTCTGGAAGTACTGGGATTCAACACTGAATGACAACGGTTTCCGACAATCCACGAGAATGGCCACAGCAGGTGTTCACATTCCACTCCGGAACATCTTTTGCCGCAGAATGCTTTATCTGTTACTGGATTAGCAGCAAGTGCCATGAACCCTTCATCCTATCTCTTTCCGGTACTTCGATCTCGCTCACTCGGCTGTGTCTTGCACGTTCTTGTGACGAGCCGACTCTCTGGCACATAAGACGCTCTTGCACGTACGGTTCTCTGGTGACAATTTCACGTAAGCCCCTGTACTTCTGGACATACGGTATTCGCAAGAAAGGCGGCCCTAGGCTCTTCATTTCCATGGTACGAATGAAATAAGAAACCACTTCTTTCAAGCTCCTGTGAAGTACTTATGTAGTTCGCCAAGATAAAATATTGGATGTGGATCCGCTAGCATTCTGTTGGCGCCAGCTAATGCCTGGGGTGTGTTTTAAATAAGTGCGGTCGAGTGTCGTTAAGGTCGAGCATTGTATGCCCCATTCCACCCACAACCATGCCACGCTTTTCCCTTGAACGTCTCTATGACGGTCGTTATATCGACCACAAGAGAGTTACGAAAACTATGCTTTACATACAAAAAGTAATTTAAATATATATATATATATACAAATATACAATACAAATTAAGTAAAATTTATAATTATTAAATTAACGAGGATGTAATTATTAATTGAAATATTTTGTACGATCTTTTACTCTATGAGATCAGATTACTTGTAAATGATATCACTATCTGCTTATAATGAAATGACGATAAAAATTTTAAGACGAGACAATTTATTTATGCGATGAATTAGCGAAGTGAAACAAAACCAGGTGCCTTAAATGTCTTCGCTTCGTAGTGTCATTTAACCGGACAAGAAAAGAAAAAAATCTGATTTTACTAGTAAATTAAAGAAAGCCTATTTTATCATAAATGTGGAATTGGCCCCGGGTATCAGTGTGGTTATGGCCACAGGCCGCGTGTAGGGAATACAATATTCGCATTATCTATTATTTTTCATGCGTTTCCTACTTTAAGAATATGACGTGACTCAAATTCTTTAAAAGTAACATCGTGTGTTGTTAGGTAATATCCATACCACTCACGACAGCCTCCCCAGCCAACTAAGCAACTGCACAAGTGTCACTGTTTACAAGCATTACGACTCGTTGTTCAACCCTTATCTCACTAAATGTTCTCTCCGTTCCCGCTAATTGTTTACAGAGATAACAGTTTGACACTTCAAAGAAAAGTCGTAGTTCAGCCGAAATGCCAGTAGATTTTTCTCTCAGTGGAATTGTCACTGTTTACATACGTCTTGAAATGGTACTTCCAAATTCCAAGAATTTCCTTCGCTTAGCACAAATGTTTTTAAATTCTCTCTTTGCCCATGTGTGACAATTTACAGATATCCTGATATGACACTTCGTCGACGACTTCACATTCACAGCTAATGTCTCTCATTTTCCTCTCCGAACCAGTGTAACAAGCTCGGCCCGATGTACGTATAAAGTAAGTCCGCTTAAGGAGGACCTACAAAGTACAAATGTGTACATGTATCATCAAGTGGACTTTCACCCTTACAGGTGTCATTTGCACTTTTTCACAATTCCATGAGTTGAGCGTGGAGATTTTGATGATATTTATAATAACAAGGTCTTTCGCAGCCATGGGGTGAAGTGAGTAGTATTTCTTGCAGCGAGAGAATGATAGGAAGGGGGAAACGGGAGATCCCCTAGGAAACACATCAGCCAGTGGATATGTTGGCAGTATTTCCCACTTGCGAAAATGGGGCGTCACCACATCGGAGATCGTACTCGTGCCACTTTGGTTGGAGGCCGTAGCCATATCATCACAGCAGCTCCTACAAGTTGCTCTACAGCTAGAGTCTTGTAGATGTCGCTTTATTACTGCTGGCATGTTTAACTTTTAGCACATGCAGGTCTGATCGATATTTTTCATTGGCTCATATCCTCTATGACTCGATCTGGAAAGCTCTGCTCTAATTTATAAACTGTTCAAGTTGGCGAGAGCAAATCACGTGCCATACAGGTAGTAGAGAAGCGATCTTGGCACCGAGACACCACCCAATGAATACTTATTTTTAAAAAATTGGTTTAATTATATAAAATGACAGAAAGATGAAAGTAATTATGGCCTCAAAAGTGCTCACTTTATTGGGAACAGTCTATAGTAATGTGAGTTCTAGCTTGACTCCAAACAATAACGCACATTTTGCAGGTACCTAGCTACGGCATACGGCATGTCAGCCAGTTTGTAAAAATTAATTTTCATAAAGTGTTTTCTAAATAAAAAATAGCGTTTACTCTTCCAATCACAGTGTGCATTATATGGGGCTATGTGCAGTAAGCGGCTTTCATATACTACTCTGTAGACGGCAGTAAATATTGCCCTATCAGGATGTTTGTCACACCTGGGAGGTATCCGTTACTGGAACTACTTTCTGTAGTCTCATAAACATTTCCTGTCAGTATCATCAAATGGAAATAAATTATTTTTCGCCTGTGTATACGTTATTCGCAATAGCACAATTCGCCCATTGCCCGAAATTTGTACCCACAGCGTGGCATGGGCAATGATAAACTTCTACAACGCGTTATGTGCAATTATTTCGGCCGCTGGGCATTTGAAAATACCCACTACGCGTTGTGGCAATTCCACTTCCCTCAATTACTGAAACAATATTGATTTTCGCTTTGTGGCCATTACAAATTACCCATGAGTACTCTGGTTGTACACTGTAGGAGTTGTCCTGGCTTTTCCTTCATAAACGAAGTAAATTTGAAAACTAATGAAGGCGAACCTAACCCACTTAACCTACCCTACCTTAACCTAACTTAACTTAACTTGCCCTAAAATAAACGTGTACAAAAGTGTAGTAGGTACGACCAGAATTCTCACATCACGTTGTGGATAATTTGTGGGGGCAGTAGCTTGCCGAGAAAAACTATTAATAAAGGGTAATATGAATAGACATCCAAGGCTTTTATTGTCTGATTTTATCAGCTGCGAGATATGAGAGGTCAGGTAAGTCGTACTATTTTACAAGCTGAAGCTCTAGAATCTCATTAGAAATGTATGCCAGGTNAGATATGAGAGGTCAGGTAAGTCGTACTATTTTACAAGCTGAAGCTCTAGAATCTCATTAGAAATGTATGCCAGGTGAAGAAAATCATACGGCTAGTGATCAGTAGCTCGATAGGTGCAAGAATAAGTGTGGTATAATACAAGTGGGCATTGCTGGGAAGAAACTTTCTACCAATTCCAGCAAGGTTTCTGATTTTCAAAAAACAATAGAGGTGCTTGTTTTAAAGTCCGGACTTAGTTCTGGTCAACCTTTTAACTGTGACGAGACAGGACGTAATTAAAGGACGTTGCTGTCAAAAACTATGGCAGCAAGAAATGAAGAATCCTCTCCTGGGATCAAAAACGGTAAAGAAAGAGTGACAATTCTGGCATTCTGCAGTGCTTCTGGTTACCTCAAGTTGAGGTCCTTACTGACAGGCAAATATAATAGCCCACGCGATTTCATATCATAATTCAAAATAGAATTCGTTTCTTTATTTGAAGCGTTCCAAAATCTTCGAAGGGTGATTGTATTGTTAATTTCATATTTCACTGAACTTTCAAGAGGCGACATGAAGCCTTATGTTTTCCACAAATGTCACCTTATCGATTCAAACACTTGATAAGGGAGTTCTTGAAACACTGAAGAGNGAAGCCTTATGTTTTCCACAAATGTCACCTTATCGATTCAAACACTTGATAAGGGAGTTCTTGAAACACTGAAGAGGACATACCGTAGGAGACTCCTGCAAGTGTTAGTCGTCAAGTTAGATGAAGGAACGGCCGTCATGGAATCTCTGAAGGTTGTTACAATTAAAGAAGTAGTTCATTGGACTGCTGAGGCCTGGGACGACGTCAAAACGTCAACACTACAAATATTTAGAAAGTTTTTGGATTTTAAACATTCCAGCAGCGAGTCACGAGGAAAAGAATCAGACAATGTCGTTGCTGAACTTATAGAGCTAGCTTATTAACGTCCTCTTGTTAAGCCACAAAATAATGAAGGCATCCACGAGTGGTTTGATGGACACCCACAGTTTGAGTTAACAGACGACGCTATGGCTGATTTTGTCACCAATCCCTGGAGAGAAGATGACAACCCCGATGAAACCCAAACATGTCACATTCTTAGAGCTTTCGTAACAAAAATTAATATATAGTTTTTTAATTTATCGCACTAGTTTAATTACATATGTATATACGTGCATAAGTATTGTTTTGTAATGTAAATGATAAACACTGATGTTACGTTAATGCAGCGAGTTATCGTCAAGTTTTGTTACCCATTAATCCCAGATTTCCATATTATCCAACTTGTTTCGTATCCAAGGTTGTGCCAGTCCCAATTAATTCGGATAATCGAGAGACTACTGCATTAAAAAATAGGCTTTCCACGGTAAAGCGAGCGCTATTGAAATCAACTTCGAAAAAAAAAACACTGTCTTTAAAAGCATATATGTTACAGTGCATGTGCATGCATTATCCCAGTTAAGTTAGCAGCGAAGTAATGAAAATAGTTCTTTGGGTTTACGTTGTGTGCGATTATATTATTAAATTTATAACCACTGAATTCGATGTTTTTGATTTTATTCACATTACGATAAGAAATAACATTTAAGTAACACGTTTAGACGCCCAACGATTCCCCTGTGTCACCTTGATGATGCCTGAATAAAGTGATGAGGCCCACGGCAATTTGAAATTTACATATGGCGGAAGAATACAATTTCGCTCGGCATACTCTGAGCAGTCTATGGCAGGGGTCTCCAGAATGCAGCCTGCGGGCCACATCCGGCCCGCGGCCTGTGTGGAAGATTAACATGGAAAAACAATAAATTTCAGTTTGATCACATACAGTAACATAAACAAGCACACTGATTCACGGAATCTGACAATCCTCATTTCCTGCGTGATAATTCAATATTCGTGGGATATATTATTGTCAGAAGAAATTTCTCCCCCTCGACTTCGGTAACCATATATTCTAAAAGCTGATGCTTTTCTAGTGTGGTAACACTGATAATAACCAATGTTTGATCTTCGGGGATAATCTGACCTAAATTACTGAAACATGTACATATGCTATTTCCGATCTTCTCTTGTTCATAAACAATGCAGAGATCACCGGTGGGGCTGTTGCATTACTTCGGCACATTATGTTTTTTTTTCTTTGATATCATCAAACCGTACAGGCTTTGTTCGTATCTCTTTAAATCATGTTAAGGCTGACGGAATTTGTTTGAATAAGTGAATACTGTGTCGGTTCAGAGTAAAAAGGGAAAAGTGAATAGTAAATGTTGTGTCTTCAATGATAAA
Source organism: Clitarchus hookeri (assembly GCA_002778355.1). NCBI lineage: Eukaryota > Metazoa > Arthropoda > Insecta > Phasmatodea > Phasmatidae > Clitarchus > Clitarchus hookeri. The sequence goes on along the minus strand of NQII01000319.1, from coordinate 524,198 downwards.
TGGTGCGTTGAATATTTTGTTATAGATAAAGAAATAGAAACACTGCGTGTGATCTGTAATTAACTTATTACTGTTCTTAAGGAGAAAGATATTCGTCATCACAACAAAACAAAACATGGTAAACACTTTGATGATTTCTAAGGTAAGGTGCGTGAGCATAAATTAGAAACATTTAAAAGCGGACTTTCCTTTCACTTGAACACTTTTTCAAGAAACGTGTTCAAGAAAGTGAAGCTGTTACTAGAGTAATTTTACAAATTGCCAGGGAAATCGATAAAATAGGTAAACCGTTCACCGACGGCGACTACATAAAGAATCGCATGTTAATTACGGCAGAATAATTGATTCCTGACAAAATCGAAAAATGCAAATCTATAAGTCTTTCGCCAAACACAGTGGTGCCTAGAGTTGAAGATATTGCCTGCAGAGTTTCTTCTCATTTAGCAGAAAAAGCATCAAACTTTATGTGGTTCTCTATGGCCTTGGACGAGTCTACATATGTCTTTGACACGGCTTTAAGTTTTGTCACTTTTTAGAGGCGTGAACAGAGAGTTTAGAACTGGATCTGATAAGCTCGCATGGTAAAACTGGTGAGAATATTTTCAATGGGGTGCTGGACACTTTAGCTTCAAAGTGCAACCTTTCTCTTTCTCGGATCAAATGTCTTACTACAGACGGCGGGAGAAATATGTATGCCACAAATAAGTGTTCCTTTGAAAGACTGAATGCAGAATGTGGAGGNCCACAAATAAGTGTTCCTTTGAAAGACTGAATGCAGAATGTGGAGGCAGTAGTGTTGCAAAACCCTTGACACTGCGCTGTATCTTTCATCAGAAAGCTCTATGTGGAAAGTCGGAGGACAAGTCTTGTGTGATGAATCGTGTGATTTCTCTAGTAAATTTCACTCCATCTCACGGACTCATACATCGGCAGTTCTAGTATCCTAAAATAAGTGGAATCTCTGTCACCTGATCTTCTATACCACACGGCANGGACTCATACATCGGCAGTTCTAGTATCCTAAAATAAGTGGAATCTCTGTCACCTGATCTTCTATACCACACGGCAGTTTTGTGGTTGAGCTGTGGTCAACATTTTTAATTTTTTTATCTCTCACGAGATAAACTGAAATATTACTGAATGAGAAAAAAATATGTATGGGAATCTTGTCTGACAGGGAATGGCTGCGGATGTAATCTTTCTTGGCTGAAGTTCCGTTCCATTTGAATGAAATGAATATAAAACTTCAAGGAAAAATACAATATTATCTTAGATCTTTACACACATGTCAAAGTTTTTTTTTATAGAAACTGCTTCTTTTTCAACAATAAATTTTTCAGAAAAATGTTGTACTCCTCGTCTGTTGCCAGTCATTGTAAGTTGACCAGGATTCAGAATTTCGCTTTTTATTTACAAGAAAAATTCTTGGTGATCTGAAGGAGCAATTCTCAGACAGGTTCTCAGGCTTATATGCGCATTCTAAGGACATCGGGATCTTTCAGAACTCCTTTTCTTTCGAAATTGAAGATTTAAAGTTTTATTGCAGCTCTAACTAATTGATCTGCAAGATAATGGCACCACAAAGGACAAGTTCAAAGAAGGAAGCCTTGCTCAGTTTTACAACTTCCTTCCAGAAGAAAGCTACTCAAATATGAAAGAATTTGCACCCAGTTTCTTGTAAGTATTTGGGACCACATATTGGTGTGAGCAAACCTTTTCTTTTTTGAAGGTGGAAAAGTAAAAATATAGAGGTAACTTGAGTGCCCAACATTTGACACATTTTATTTATTCATCAGACAGAATTAGAGCTACATTTTAAAAAATTCAGGGTTTGAAAAGCAAGTTTTGTAGACTGTAAAGTCTGTATACAATGTTTATGTATTTGCATATTGTGTATCAAGTCTTTAATTTATGATGAAACGTGATAATCCAGCACCCTCTGAGATTTAAAACGTGATGTGTGGCCCTCATAAGCAATAAATTTGGAGACCTCTGGTCTCTTGCATAATATTTTACGTTTGTGTAACACACTCAGGCGATCTGTTGTACAAAAAACAGCCACACCAGCTACGCAAACTATTCGCCAGCATTTATTTTTCTGAAGAAGGGAGGTCATTTCACCCGCCAGACTTATCACAAACATCAGATCTCAGTTCAAAAATCAATATCCGGTTTTTTTATTTTTTTTATCGTAAGTTTTTTCTAATTTATTTTTAAAACATATTATATCTTGTTATTAAAGTGCCTATGCCTTCCTTATTAATCACTGAGAAGTCGAGCTTTCTTATCTCGCCTTGCATGGGGAGACGTCTAAGAGTTCGGGAACAATTGACACAAGTATTTCACGATCACAATACAGTAATGTAATCACAAGTCAAACTACGCGTAAATTTATATGACAAACCACAATCGTGCAGAGCAATAAGCACTTCCCTANAATGTAATCACAAGTCAAACTACGCGTAAATTTATATGACAAACCACAATCGTGCAGAGCAATAAGCACTTCCCTAGCCATAATATTAGTAACAAGAAGAGTTAACCTTTGTTATTTTGCCGCTGTGTCTCGGTGTTTAGCCAATCACAACTCTCGAACGTTATACTACTTTGTAAAGTGAGAAACTGGCACATCAAATAGGAAAGTGTGTGTATTGACTTTAATCTACGGGGAATCATTTTCTTTCGTTTATGTCTTGACCATTGGAAAAACCAAAGTTTTGGAACAGTTCAATGGTACAATAATAGTCAGAAATTTAGATAAATGAAACTAACTTGATATTAAAATAGTCTCATTTGTATAGAAAATAATTTCGGATAAATATACGCTAGACGGTAAAAAATATCGTTTTTGTTTTACAAAAACAAGTACTTTGAAAACTAATAGCCAGAATATTTCTTGTGATACTATACAACAGGTAAAATATTATATATTTACAGTAAGTTGTCTTCTGAAAAATACGAAATTCTACATGATCACCATCTTTATTGTAAACTTGAAATATATACTTGATTGTTAAAATATTAATTTTTAGTTTAACACATTCCACGGTAATGTATTGTTACATGTTACTGCTCTTCGCCCCTTCTCTTATCACGTCCTGCCGCAAGAGAGAAGGAATGTTATGCGTGTGTAATCTGAGAATTGGGTGATGATTTACAAAGGCAAACCATCGTGTGGCGCCGCGATAAGCCTATCGCGACTCGTGCGCTCCTCACCATAGCTGGATTTAATTTCTAGGGTTATATTGAAAGTCAATGCCCTAGCCTCTCTCGGGGTAACTCGGGGTGCGGGAACCTTCTAGATCGGGCAAGCTAGACTATCAAATACGCGACGGGCATCCGAGCCGAGATTCTGAGAGTTGCGAGTTGGAAGTATTGTACACCCTGAAGTGCCAGGTGTGCGAAGACGACGAGCCAGCAGGGCGTCGAGAGGCAGCGAGAGTGAAGTCTGCGGACTGCGAGCATCGGTACAGTGAAGAGTGAACAGACGGGCGGGTTACTGTACTGGGTGCGTGAGAGACAGACATGTGGAATAATGGAAATAGACAAATTGAATATATGAAAATAATGTGACTTTAAAAATGACTTCAAATTAGAATTGATATAGACATTGACCCCTTAATGTACATAATAATTTTTCGCTTCTTGTGTTATAAAACAAGAATTTTTGTTGTGAATGGTACATAAGATTATCTTATAACAGCTGACACTTTGTAACATATGGAAAGGGTTTCAGTATATCCATTGCACAAGAAGCAACCAAGTATAATATCCCGGAGTAAGTGTGTCAGTAGCAACCAGTAGCAACCAGTTAAGGGAAGGTGGCGTCCATACAGAGTATCGAATATTATTTCACTTGTTCTGCAGCATGTCACACGTGAAGGAAGATACACGGGATAGTAGGTTGTGGGGGTTAAATATTGCATTCACTGAGAATAACAAGAGTAATAGTGGAGATCGATAGTTTAAAGTTCTTAATAATAGCTGTGCGAATAAATTAAGAGTAAAATTAGTTCTTTTAATTTTGTTAAGAATTCCATCGCTCACGAACTCTGATATTCCTCTCTGGCATTTGGTAACAGTATCGTCAAATTTGCAATAATTTACTTAAAGTTCAACAAAACATAATGTCGACAAGAAATTTCCAAAGAACTGTTTGTAAAAATACACACACACACGCACTCACACACACACACACACATATATATATATATATATATATATATGTATAAACATATATATATGTATATAGATTACAGAGTAGTATATATTTCAGTATTAATTTCTTCGACATTCGATGCAGCAGCATGCAGATGAGTACTTGTAGCAAGTTCTCTGTGCTTGTACTGCGTGGCACATGTGTTTGTCAGTGAGACTGTGTCTGTTGTGTCACATATGTGTTTGACTGTACTTGTGCTGGATGACGTATATGCTTGTCTGTCAGAATGTGTCTGCTGTGTTACGTATGTGTCTGATTGTACTTGGGCTGCATGACATATGTGTTTGTCAGTGAGACTATGTCAGCTTTGTCATGTATGTGTTTGACTGTACTTGTGCTGTGTGTCGTATGTTGTTGTCATTGAGAATGTGTCTGCTGTGTCACGTTAATGTTAACTGTGTTGAGGCCTTAACAGCATTTCCGCTAGGTGCTCGTAATAACCGTGGGAAATAGCATTTGTCAGTGTACCTCTCGGGATTAAACCAGCGACATACAAAAATACACTCGAGGACAAAAAACTGCTCTCCGTAATAACAGCGAGTAAACCTTGCGCTGTTCTCTCCAGAGAGTTCCGCGAAGATTTTGCCCACGCAGAGACTTGTCACCAGATAAATGTTGACGCTGCGACCTGTTTCCATGTCATTTCTATGTAATGGCTGCTTAACTTCTACAGGCACCAGGGGCTGCGGTGGCTGAGCAGTTAGCCTGCCCGCCTTCCACCAGGGCGATCCGGGCTCAATCCCTGTCCGAGTCACTCCGGATTTTCGCATGTGGGAATCGTGCCGGACGGGTTTTCTCAGTCATCTCCCGTTTCCCCCGCCCTTTCATTTCAGATTGCTCTATACTCACCTCAATCACCTTCATTGGCTCTTAAGTTCTCAAGTCTTATATTTTTAGATCCGTCCAAATATATTCACTGAATTTTCTACACGCATCACAAAGTTCTGTAAAAAAGGTAAAAATATAACATTAATAATTTTCATTTGAACAGACCAGGTATTTCTGACGTTTACTGAACCTATAACGTGGACGTAAGCCATGTCGACACCTTTCTGTGTCGCTGTACTCTCGCTGTTTAACAAAAAAAATTTGACAATAATAGTAAAATAAATTAAATGAATTATAACGAGTACAATAAAAGAGCACATATCAGTTTTTATCAACAATGACACATTTATATTTTTTTACAATTTTTTATTAATTTTAAGTTTATTTTATTTGTTTATAGTTTTTATGCCATATGGTACAATTGATGTCCAAATCAACGGAACTGTAAATCTCTTATCAATAGTGCAATAATCATTCACACGTCACTTGTCTGGAGTTGTTGGTAACAGACAGCTCTTCTGTAAAATCTGCGTGTGTAGTAACGTAAATAATTACCAACATGACAACAAAAGAGACTTATATTCGTAATTCTGTCTATATGTTCAACTGTTGTTCAGATAGTACCAATAAGATTCATAATTGCTGTTTCTAGATTAAGAGAACCTTTACAGCGCATTTTCCCTGAGTTTGTTCTAGAGAACAAATCTCAATTCAGACATCCCCTGTGATCTAAGTCCCAGAACACACTAACCACAAGTCTGCACTTCGTTCCATAATTATAATTGTACCAGTGGCAGAACGAAGTGTGAACCACAGGGTAAAGATCACATAACCCATTTTCCTTCGCCTTCGCAAGTTCGCAACACTTATTGAAGAAGTGCCGTAAAGACTGCCAAAGCTACGTGTTTAAACAATGCTGTTCATTTTAATTACCCTTGATTTTGGGACATGAAATAACAATTTGCGCTATTTGTTTGTATGGTATTCTCATTACAGTTCAGTCGAAAAGTAGTGTACTACAGTATGTCAAAGCATTTATTCCAGTAAACACAGAACTAACTTCAATAAAAACCATGTAGTGTGCTAGTTCTGTAGAAGGAAGAGAAGTTTAGTGCTGGTAAATGGTTACAGTGCAGATAACATACATACTCTAAAGCGTGGATGGCAACTACGATGGTTGCAGTAAAAATTCCGTACTTAATTCGTCAAGTTTTCCATCAGAGTCCCTGTACTTTCGCATTGCGCTATCACAGTAGATGCATCAATAGGACAGAATATTGCAAAAACTTGCCTACGATGTAACCAAGTTCTTAAGGGATAGAGATCGTGATATAAATAAAATAACTTGTCGCTACTAGGCCACTTGACTTATACAGGATGGCGGCCAGTAGTTTATATAGTTAAATTATTAAGGTGCAGACTAAGGGCACCTGTCGTTGTTGCGTTTTGGGTAAACAAATACTCGTATTTTCCGTTATTTAACACACCAGAATTTTATTGATCTGAATGTCACATAGTTATATACACACTCTGGCAAGACTGAGCCCCCCTGCAATTCGTAAGCCTGAAGGGCTTGTGGGCTCAATACTATGCATTGGGGAAGGTGTTGAAAGGAGACGTTTCTCTACTTATCTTTGACTGCGGTTTTTGGTGAGTTGTCTTCGTTGGTAGCGAGGCCTGGTGAGTTGGGTGGCTCTGGTTGAGGCCTTCGGACTGGCTCTGGTTGGCGTGCTGTACTAAGTTGGCTTTTACCTGCGGATTTGACTGACTCTCTCTGAACTCCGGGATGGGTTTCCTGTGACTTGTACTTTCCCTGCACCCCGGCTGGCGTTCCTGGTTGGAGAGTGCGTCCTCTTCGTCCTGCTTCCGGCCCGCGTTTCTGCATTCCTCACAGCGGAAACTGCCACTACGTTTTCGGAAATTAACTGATAAGTTCTTGGTACTTTTACTGGGATTGTCTCGGGAAATTACACATGAAGTTTCGGCTGTTCCTGGGTTCTCTCCTCGGTGACATCACTATTGACTTACTGACTGACTGACGTCGATATCCGGCAAACGACTACGTCTCTCGGGGAATGGCGCCTCTCGGAATGGGGCTGCCACTCGTTTTTGGGGATTTACTATTATTCTCAGCACTGTTCTCGTTACACGACTGATTACTCCCGTGCCTGATTCGCCTACCCTTTCGGCTGCATCTATCTCGTCTCTCGCGGCTGTACCGCCGAACAATTCCCGTCTCGGCTGGCGATATCTGCTCCCGAACAACTGACTGCTGGGCCGGGTCCGACTCCGGCCCGGTGATATGACTGCCTCTCGCCTAACTGCCTTATCTGTCTCGCATCGCGGCTGCCAAACAACTCCTCGTCAACGACTGATTGCAATTGCTCCGAACGACTGACCACAACTATCTGATCACGACTGTCTGATGACCACTGAACTCGTTTCTTCGCTGCTCCCGAATTTATCCAGCCTCCTGCTATGTTCAAGTTGGCTGTCAGCAGATTCTTCGAGAGCGAAATCGGGAAAGCCCCTGTTTACCTCGCGCGTTTTTTGGGTAGGATTTCGTGTCTCGTTATCTGCGCGCGCGCTCAAACTAAGGTGGAGGGAGGGGTGCGGCAAGCGTCCCGGAGGTTCCTAGGAGCTGTGTCTACACTAATATCGTAGGTGGTTCCCTTGATTCTTTCGCCGAGGGCTTATGTCAGCTATTTTTCGGGACTTACTCTGTTTTTCTCTCGCTTTGGTTCTTCCCCGCGTGTCCTTATACCTCGTGACATCCCCCGAGGATATTTCTCATGGTGTGAATACAGCGCAATTTCTTTTCTATGTACTCGTCACGCCTCAAACTTATTTGAGGGTTTTTTTAAATTTACCATATAAGAATACACATATTATTTACGAAAAACAACTGTCTATTGTTACTATCAACACTCATTATTTCCATCAGTAAGAGCTATATTTTTGCTGATCACAATTAATTTATAACTATCCTTACAAATGCACTTATTAGTTACATGTATTACAATCAAAATGTCCACTGCCACAATTTAATATGTGTAATTCCAAATATATACTCTGTGACTGATGCATCAAGTCCCTCTGCCTCACAGCCCAGCCGGCATGTCTTAATCTCTGCTCTCGTGATGGTCGCACACTGCACTCTCTGGTCGCTGCGCCGTTGTTCGTGGTCCTGGTGACAGTACAAACCCGGTATTAATGACCACTCAAGACTCCGACACAGAGGCACGCGGCGGCTTATAAAGCTTAGACGACATGTACCAGAAACTTCTTCGCACCTCGAGCAGCGCCGAGGGTAGTGATGAACAGAAAATTCAAAAAATGTTTCTCAAGTCACTTGTTCTTCCAGAGATGTGAGTTACGTCTGTGTCCTTAGCGTTACCTCGGCATATGTGTTTACTCCACCTCTGCTCCTCTGGGTACCGGTGACGTAATCCGGGGAGGACTCCGCTAGGCAGGCTGAGGGGTAGGGGAAAGTTATCAAGACGAAACGGCTGCACGTAACAATATTTCTGTTTTTTTTCTTGTTAAACCACAAAAAGAACTGACGAACACTGTCCATATAAATGCGATGGTAGGGAGAAAAATTAGTTTCTCTTTGCGACAATTCGTCCATTGTTTGTTTAGAATAAACTCGGGCTTTTCACTTGGTTTATTTCTGCATCATGGAAGTCAACATTACGGATACATTTTATTGGTTTTGTATCTCGACAGATAGGTAAAAGGCGGTGGTTGTGTACAAAACTGGCCGTAATAACCACGACGTTTTATGACTAATATATGATCGTAGATAGGTTATGGTATTGTGTAGAAAATGGATGTTTTTCTGTAATGAACATCATGCGAATTAAATAATTTGTCGGCAATTATTCGGCATGTGTGAATGACGCACAGTTTACAATAACTAAATAGGGACGGTTGAAAGACAAGCGTGGTCACTTACTTTATCACGTTCTACACCACAAGTTGACCCTTTCAGTCACTTCCCAATGCGCAGGACGTCTGGCTGCTAGTATTTATGGCAAAGCTTTTCTTTATTTTGTTCACGGAAAGTGAGTACAGTACTTAATTGCTATTAAAATATATGCTACAGTACACACTGGCATTCAGGCTGCCAGTTTAGTACGTAGCGCATTAATAAAAATAGTTCTAGTACTTGCCGTTGTATTGATAGTGTGATATGTAAATTTGTGTCTACCAAAGTCAGTGATTTTTGTTTTACGGGCAAATAATATGAATTTTACATCATTAACATATTTACGTCGCTAAAAATAACTTGGTTTCCACTTGGCTGACGCACGAGTAATGTGAGACGCTCGAAGGCAATGTTGATCCTGCATATAGTCCAGTCACGGTAAGTTGAAACTTTCCTGCAGCATTGCCAACGTTCTACTCCCAGAATATCCCTACAACTTATGCAAACAAAGCTTCAAACCTTATCTAGGAAATTACACCAGGGTGACAAAGCACCGCATTCGTGCGCACTCAGTTTAATAACATTTTGCATAATAACTATTTCTTACTAGGCATTATCAACACGACTTTTTTCTACCTGTTAATTCATGTTAATTATAAGTGAAATATAATAATGTGTAGTTAAGATAGAAGCTAATGTTCATTTAACTATAAATAAATAATGCTACGTTAACGGAAGTATGGAACGCTTCAGATACTCGACATGTTTAAGACACGACCAAACACGTCACACAAGGGGTAATTTTTCAAATGTTTGTTTCAAATGTGTTATCGCGAATAAACTATACACCGGAATGATGCAAAACTAGAAGTAGAGGAGATCCTCAGTATAGCTTCAAAAGTGCTCAATTAACAATGAAAAGACTATATTTGACTTGGCAGTCCAAGTAGGGATTTTTCCACTTTACTTTTTGCCTACCGCTTGATAGTCTGATACATTGCAAGATTCGCACTATGGTCCTTTCTTTATCTCTGTGTGTGTTTATAACTCGAGAATAACGCATTTTAAAAAAAGCCTACAATTTTTTGCGGGAAAAATGGAAACCCCCACGTTGATGTGCCTGTGACGTCACTGTACACGTTCCTTGTGGTTCACATAAAAACACCATAGCGTTTAACGTGTGCATTTGGAGTTTTTGTTATATTCTATTGTTTCGTAAGATTTTTATGTCATTGCTGCATCACCGGTTACTAGATAGTGCTGCATAGTTCCACTATGCGAAAATACAACGAAGTGTACTCCTGATAAGATTCCTGCAAATATTCTCAGTGAAGAAAACAAAGTGTGAGGAGTGACTATACGTAGTGGGAGCAGTAAAATACTATGCAATTTGCGTCAAAAGTACATTATCTGTGAGTGAAGATCGTTTTAGCGTTAAGTAAATGTGTTGTTTTCCTACCGTAATTGCACTCTCCTAATTCATAGCACGGAAATTTTTATTTTAAATTCGGTGTCTGTATGGCCAACGAGAAATTACTGTTACGTCTAACAGAAACTTATAATGTGGGTTACACTAATACACAGGAAGGTGTTTTTGCACTTTGTTAGTAAAATATGAAAAATATTTTCTCATATATAAAAACTATATATGAAAATTTCCTATAATGTCTTTTGTATACCTGTTACACAGGCCAACCTTTACATAATTTATTGAATACTAAAACCCATTTCATGCCAATTTAATCTACATAGGCAATATTTTTTATCTTTGTTTTTAGAAATGATTTAAAAATACTGGGATAGCAAAATAACATAACTTAATAATATCCGTGAAATGTGCCTAAAATGTTTAACCTTTCTTGAGAATTGAGGAGTGTGTGTTTGCAGGAAAATATTTGAATGAAGTACAACGACATTAGTAAAAAAGAAAAGTGAATTTTCGTGAGAGTAAAATTCATGAATAAATTATTTATCTACAGATGTTAATTCATATCTTAATACTGTACTAAAACGGTATTTTGAAATGCCGACGACATTTCAAACATCAATGCATTCAATGTGGCAACTAAAACAAAATCAGGTTAAATCTATCAATGAATTTTTCAAGAAACATACGTTTCCAAAAACAAATTCATCCCTTCTGCAAAATGTTGTTTTTAATCCACGGCAACTGGCTGACAACACGTTCACAAGCTGTCGCTAATATGGCGAAACTAAACCATGTGCAACAACGTTACACACACGTTAGCCAATAGGGAACCGTTTTGACTGTTTACAAAGCATTTCAAAATTTTAACATTTTGGTATCGGGGTAATTTGAAAAATAAATTTCGCACAAGAATAAAACTTTACTAGGTAGAAATATCTAATTTAATTATATTAATGCGATCAAAAAAAGTGCAACTTATTTTCCAGGAGAAAAATCTGTTCTGTAATTTGCTTGCAGACATTTAAGTGGAGTTGTAATTAAAAATAATGAAACAAGGTAAGCTGATCTGCATCAAAATGCTGTGACGTACAACTAGTGGCGGAATCCTATTGTGAGAATGTAGGCGGTACGGAGTTAATTAGCGAGATCGTTGGGAAAACAGTGGAGCTCTGAATGGCGTCATATAATTCTGTTTTTGGGGCTGCGATACAGAACTGACTATGCCGGCCGGCACAGAGAAACCGGGAAACATTTCCGCCGTCTCTCTCGCTATGCCGCGACCTTCTTCCACAGAAATAACTGATATTCCCGGCTGGAGAAAAAAAAACTGTTCTCGTGTGCGCCGGAAAGCAGAACCTGTATATCTGCCGCGCTCGTTTGTTTTTAATATTTATAGGCCGCCGCGGAAGACAGAGTAAATACGATCCGCGCGAGTTGTGAGCCTGCAATTTCATTTTCTCGTGTCCAGCCGCGTTTCTTCATCAGCCTGTTTGCTGTTTTTATTCCGTTCGCTTTTTTTATTTTATTTTTTGCCGCCGTCCGTCTCGCGCCCTCCGACATAGCATTCTTTCTGGACCCTTCAACCCGGCAAGAAGACAAGAAGAACCGAGGACTGGAACATGACAGAGGATCTGCTCTCTCTTCCTCTCTTACTTCCGTGCAGTTTCTTTACTGTGGTCTATAAGATAGCCCCAATTAATGCACCGTGTCTGCACACAACACAACTAAAGGAAAAGACGCAATCCTAACAGATTTTAGTAAAAACTTTTTATCTTAGGAATATTTTTCTATTTGAATTATACTATGAGTAAAATTTTAATAATTGTAATTAAATTTTTCGTAATTGGGAACAGGAAATATTTGCAAATTCATTTTAGTACAAGTAAGACTTCAAAAACATGTGTGTTTCTCGTATGTCTGCAATTTGACTACAGTTTATTAGACACCCCCAGGTGAACTCTGAGCCAATAACAGACCTGCAACAAAATAAGCAGCGAATAGCGCGCCAACTGGATACGCAGAGCGGCAGCAGCCAACCAAAAGAAAGCCGAGGCTCGAAAGTACATAGGATTAAGAAGTCTAGCCTACAGCTAGTTTAAAAAACATAATTTTCCTGTCCCTATTCATAATACACCAGGATATATTTATACAATCAGAATCAATACCACAACCGTATGCTATTATTTCGGGCAACTTGTTAAATCTCTCATGTTTCTTCATATACAACTAATAAAAACTTAATTTAGCCTTTGCTACCAAACAGTTATTATATATATTCGACTTTTAAAATATTTTTTTAACTTTACAATATCACATGCCCCAGATGGGCCTCTCCCAGAATCTTTGTAGCCTATTTGAACAGTAAATAACTCTTTTTCTGATAAAATCAGTTATTTGAAAAGTGGTTTATAGCAAATGTTGTTTTCCATACTTGCAACATTGCCTTGATATCAGTGTGAGTTTGTTGAGTTGAGAAATTTGGACGTCTCTTAACAGAGATATATTGAGAGACAATGGGAGTGAAATGAGGTGAGAATGGAGCAACGTCAGAACGCAAGGGAGGGGGAAATGGGAGATCCCCGAGATAACCCGCCAACCAGCGGCACCATCCGGCACGATTCCCAGTTGTGAAAATACAAGAGTTACCCGGCCAGAGATTGAACCCGGTACACCTAAGAAGTTCGACAAATTTTAACGTTAAAAATTNAAAATACAAGAGTTACCCGGCCAGAGATTGAACCCGGTACACCTAAGAAGTTCGACAAATTTTAACGTTAAAAATTTAAAAAAAAAAAAAAAGCCTTTGAAGACATTACAAGCAGGAGGTTCCGGATTTGAAACAAAGATGGCTGAGCACNTTTAAAAAAAAAAAAAAAGCCTTTGAAGACATTACAAGCAGGAGGTTCCGGATTTGAAACAAAGATGGCTGAGCACAAATACTTCCAAAAGGTATAAAGACAGTAGATAGAGCACATACTTTTGAGCATGCTAGGATGACATAAGTGGCCTAAGTGCCATTTGAATAACCTGTAAACGGGTGTCGGAAAGAGGCATACTAATTCCTGGCACCCTTTAAACTGGGAAACAGATACCCACCTCCCTCCCCCCGTCAACACCTCCTATCACTGTCAGGGGAGGTGTGTTATGGTTGGCTGACGGGTTCTCCCAACTCTTCTGAGGGGTGTTGTGATTGGCTGTTGCTTGTGGAGGTACCCTTTCAGTGGACAAAGCGCCCGAGCCACATTTGCGTGACTTTAAAATTTTTCGTAGAAGTCTTGAGAGCGAAAGGCTAGTAGCTTGATAAGGGAGGTGTAGGGTTGAGGGNGTGACTTTAAAATTTTTCGTAGAAGTCTTGAGAGCGAAAGGCTAGTAGCTTGATAAGGGAGGTGTAGGGTTGAGGGTTAGTCAGTCAGTCCTTGGTTCGAGACCCATAGAGGGTAATTGGATGTAATTAAATGTTAGTTGCATATTGAGTAATTGAGTAATGAGTAATTGTGTAACGAGTAATTGTGTAATGAGCATTTGCATAATATTTAATTACGAGTACCGAGAGTANGAGTAATGAGTAATTGTGTAACGAGTAATTGTGTAATGAGCATTTGCATAATATTTAATTACGAGTACCGAGAGTAAGTACATACACCTAGAGTAAGTATAAGAAACGAGACCAAGTACATTTACCAAGAGAGTAATTAAACACTGAATACACATGTTCACCCATCCGTTGCCGAACAACAACTGACGAGGTTGGTGAGGCGCTCCTTGGTTCGAGTTCTGTCAAAGTTAAGTAGGGGTAAGCTATGCGTAATGAGTAATTGCGCAACGAGTAATTGCGTAATGTCTTATTGCATAATGAGAAGTTCCATAATTAATAACCACACATACCGATAGTAATTACATGTACTGAGAACAATTATGTACCGAGAGTAATTACACACTAAGTTCACATCCTGCCCCAACCACTGCTCAGATGCAACTGAGCTATGAATTGATAATATGTTTGTGTTATACATCCGCCATCTTGGTTGGTTTCGATTCCTGCCATGGATAAGTGAAGCATAACTACATTTATTACTGGCCTACTACCTGATCCGATTTCCGTACAGGATAAACAAACCGTAAATACAATTATACAGGACCAGTAATAGGTTCGAATACCGTCGAGGATAAGGAAAATATAAATATATTTATACTCACATAAATCATTCTTTGATTCCCATCGAGGATAATCAAATTATAATTACATTTATACTGGACCAGTCCTCTGTTTGAACCCCGTCGAGGATAATTCAAACGTAAATACATTTACACTGCCATAATCCTTTGTTCAAATCCTGGTGAGGGTAAATATGTATGTACTGATCTAGTCCTTGGTTCGACTCCTGTCTAGGGTAAGTAAATCGCAATAAAGTTGTACACACACATGTATCTATACTGGGGTAGAGGGAAATCAGTATATTTCTTTCTGCCGATTGGATACTGCCAACTTGTTCTCAGCTCTAGATGATGTACTGGAGACAGGGTGCAACCCAAACCTTTGGTAACCATTTATTTTTCCTGTTCACATAACTTGTGTATACTATTAACAACAATGTCTACATGATACACATACACATTCAAATGTTTTGAATTCTCTGTTACAATACTGGCCACCGTGAGGCTCTGGTTTCGTATAGTTACAGTCCAAGCAAATATTATATTTGTCAACACCATAATTTTTCACCTCATCGATAAGTTGGTTTATGATATAAGGTTTCATACTTGATAGATAAGATATAAATATCATATTCGGTGCAACATATTCCTCTAGAAAACCCCTGAATGCAGATCGCTTCAGAAAAAAGTCATTAATACTAAGTTTTGGCTCGCAGACCCCTGATGTAGACTGTTTTGTACAATCACATCTTGACGATGAAGTGGCAGGCGTAGTATCCGACATAACTTTAAATGCATCTTGAGAGAAATTTTGCTACTTAAAACTGTGAACATTAAGGATAACCTTGTCGTTCATCAGACATCATTATATTCTTTCCTTTACAAAGTTTCAGATAGCCATTTAAATTGTCAACAGGTGCCATACAAATANATCAGACATCATTATATTCTTTCCTTTACAAAGTTTCAGATAGCCATTTAAATTGTCAACAGGTGCCATACAAATACTTTTCTCATCTCTCCTTGTGTCGTATGTATTTGTAACCATATTGTCACATCACTTGCATGATTGACTTTTATTTGACATTTATCTGCTACTCTCTGCAGATAATGCTTACCAGATAGTGCAGGAAGACCCTTACAGGTTGCAAAATGTCTTTTCAAGTTTTTACGACATTAAAACTGAGATTTAAACTTTTCTCATGTGAACATTGCACATACTGCATTCTGTTGACAACCAGCTTCGTGCTGTCGACAGTTTATGTTAGAAAAGGTCAACTTGCAGTTGCAACACAAATAACGTTCCTATTTACTTTCCATCATAAAATAATACATTATCTGCAGAAATTTTCACTTAGACCAACATTTCGGACCACATCTATGATAGGGATGAAGGGAAAAAGCTATATTTTGATTATAAAAAAATCATGGGAACACTCTGAGAAAATCAATTTCCCTCTCTCACAACACCAGGAACCACAACAATAAACAACCTTGACCTTGGACGACGCCATGTGACCTTGACCTTTGGCTACCATCTGGAAAAAATATATTGCTTAAAACCAAAAAAAAGATAGCATTTTTTTTAGAAAATTTAAAATCGCGGAATAAATTATAAGACCTTGGCGTGTGAATATGGGGGCATGGCTGTGTCTTCAGCTTCGTTGAAGACGAAGCCAAGGTCTTATGAAACTTAACGAAAATGGTTCGGGTACAGAATTTTTTTTTCTGCATTGAATTCACGTGCTATATGNTTGCTTAAAACCAAAAAAAAGATAGCATTTTTTTTAGAAAATTTAAAATCGCGGAATAAATTATAAGACCTTGGCGTCTGAATATGGGGGCATGGCTGTGTCTTCAGCTTCGTTGAAGACGAAGCCAAGGTCTTATGAAACTTAACGAAAATGGTTCGGGTACAGAATTTTTTTTTCTGCATTGAATTCACGTGCTATATGAAAAAAAAAAAATTAAGTATGGTGACAACAAATATTTACCTTTAGCATAGAATTATGCTTCGCATGTTATTAGCATTTCTTTCGTAACTTCCTAACTCAACCAAATCAGGAAATCTTTATTTGCATTCGTTATTTTTCTGAGTGAAGTGATTATTTAATTTGGAGTAATGCAAAGGTTTTAATTTATTTTGATGTTTATATGTTAACACTTTAAAAATAAATTTTTGAAAATTGTTTTTATTCTTTTATTGGCATACTCAAATTAGGCACGTGAAAGGAATTGTACTTGTAACATTGTGTTATCGTTTGCGAAGCCTCACTCTGATGGTCCTCCCCATAGGAGGGATACATAATGCGATAATAGCAATAATTGGTGAACACACCCACACCCACATACACACACATACATACATTTTAAATTAACTTTGCAATTATTAATTTAAATTTTCGGTGATGTATTCCATATTATTATAGGTGTGTCTCACGTCACTGTAAGTTTCATGTGTGCTTCTTCGAGGTGTATATTCCCTTCCTCTGCTCCCCAGCTTACAAGCAGTAGGCGATGTGTGCTAGATGCGAAGATGCGTGTCGGAGGTACCCTAGAGCCCTGCGACTGCCTTCCTCGCCCCTGTTGCACCTACTCATCCAACAGAGGGTTGTGTTATCTTCTTTGATGTGTTAGCTTCGACCTCTGGGGCAGGAGTGTTGTCTCCCCACCACGATATCCGCGCACCTATTGGCATTCAATGGAACTGTGCTCGCCCCTCGCCCTTCATACCCCTTCCCCTCCTTTCTTCACAGAGCGACCTATTGTTCGTTCGCTCATGGCTCATGTCTGCTGTTCGACTGAATCTCTCCACTGCACAGCGCTCCTGGCGGGAGAAATGTCAACACTCTCGCCCGATGGTAGGGAATTTCCGCTAGGCACTGGCGAGTTCCTCGGGATTTATTTTAGGTTAGAGTATTCCGACACGATAACAGCATGGTTGTGGGATGTTATTTAAACTATAAACTAGATTGAAGGTTTTCTTTAAAATTAGGATTAACATCACATCTCTTTAATACAATGTTTGCCACAGACTATATAACCTTTCAAATATTTCCCTCTTATTTGATGTTGAAGATGGTGGGGGTTTAAACAAAGGTTATTAAAGTTATATATTCAGTCTGCATCCAGATTCCGAGCTGTTTGGTTGTATAATTTGTCCGTATATGCCTCTATGTATTTCGACACACAATTACTTCCAATTATTATTTTGGGGTTATATCTCTGTAATCGGGTTTAGTACGGAAATGGCTCTCGTAGAGGTAAGATGTTTAAATACTATTAGTTGGCCAAATGTAATTAACCTCTGTAAATATGCATGATTTCCTTCTATGGTGTGTATATGTATCTTTATTACGATTTCCTTACCCTCGACTGGAGTCGAAACAAGGACTAAATCGGTACATACATATTTACCCACTGCAGGATTTGAACCAAGGGATTATGGCAGTACAAATGTATTTACTGTTTAATTACTCTCAATGGGGATCGAAATTAAGACTATTTCAGTAAAAATGTAATTATGTTTTAAGGTTGGCAGGATACGAACCAAGGACTTACCCAATACACACAAACTTAAGCATTAATTACCCTCGATAGGAATAAAAGTAAGGGTTAGATATATTTGTGTTTCCTTACCCTCGACGGGGTTCGAACCAAGGACTGCTCCTCTGCTCCTCTATAATTGTATTTACGGTTTATTTATCCTGTACGGGAATAGAATCAGGTAGTAGACCAGTAATAAATGTAATTATGCTTCACTTACCCATAGTAGGAATGGAAACCAACCAAGATGGCGGATTTATATGACAAGCATATTAGCGATTCGCAGCTTAGTTGCATTTCAGCAGTGATCGGAATAGGACGTGTGCTTAGTGTGTAATTACTGTATTCATGCTACATGTAATTACTCATGGTATGTATACTTATTCACTATCTAATTACTCATTTTGCACTTACGCATTACGCAATTACTCGTTGCGCAATTACTCATTACACATTACTTGCCCCTACTTGCTGTTGATGGAACTCGAACCGAGGAGCGCTTCACCAATCTCGTCAGTTGTGTTTCGGCAACCGATGGGTGAAAATACGTACTTGGTGTTTAAATACTCTCTTGATACATGTACTTTGTCTCGTTATGTGGACTTACTCTCGGTTCTCGTAATTAATTATTATTCAATTACTCATTACATAATTACTCATTATGCATTTACTTATTATATAATTATCCTCTAATTACATTTCATTGCCTTATATAGGTATTTGACCAAAGACTGGCCGACTCCTCAGCCCTCCTGGTCCAACCCTACGCCCCTTATCGCGCCACTAGCCACTCGCCTTCCCTAATTCCTTGAAAAATTTCAAAGTCCCGCAATAGGCGACATGCGCATTTTTTGCTGGAACTTGGTTTTCATTCATTTATGTGTTAGAAATGTATTTAGAAAGTAACAGGATTTTAAAATTAGTTTTGAAAAAGTTGTGACTGAATGAAAGATTTACGTTTGAAACTCCTGTCAAAATGCGCCTGTTTCGCCTGCTTACTCCGTGACGTCACAAGTCAGATAGAATCTCGACCGCCACGTTTATTTACTTCAGCGGTGATGCGTATTTGGTTAAATAGAAAATCATTGAAATTGTTTATTGTACAGCTGAGTACTAGTACATCTTGCAAAACACCTGCTAAAATATTTGTTAGTTACAAAAAACCAAACTAACAAGAATGCGTGGTTTGACGCAGTCAGGAGAGACATTAAAGATGTTTCGCCAAAATCATTAATTTTGGTTTGCGAAGATCATTGTGACATAAGCAATTATATTTAGAGTGTTTGTTTCCCGTATGTAGGTAGTTTTAACACTTAACTTCATAACATTTACTATTTACATCTAACCTAACCTTCATTAGAGTACTATGGCATTGTTTAATATGCACCACAATATGTTTAGAAACTTGTATGTGAAGTAGACGTAAGCATAAAAAATATTATAACGTATTTCATAATTATAAAGGCATATACATAAGTTTACCAAAAAATTCTCCACACATTGTAAATTTTACATTTTGTAAGTTTATACATTCCAAATTAGGCCTAACAGACGGAATTTGGTAAAAACATTTTTTATTAATTTAATATAACTTTTAACGATCATTTCATGAGCAAAGCTATCATATTTAGGCAATATTCACACTGTATGCCTAAATAATAACATGTCACTATGTTCAGCCATGCAAATTAAACATTAAATGTTTTTGGGTGTGGCTAAGAGTTCCTCTTGGAAAACGTTTGGTTTATATTAAACAGTAATTTTTCAAACATAGCAATTTGTAATAAATTTAAGATGTTTTGATTTGTATCTAGTAAGCTTTCATAAGCCTAACAATTTTTAATTAAATATCAACTTAATATTTACTTTCAAAACACTAAAATACGTATTTTTAGAAATGTTTATCAAGGACGATCATTCTCTTATATTTGCCCTTCCCCTTTTTTCTACGTTACTGAGATGGACGTTATAAGATATTACGAGACCAGGTCCACAAAATTTACACTAAATAGCCTGCGCGTTTTACGCAAGTAAGCTGTGCTACTTTTGCAACCTTTTCCCTTAAATAAACAGAAAGAAAACCGCTTTTGAAAATAAAACAAATTCTTCAGCATTCATTACATATTTTCTTCGCTGTATTTAATCTCATCCCAGGTAATAGGAGTTTCTCAAGCTGCCATATCTATATTTTCAGCTTATGTATAGAGTTCTTACATTTTAAAAAGAAAGTGTAGACACAGCTATCGTGACGTCAGAATAATAAAATATATGTTATGTACGCAAAACATAAGAAACAATAAGATGATCGTTATTTTTTTAAAAATTTTTCGTTTCCTAACATTATATTTGAGGTCTCTGTACAGTGTTTCGACCGGTAGCGCGGCGTTCTGCCCGCCACCAGCCCGCAGCAGCTCGAGAAGTCGTGCGGTGTCGAGTAGTGACTAGCGTGCTAGCTTTAGGCCTACTGTCACCATTCTGCTCGTTTTCTCGCATTTCTAAAGAGAAAAAAGTGTTTCATGAATACTGTAATAATGTTCAGAATCCGGAAATATTTGTAACCTTCTTTCTCAACGTTACGTTTTATTTCTAAATAATGTAGTTAATTTATCACAGGACATTAAGCATGGCGCGCGACAACACAGTACGCTCACTGCAGTCGCCGTCTTTACAATTTTGTTATTGTTGTGAATATAATACCTTATTCCATACTTTAATTTCCGGCTTTAAATCTGAACAATTGTAAACATGAACACAGATAATGATAAAATATACCTCAATAAAAAATGCAAACAAATAAATTTTAACATGTGATGTAGGCCTACTGTCGCTTTGAAGATTACGACTGTGCGATATGAGACACGTTCTTACCTTTGTAATTTTTATACCTTTTATTTCAGGTTCCACAAAACAATGGGTATTGAAGTAATCAAGTACCATATCGGTATCTGCTCGTGGCAGATTGTCCGACTGCGCTTTCACAAAGTTGCCTTCCATTTAAGTGCTGCGTGTTTGTAACGTGCCGAGGCCGGCCGCCGGCGTATAACTAGTGACGTCATACCAATAAGAGATCGTTACACATTCACGTGACAGCGGCCGCGAAATTTACTGTTTTATTACTAAAATAACTTTGTGATAACCGATTTTTATGCTACAAACGGCTTATTTTGATTTTCATACGCATATACAAATGTGTTCGATCATTTTCAACTATATTTGCGATTTTGCATGTTGCCTATTGTCACTTGGGCGCTTTTCCCACCGAAAGGCTCCCATCACAAGCAACAGTTAATCACAGCATCCCTCAGAAGGAGTGGGAGAACCCGTCAGCCAACCACAACACACCTCCTCTGATGGTCGCGGGGAATAAGAGGGTNTCCCTCAGAAGGAGTGGGAGAACCCGTCAGCCAACCACAACACACCTCCTCTGATGGTCGCGGGGAATAAGAGGGTGTGATCGGTTTCCAGGATAAATGATGCCAGCAATTAGTGTTTGTCTCTCCAACACACGTTTACAGGTAATTCCAATGTCAGTTAGACCACTATTGACTACCTAGTGTGCTCAAACGTATGTGCTTCCCCTACTACTGACAGACGACTAACCCCCACCTCTATTTTTCATAAGTTAATACATCACGCCCATACCCCTCGAATCAATAGATCGATTGAATCGTCGGGATCCCAATAACCCCTCCATCCCTACCAAACATTTCTATTGGCTGTCATCTAACATCTCATTGGATTTATGTGACAACCCCCTCCCCCTCCCAAAAAGTTTATTGACTCTCCTTGGTCTCTCCCCCGTCAGTCAATGTCTGTTTGCATTAGCAGTTTAATTGTCCCCATTTCTCCCTCCAACTATCAGACAATTGANTTGTCCCCATTTCTCCCTCCAACTATCAGACAATTGATCGGGTTAACATTACACCCGATCCCCTCACACTCGATCTTCTCTCTGCATTCGCTCACATCTGGATGGACACTGGGCACTGGTCGACCTGGCGAGGGCCAGTTATGTCGGGAGCTTATTCGAGCCACCTGTCATCGAAACCTGGACCTACTACTTGTACATCTTTAAATATTATTTTTAGATAATTTTATATTTATTATTTAATTTTTTTAGGGATATTATAATTTGTTGCAGTTTTTTTATTTTTGTTTCCTAGGTCATTCAAGGTCATGGGCACAGGGTCAAGGTCAATGTCAGCCGTATCCAAGATGGCTGTTGGGTGACCAGAATGACAGAGCATAATGTCGTCTCCGGAATGCCAGCCCCTCGTGCCCGACTTCCGATAATTATTCTACTTATCTGATTTGCAAAGACGATACCTCGGTACCTGTGTCGCTACTATGACATGTTTGCATTCGCGCAATGTGCTCACAGGTCATGACTCACCTGAATATCGCGAACCCTTTTTTCACGAAATGAAAGCGACTATGTAGCTCATCCATTTGTATCATTCACAGCATTAACAGCATTAACAGCATTAACAGCATTAACAGCATTAACAGCATTCACAGCATTAACAGCATTCACAGCATTAACAGCATTCACAGCATTAACAGCATTCACAGCATTAACAGCATTAACAGCATTAACAGCATTCACAGCATTAACAGCATTAACAGCATTAACAGCATTCACAGCATTAACAGCATTCACAGCATTAACAGCATTCACAGCATTAACAGCATTCACAGCATTAACAGCATTAACAGCATTAACAGCATTCACAGCATTAACAGCATTAACAGCATTAACAGCATTCACAGCATTAACAGCATTCACAGCATTAACAGCATTCACAGCATTAACAGCATTCACAGCATTAACAGCATTAACAGCATTAACAGCATTCACAGCATTAACAGCATTAACAGCATTAACAGCATTCACAGCATTAACAGCATTCACAGCATTAACAGCATTCACAGCATTAACAGCATTCACAGCATTAACAGCATTCACAGCATTAACAGCATTCACAGCATTAACAGCATTCACAGCATTAACAGCATTCACAGCATTAACAGCATTCACAGCATTAACAGCATTCACAGCATTAACAGCATTCACAGCATTAACAGCATTCACAGCATTAACAGCATTCACAGCATTAACAGCATTCACAGCATTAACAGCATTCACAGCATTAACAGCATTCACAGCATTAACAGCATTAACAGCATTAACAGCATTAACAGCATTCACAGCATTCACAGCATTCACAGCATTAACAGCATTAACAGCATTAACAGCATTAACAGCATTAACACCAAATAAAATTAGTGGCCAAGCAAATATATACCGTTGATTAAACTAAATCTATTTTGTTGATATCCAAAAATTTTTTTGATCCCAGCACAAAGGGCTGGTTTTTTGAAGCATGTATTTTGTTACATGAGCCGGCCAATCGTGGCGCTGTCGGTTGGTGCGCCGCCGGTCTGAGCTGCGGGAGGTTCTGGGTTCGAATCCCAGGCAAGGCATGGATGTTAGTATATGTTAGGTCATAAGTTAGTTTGTAAGCCATCCCCTGATTTGCCTTCAGACATAACACTGGAGGACATTAATAAGCCCTATGTAAAACAATTTTGTTACATTAAAATGTATTTACTTTTCAGTTATTTTACTTAAGAAAACATGTGTTGTAAATAAATATATACTCGGTCCTATACAAACAAGCTTTTTGTATGCTGGAACAAACCTTCCTCTCAGTGTACCTGAAAATAAATTGTTACTTAAGTAGATACATGAACAATTAGTGGATACATTCCGGAAAAGACGAGTGAGGTGGCGGAGTGGCAAAGCACTTTAGTTGCATTTAGAGCACCTGGTTTCCATTGCTGGCCCAGCAATACTGACCTGGGTATTCCTGGGTCTCCAGGTGAATACTGGGATGGGTCCTTACTGCAGGCGATGGCCGTTGCCTTCTCCACACCTGCTACTCTTAGTAACTTGCTCCGTCTTTACCACCATCGCTCTCACTCTACCTACACTTCGGAACCAGATACAACTTTAAAACTCTTCCGTTTCTGTTATTTCCGTGATTGGTTCATGCGTTATTTGACACCTCCTAAGCCTATAATAAGTACGCAACAAATCGCACGTCCAACCAGCATCTCCCACACTAGCAACTATTTTAAGAAGAATTTATTACGTGCAATATATACATTTTTTTTATGAAGAACTTGAATGTTACCTTTTTGTGTAAATTAAGGTTCATCTTTATTTTATATTTCACTGTTCTTCTTTACTTAGGACAGCTGTTTCTGTGTTTTATTGAAGAATGCGTCGTTCAAGCAGTTACCTAAATAAAAAACGTTTCAAGCAGATCGTTTAATGTCTGCAATGATGTTGCAGTGGTTAAACGTAAGAATAGCCTGCTACCTTAACTTTGCTACTTAAGTTGAGACGTTAGTGAATAAGTGATCACTTAAGACTTTGTGTAAGTGCACTTGCATGGTACACGTACAAAACACAGGGTAAAGATTATGTGTGTGTGTTGCAGGTGTATTTTAAAGAAGAAGTAGATCGACTTTAGTTTTCTACTGTGTATGTACAACCCCACACCGACACAGCTATCAAAGTCACATGATCAACATTGATGACTGTGTTTGTTTGAATCTTAATTTTATAAGACAAGATCTATTATATGAATAAAATACTTTTTATTTTAATTGTAAGTAATCTAATTGAATTAAAAATTGGGCCGAGGAAGTATACAAACATTTATACAAACAGTGTTATCACCTTACATGCTACCCACGTAATTATGGCAGTCGTATTGGCAGAGAAGCAGCATAGCAATGTTGGAACACGGAGAGTGTAGACATGAGGACGGCTCTTAACATCGAGGTCTTTAGAGCCGCCGATGAGTGTGAAGCGAGGTGAATACGGAGAAGCGCCGGAATGCAAGGGTGGGGGAAACGGGAGAGCCCCGAGAAAACCTGCCGGCCAGCCACATCGCCCGGCATGATTACCACATGTGAAATCCGGGAGCGACCCCACCGGGAGTAGAACCCGATTCGCCTATGTTGGAGGCTGATAGTCTAATCACTACACCACCGCGGCCGTCACGTGAGAGAGTGTGTGTGTGTGTGTGTCGCAGGAGATCGAGCACTGCTATTACCACGGCACTGTGAAAGACTACCCCGGAGCCACCGCAGCCTTCCACACGTGTAACGGCGTCAGCGGCGTCATACACGTCGGCAACGAGACGTTCGTTATCCACCCGTTCTACGGTGGCGACCTCTCGGTGAGTGACTCCCGTCATACACTTTGTTCAAACCTGTCCACTCCTAACTAACCTCTTCTCAAGTAAACTGCTTCAAATGTCACTACCCCTGCCTGCACATGTTTCAACCCTGAGCAGCCAATATAGGAGTGTACATCCCCCCTCCTTCCTTCTTACTATGAAGAGATGCGATGACTGGACTGGCTACGATTCTTCACCTTTCACCCGAAGGAGGTGGATTTTGGTGCCGGGGTTTCTTTAAGCGCCCCCCCTCCCCTTTTTTTTCCTCCTAGGCAGAAGTGACCGTACCATAATTTTCTTACAATAAAGTGTACTATAATTGAGGCATAGAGTTACCTTAACCCATATTTGATGTACCATAATTATTGTACGGTGTGTGCCAAAATTACAATTTGTTGCACGATAGTTTTGGAATTCCATGGTTTCAATATTGGATTTAAAAAAATATGTAAAAATTTGTAAACAGTGAAATGATTTATTGTGCTATCTATATTTTAATGAGTACNATTGGATTTAAAAAAATATGTAAAAATTTGTAAACAGTGAAATGATTTATTGTGCTATCTATATTTTAATGAGTACGTGTAAAAATATTGGTAAAAAAATTTCAAATAAAATTTTTTATTAATTACACAGACTCTCTCAAAAGACGCATGAATAAAATAATCAGGCCCATGAAAATGTTAATTTTAACATAGTGTAAGAAAACACAATACGCATACAAGTATATCTTAAGCAGGGCTTTTAGAAGTGTTCTGTGAACATTATGTATCATACCTTCACCGACTGCCATAGGCATAACCACAATATGTTCTGGACACGCATATGACCTCTCATTAGCAAAGTGGTAACACAGCGATTCCTGCAGATGTCATTTTACACAGCCCGAATTTAACTGAGATGTATGAAGTTCACAGTAACATTACGACTTCCGCATTCTCTGAAGAGATCAGCCAAGATTTACTACTTCGGCAGAATGTGTCATAAGTTTATCTGAAATGTGGTACAGTTGAACCTTTTTCTAAGGAATATCAATGTGACAGTGACATTTTTCCGCAGTAGGTTTTCATTAATCCAGTTTTCAATTTATCATGATTTTTCCAACATTTAATTACATACATGAATGTTTTGTGATTAAGCTTATGTTATGTGATTTAACTTAACAAACACCTGTGTTTACTCTACAAATGGTATCGTTGTCTACTTAAATATATACTGTACATGTAAACTGATAAAATTTATTTACCCCAAGTGGGTTACATTACAGTTACTTTAGTGTATTCAGCACAGATAATTCTGAAGGAATGTCTTCAATCTTCCATGCATATAGGTAATGGTGTTATCCCGTTCCATGAGTAGAGGTAAAAGAGAAAGAGATTTTGGAAAAAACATGATATCCATTACATATCTGTAGCAGTAAACAATACATAAAGTTTTTTTTTGCCTGAAAAAAAANTTGGAAAAAACATGATATCCATTACATATCTGTAGCAGTAAACAATACATAAAGTTTTTTTTTGCCTGAAAAAAAAAAACCGTGGCTGCTAAAGAGGTTCCATATAAATAGGTTCCGCTGTATTACGTCAGTAGTATTCAAAGTTTANAAAAAAAACCGTGGCTGCTAAAGAGGTTCCATATAAATAGGTTCCGCTGTATTACGTCAGTAGTATTCAAAGTTTAAATTACTCAAACGAAAATTATAGATAATACTCTGGGCAGGAAACAACATGTGGTTGGAACATTTTCAACTCGTCAATATATTGGCAAAGAGCATATACCGTGGTACATTATAGTTAGCTTGTCCAGTGCTGTGTGAAAACAATAGGACAGTTATAAATTCGAATACAGAAACAAACAGAAACGATGGTCATGCAGTCGTGAGTAGTTTGTGTTAATTGTCAGTAAATCTGTACCGCTCTCACAACAATAACTCTTTGAGGTCGGCCAATTCCTTCCAGAGTTAAAGGCAAAATAGAGGTGAGTCACTTATCCACTACTGCNCAATAACTCTTTGAGGTCGGCCAATTCCTTCCAGAGTTAAAGGCAAAATAGAGGTGAGTCACTTATCCACTACTGCCGGATCACCATGTTCTGTTGGTTTAAAGTATCACGTAACACCCCTTTTGTTTACCGTGGTGACATTACGTGCATTTAACAGTGTGCATTTCAGTAAGTATGAAGAAATTTGTCGTTTATTTACTAAAATTGTTGTTAATATTATGGTTTTCCCTGGTATGGGAAAGANCAATAACTCTTTGAGGTCGGCCAATTCCTTCCAGAGTTAAAGGCAAAATAGAGGTGAGTCACTTATCCACTACTGCAGGATCACCATGTTCTGTTGGTTTAAAGTACCACGTAACACCCCTTTTCTTTACCGTGGTAACATTACGTGCATTTAACAGTGTGCATTTCGGTAAGTATGAAGAAATTTGTCGTTTATTTACTAAAATTGTTGTTAATATTATGGTTTTCCCTGGTATGGGAAAGANGGTAAGTATGAAGAAATTTGTCGTTTATTTACTAAAATTGTTGTTAATATTATGGTTTTCCCTGGTATGGGAAAGAAATAATTTGTGCCAGCTTTGTTTTTTACCGACAGAAGAATATTCATACAATTATTGCCCGAGCGTAGCTTGCGTATAATGCTTAAACTTTAGAGGTCCGTAGATTTGGCAGATTCTTCAAAGTGTTTGTTCTCCCCAGTTGTTTGTAACCCTAATGTGCGTGCTAAACAAAGCAAGTCTTACAATAATTTCCGTTTTGTGTNTTGTTCTCCCCAGTTGTTTGTAACCCTAATGTGCGTGCTAAACAAAGCAAGTCTTACAATAATTTCCGTTTTGTGTGTTGGTTTCCTCATAATATAGGAAGATGCAGTCCAATGTCTTTTATAGGATCATCGCAGGTACATCTGTGCTNGTGTGTTGGTTTCCTCATAATATAGGAAGATGCAGTCCAATGTCTTTTATAGGATCATCGCAGGTACATCTGTGCTAGTCATGGCAAGATATATAAGGATGTTAGCGCCTGCGACCTTGGAATGGGCCCAATCCATTACCAGAACACTGACCATCTCTGGCAACCCTTATGTGTAAACTACCTACAGTAAAAAGAACATAATTTCTTAACTTGATACGTGAACAGTGTACGGGTTCATTTGAGACCAGCCAAGTGACAGGACGCTGAGGTGAACAGCTGGACTCGCAGTCTGGAGGGACATGAGCTCTGTCCCAGGTCCCAGGCAAATGCTGGGAGGTTCCTTACTGCAGGTCATGACCGTTTCCTTCCCACTACCTGCTTCTCTAAGAACCTTGCTCTGTATATAATGACGAGGATCCACTTACCCACATTTCTCAGAAAGTTACTTCCGGAATTAGTTGACGCGTTATTTGAACACCTCCTGTGGAACTTTGATCTGTTATTTATACAACAAAACACCCTTCCATTACAACAGCGTGCAGAAGACTAACGGCTGATATCTGCATCACTGCACATAAGACTGTAACGTCTAGCATGCATGTCGCTAAACACATGTGGGCAGTGGTTGGCTAACCACAAACTGGAGATGTGGAAGTAACACCTTCCAGTGGCGGGTAGACGCCACTTGGTCTACAAGTCATTTGGCAGGAAATTTCAGCAAAACATGTCTTTTTATAAAAATTAATTTTCCCTACAACTCATTTTGCCTAAAATTAATTTGGGTAAGTCCTGTAAGTCAGTTGGTTTAAAATACATTTTAAATTAAATAAATTTAGTGTAAATGTCAATTTTGTCTTAATTCACTTAACTCAAAATCATTTTACCTTAAAAATCGCATAGCCGAAAAGTCATTTCATCTAAAACTCAATTTGCCTAAGTCACCTGCCTTAAATGACACATCGCCAAAAAATCATTTGACCTAAAAGTTATTGGGAAAAGAATCACCTAGTCTAAAATGCAGTGATTGAAGAGGGAATGAAAAGATTTCCGTGGCTCTTAACATCGAGGTCTTGAGAGCCGTTGAGGGTGAAGCGAGGTGAGTATGGAGCAGTGCCGGAATACAAAGGCGGGGGAAACGGGAGATTCCCAAGAAAACCAGCCGACCAGCGGCATCTTCCAGCACAATTCCTACATGCGAAAATCCGGGAGTGACTCAGACGGGAATTGAGACAGGTTCGCCTAGGAGAGAGGCGAGTAGTCTAACCACTACATCATCACGGTCCCAAGTTGAAGGAGAAAAGATGTTCGTTCGTGCACCGTACGCGTAATTTTCTATGTATAAATTTTGGATCAATGATAAAAGAAAAATTGTTAATTAAGTTCGAGTTAGTAACTAGGTCCCGAAGTGGTACAGTACACATTTTGTCATAATTTTAATTATCTTGCGAATGTTTTAATAAGCAATTAAAAATTATAAATATCTCAAAAGTTAGTTTCTTCCTCTTGTTTTGTCCGAAGGATTTCAATATTAACAAGGCGCAAGGCCTTTAGGCAAGAATTACACTAAAGATCCAAAAAAAACTGGTACACCTGCCTAATATCGTGTAGGGTTCCCCCGAGCACGCATAAGTGCCGCAAGATGACGTGGCATGAACTCGACTAATGTCTGAATGTATGCAGGAGACGATTCATACCATGAATCCTGCAGGGCAGTCCAAAAATCCAATCTGCGCCAATTTGAGAAAGAGTTGCACGTCTATTACGTTTAGTGATTCAGGTCAGTCGTCGTTTGTCCCGTTTTCAACGATCTTTTTCCGGCTACAGCGATGTCAAAGATGTGATGTTTTACCGGATTCCCGATATTCACGGTACACACGTGANACGTTTAGTGATTCAGGTCAGTCGTCGTTTGTCCCGTTTTCACCGATCTTTTTCCGGCTACAGCGATGTCAAAGATGTGATGTTTTACCGGATTCCCGATATTCACGGTACACACGTGAAATGGTCGTACGTGAACATCCAAATGTTATCGCTACCTCGGAGATGCTATGTCCCATCTCTCGTGCGCCGACTATAACACCACGTTCAAACTCACATAAATCTTGATAACCTACCATTATAGCAGCAGTAACCGATCTAGTTGTCGACCGCATCACGTTACTCTGATTGGTTCAATACCTCAATTATTTACACACGCACGCCTATACCAGTTTTTTTTACTCTTCAGTGTAGTTTTTGAAGTAAAAATAGCAATCGTAGTGCTCCGGTTCAAAACCAAATCTTATTATCAAATTTGTAAAAAAAATTTGCAGTCTATTTTAATTTTTAATTTAAAAATTCGTCTGCTAGGCCCAATAAATACACTTCGATAATAATTCTTTAATCACGAAAGTTGTAGAAGAAGATGGGTGGGTGGGAAATTCTGTTCTTCAATATAAAATGAACATCTAATTCTTCATTCATGCCTTTTTTTTACCAGGGAAAATGTTGAAAAAATTGTTTTCGTGAATCTTGCCAATTTTAAGTTACGGTGTAATCTTTAATAATAAATAAACACGTTGCGAATATTTATGAAAGTTATTTCACACACCCGCATTTTTTGTGAATACTAACAAATAATGTGAACTCTTTGATAAGGCATGGTGCTTCGGTTTTCTGCCATTTCCCCTTACGTATATGNAAAAAATTGTTTTCGTGAATCTTGCCAATTTTAAGTTACGGTGTAATCTTTAATAATAAATAAACACGTTGCGAATATTTATGAAAGTTATTTCACGCACCCGCATTTTTTGTGAATACTAACAAATAATGTGTACTCTTTGATAAGGCATGGTGCTTCGGTTTTCTGCCATTTCCCCTTACGTATATGCGCGAATTGTGGAAGCCATAACAGGCAGTCAGGGCTTCCTTCGAAAAGTTAATGACCTGTTGCACGAAATGCACTAGACCAATGGAGACAGACCATTCGAAATTTGTAAAGTCAGCTTCTCACTCCATTAAGTTTCTCCCTATAGCGCCAACCCCGAAGCCGTTTATAAAACTTTTTTTGTAGAGCCAGCAAAGGTTTATCTACGCAGATGAGCAAATATAGTTACAAAATGTTTCCATCATTAAAAATTAACTGCAATGTTAATGCATGCCTCTGTTCAAGTTACTTTAATTGAAAACAGTTCAGAAGCACTCAAGCAACGAATTGTATTTAATATTGAGGTTCGTGCAATTAAAACAAGCGTTTGTCAGTAGGTGAACTCTTCATGTTAGTTTGTAAATTTACACTGAAAACAGGAATACTTAATTATCATATTACTTCAGTAAACAGTACGACGTACGACATTGCAGAATATTAAGTCGTATGAAACACAGGACACAGTAAAAACAAAAACGCCAAAAATAACGAAGATTAAAGGAGGTTTATGTATGTAGAAATCATTAACGTAAATTAAAAAAAATTCCCAGAAATATTTTATCTAATAAACGCAAAAAAGAGTAAGTAGAAAAACGAGGGCAGTATAGAAATATATATATATATAGATGTGTGTGTGTGTATATATACATAACTGCCAGAGGT
Source organism: Clitarchus hookeri (assembly GCA_002778355.1). NCBI lineage: Eukaryota > Metazoa > Arthropoda > Insecta > Phasmatodea > Phasmatidae > Clitarchus > Clitarchus hookeri. Next base: position 492,353 of record NQII01000319.1, on the reverse strand, counting down.
AAGTAGATTCGTGAACTGAATTAACAGCAGCCTATTCTACTAAAGTTATTAACATCCTCGGAGTCATAACTGTTTATTCAGTATCTGCTGACATGGCGAGCGATTTCTTATATTCTACTTGGTGGCAAGTGGTACTGTCATGACATTTCTTCCTGTTTGTTACCGGTTGAGGAGTGGTCCAGAGAGTGCAAAAGGAACTGTGCTACAATCACGAAAGGAGCACACGAGTTTACGTTCTTCAGTCTGATATGGCATCGAAATAACTTTCCCTACAATGTGATAATCAAAAACGACACAATCTAAACTATACAGACAAATGTAGAGGATGAATTGAGTTATGTAAACAACTGGGAGAAAAATTTAAGTTACACACAGATTAACACGGCAGACTTTGCGACCTTACGAAAACCTGAGGCCGTGTCTCAACTGGATCAGAGAGCGCTCTCTTTACTCTCGCTCTCACGACCACGTCATTATGACGCCAGAGAGAACGCTCTCTGGTCGTCTCAATCCGTCAGAGAGAGCGAGAGTGAGCGCGAAGCAGTGATCTCACCAGGCTGTGCGATAGAATGCTCTCTCGAAAGAGTGCTCTTTACATTGAGACACGGCTCTGTCCTTTGGCACACACGTGGACTCTGACACAGATCCGCACTGACTGTGACACAGATCCACACTGACTGAGACACTGAGAGAACTAAGAACTAATTAATTATGCGGGATACTTTGAATAATATTAACATATGTGCTGGCAACAGCAGCTATTGCCTAGTATTCTGACGTATGTGTGCTTGCTATCACCAGCTCTGTTCCGTAATGGCGTAATGACCTTAAACAATTNACCAGCTCTGTTCCGTAATGGCGTAATGACCTTAAACAATTCATTTGAATACGTGTTCTCATTCCAATGGTCATTAAAAGGTTATAATCGAAATCCCAAAACAAAATTCGTTTAATGCAGTACCGCTCAATTCACAATTCAAAACAAACTAAGAAATTTTAATAAATTCTTCACAGTATAAATAGGTACGATTGCAACTAAACAGCTTCCTATCTGGAAGCTCGCTTAATATCTCTTCTCTGTATACATTCGAGTAGGTTTCTTCGTTAACTGGCTTTCTTTACTGTGAACGAACGCCCTTCTGTTCGCCTTACTGATATTCATGTGACTGGAGAATCACATCGTTAGTTCAGATTAGTTGCGGGCGCGTCAAACAAAGTGGAGTACATTCAAAAAGCAGTAAAACACACACATATCTTAGGTATGTTTTGCTTCAGAATAATAACACGAACTTTCCAATTATCTAATCATAGAATGCACAAAAATTGTATTAATTTTACTCAGAATTTTTTTGTACATTTGCAGAGCTTTGTAAAACTACTAACATATATTCTGTAAAATTTCTTCATTGTAACGTTACAAGAGCGGTATTTATAATATATGTAGAAAACGGCTTCGTTCTTACCAGGAATTACATTAAATGGCAAAAACCTACATAATTAATAAATATTACATCCTGCTCTAAATATTTTACTTAGACCAAGGGAGTATATACCTGTAACGACGTGCTGTTAAATAATTATCATTGAATTGGTTTGTGCGGGTGGGGGGGGGAATGTTTCCTTTAACGTTTTATGAAGTGTAGCAAATTGAATTGCCTTTTACCTTACTTTCCTAGGATTGATAGATTTATGCGATCATGCGGCTGTACTCGGCCAAAAAGTTGTTTTAGGCAAGCGACATGCAACGTTTTACGTATTTATCGTATGTTCAAGATCTTAGGATTACAACACGAGGAGTGTCGGTTNGGCAAGCGACATGCAACGTTTTACGTATTTATCGTATGTTCAAGATCTTAGGATTACAACACGAGGAGTGTCGGTTAGGATATCAGAGTCGGTATTTTTTTGCGAAAACAATTCCAGTTTTTTTGCAGGGAATGAATATATATAATTTCCGCCTCTCAATACTCAAAGTTTAAATAAAAGCCAGTAATTTGTAATATTAAGATTATACGTATTGCATTTTCACAAGAAATCTTTTGGTTGTCAACGAGGTTTTCAGTTTTTCTTGGTGAAATTACAAGAAAGTTATATTGTTTAATTCAAAAAGGTTCTAATAATCACCATATATTTATTAAGGATTTGTAACGCCGGTTACACACACGGCGGATTTTTCCGTGGCGGAGAATTTACAGTCGCCGCCATTACAACAGTAACTGACTGAAGTAAATTTAAGCTTATACATTAGCCGAAAAAAAAAAAAACTATCTGTCAATTTGCCGTCGGCGGTAGCTGTGAAGCCGTAGAGTGCCACTGGAGCAGACGGAATTTTTACCGTCACCTGGAACTAGTGGCCAACGTGACCAAATGCACGTTCACACGCAGCGGTTTTTCTACGTTTATAGCTATTTACTCGGTGTGATTTGAACTTNGCTCACACACGCAGCGGTTTCCTACGTTTATAGTTATTTACTCGGTGTGATTTGAACTTTCGCATTGACAAGTTTACCAATATTTTGGTATCGTTTTTCGAATATCAATAGTTTCGTGAACACGAGTGACATTATTTATAATGAAATCCTTATTTCGTTAATCCAAAAGAGACCTGTTTTATGGAATAAAACCCTGGACATTTTTAAGGATAGAAACTCTTGGCATGAAGTTTGCCTTGCATTTCGAAGCGACTTCGATCAGTTGGGAGAAAAAAAGAGAAATTTTCTCACATACCTACACATTCTATAAAGTGTAGTTGTAGTGTAGTTGCAGTAAAATCGTATTTGAGATTCTAGAAGTGGCAGTGATCGCACTCTGCAGCAGCACAAGTTCTTTACTCGCATTGCCATTTATTTGTTTTTAAGTTTTGTAGGCAATTATTAACTAATGTTTTGTTCGTAAAATTAGGGCCGCCGTGTGAGAGTGGGAAGGTTGTGCCTTGCTGAGGGGGCGCGATTGTATTAAAACATTTAATTAAAATGCAACAAAATATAATTAAATTAAATTTTGTAAAATAATATATAAGCANGCGATTGTATTAAAACATTTAATTAAAATGCAACAAAATATAATTAAATTAAATTTTGTAAAATAATATATAAGCAAATATATTACATTAATTTCCTTAACAATTTCAATAATGAATTTTGGCTTTTACAAGGCAAGGAAAACATTTCTTACCTCTTATAATTCAATTCGAAACGTATTTCTGAGCACGTAGTTCCTATTATTATTCAAAAATTAAAAATTTTCAAGTAAAAAATTGGATTTATAAATTTCACTCATTTCTAATTGAAAGGAAAGGGAGTTATATTTGAAAAAATATTATTTTATGTTATTATTTTAATTATTTTGTTAGGCTGGGATCTTATTTCTAGTGTTACAACAATATTTTACAATTAGATAAAAATTATGACAAGAAAACAATTTTAAGAATATCGTTATATCTTGGACATCTGCCAGGAAACCCTTCCTATACTTGAAACAAAATATCTACATAGACGGTTTCTCACATCGTTTGCTTTGAGGCCTCCGCTTGTAGTGTTCTCTCCTGGTATATCTTCCATTCCTACAATTGACATTGTATCGTCAACTATGTAACCATCTCTATCCCTAGCATAATTATGAAGAATAATGCAGGCTTAACAATATCATTAGCCAATTGCGGTTGAACATTAAAAGGTCGATGGAATATTCTCCATTTTTTGCTGAGGATACCTAAAGCATAGTCTATTTACCTTCTTGCTCGGCACAATCGATAATTGAAGATTCTCTTTTCGTCTGTTAAATGCTTCCCAGCATAAGGTCTTAGCAAATGTTTGTGTAGCCCAAATTCTGCATCGCCAACAAAAAAAAAATGGCACTTTCGGACTTTCTGTGCTTGGTAGGCACTTCTCATCAGGCAGATTTTTTGAACTGCTTTCTATTAATTTCCACAGCTGAGTCAGTTTAAAAATCGATGAGTCACTATCCTTACCTTAACCACCAACATGCACAAAAACAAATTATCTGCAATGCCCATTAACACTATTGAATAGCAGTCTTTATAATTTAAATGCATAGATCCAATTTCTGTTGGACTCACGATGCGGACGTGTTTCCCCTATTCAATGGGGAAAGTCTGCTTTATTTTCAAATCTGCTAACTACTGATTCCCACAAGTCTTTTGTAAGGGGAGGTATGCACTGACTTTGCATAACCTTCAACACTGCTTGACAAACATCTCTAACTAACACTATTGCTGTTAAGATCCCTACTCTGAAGAAATAATGACGGTCGGTGAAAGTACATCCACTTGCTATATATCTAAAAAACGAAAAAATAATTATTTTATGTTTTACAAAGCTGATGTATGCGGTACATAATGTAATTATTTTTAGGTAAGGAAGTGATGAATCGATGGAAACATCTACGTGACACCTTCGCCAAGACTGAAAAGAATGCTACAGAAAACAAAAGTTGCGACTCACAAGCTACCAAAAAAAGAAAATACATATTCAATGACGAACTCCAGGTCTTACAGAAAATATACAAAAACACAGAAACCACAGAGAATTTCATCGTAGAAAGAACAAGGATGAAACCGATGGCACTTGGCAACAACCTGAGAACACGGTACGTGAAGAAGGCCTAGTTACTGCAACAAAGGAAAAAGCTCTTCCTAAACAATCACGAAGGAAACACAAAAAAAAAAAAAAAAGTTGATGAAGTAGATTTGGATATTTTAAAGGTTTTGGACAAAAGAGAGCCACATAACCCTCAAATGTACTTTTATAACAGTCTACTGCCGGATACAGAGCATTTTAAAAGCAATGAGTGGCTTCAATTCCAAATGGAGGTTCTTCAGGTAATTTTCAATATTAATAATCAAAAGGTTGCAGCTCCACACTATCAAGGATACAGCAACATATCCAACCAACGCATTACAATCACCAACCTTAGATCTTTCCACAGCCACTTCAACAACCATTCCATATGGTTCCACATTACTCACATCCTCCACAACTCCCACCTTACGACCCACCATCAACTCCCTCAGTTTCCACGCCAAACGCACTGCCTACTACACCATGCCAACCAAGGCAAAATCCTCCAACATTCACAACTCTGGCTTCGTACCCCTCACAACCTTCACTTCTTCCACAACACCACCCATCACCGTCTCTCGCAATGAAAGAAAAAATTAAGCAAACTACAGCAGTTGAACATTTTGCCGAGTACGTTGGCGAAGAAGATTGTGAAAGAAGTTCTTCAGTAAGTGCCCTAAATCCATCAAGAACAATGGACGCCAATTTCTAATTGTATATTTGTAAATTTTAAGTGTTTTTGTGTTTATAAAATGTATTTGTAGATATAAAGTGTGAGAGTTTGTAAAATTCTATTAATATTGTTTATATGTTTTTCAGAATTATATTAATAAAGATATTTTGAAAATGATTATCCNTTTGTAAAATTCTATTAATATTGTTTATATGTTTTTCAGAATTATATTAATAAAGATATTTTGAAAATGATTATCCATAGTTATTTGTGTCTTATATGTGAAAATGTTTGATGAGGTTGACAAAGTAAATTATTTTCATGTGAAATAAATTTAATGTATAAGTAAAATCCTTATTTTTCTTTTGTATTTAATTTTCGTTACTTTACTAAATGTTATTTAATAATTTACAATTTATAAATTGAATAGTTATTTTCACTTACCTCAGTGTTATTGCCAGCATTTGTACTNGTTATTTAATAATTTACAATTTATAAATTGAATAGTTATTTTCACTTACCTCAGTGTTATTGCCAGCATTTGTACTGGTTGAATGCAATTCCTCATTTTAGTATTTTTGCGCTGAATGGTATCTTTGAACCGGCCATGCAGTTAGTCAAAGTAAGTCATCGACATTCTGAAATAATTGAAGAATTTCGTGTCATCTTTCCTCAACTATTCAAACAACGTGTAGAAAGCTCCAACCTCATCTCTTTTTTCATTAATTGGATAAAACCAAATTAGTCAATTTTTTCACCTCCTTTTCATTCGACGACGTAATAACAATAAAGTTAGAAGCTGCTCTTTGTTCATTTCAAACTGCAAGCAATCAATAATTTGAATAACACAGTTAACCATATGTGAGTTTATTTCAAGGTGAAACTACATTGCATATACCAGCTTACTCGTACGACGGCGACGGAAATTTTTCCGCCCTGTGTGTAACGTTTAGATTTCTTTGAGCGGCGACGGTAAATTCTCCACCACGGAAAAATCCGCCGTGTGTGTAATCGGCGTAAAGCAGCAAGTAATTTAAGAAATAGTTTACATCATCACATTGATAGAAGTTCAGGATAAGATCGGGAGTTCCTTCTCCGTGTATGCAAAAGTGGAGCAAGTACAATGTTGTGATACCGCGTATCGTATCGCTACTGAGGCCCGTTTCTTATCGCGTCAGTCCACGCCAGCATATATCACATCCATAGCAGGTCATCAATTTTATTGCATTTGCAGCAAAGTACTGTTCAGCATGTGAAAGTTAGGTGTGATGTGATTTCCTGCAAACCAGAGGTGGCTGCAGTTATCTTCTTCTAGTACATGAACGACGTAACAACACCAGTTATTAAAACAATTAATTTCGAGGACTGTAAATAATATACGTAGTTGAATTTGAGAAAAGCTTGGCAAACGTTTAAGTACAACATGGAAGGCCTGCCATATTTGCTTTAATGCTAACGTTTATTCATACTCAACAGTTTAAAAAAAATTGCATTTTCCCTGGCTTGAAGTGCTATAAAAAGTGGCACTTTTTTCCGATATAAATCACATAATTTCGGCGAGTAACCTCGCACTTCACCTCGATTAATGAAGAACTCTTTGTTTATGTCACAATTGTCTAAGTGCCATCAAAGATTGGCGGGGTTAACAGTTCCAAACCCACGTGGACACCTTTTACCACTCTTGTTGAAAACGCATTTTTCTTCAAAATAGCGGGGGAAGGTTTTTTTTTTTTGTGAGTAGGTTTTGGAGATCCGGTAGTTGCCGTGACAAATGTTCTATACCGTTCGAGCCAAAATGAGAACGAATGGAATGCGTATTATCGCAGAATGATACGGGCGTGTGCACTTTACCGGAACAGGGGAGTTCTCTTCAATCTTCACTTAGCTGAGAGCCGGTAAGTACGGAGGTAACTCCTCTCCGTCCCACACAATGCGAAACAACACGTGTTTCTTGCATACACTGAAGAGTAAAAAAAAACTGGTACACCTGCCAAATCTGCCATATCTCTCCCCTTCCGAGTACGCAGAAGTGCCACAAGACGACGTGGCATGGACTGGACTAGTATCTGAAGGTATGCAGGAGGCAATTCACACCATGAATCCTGCAGGGCAGTCCAAAAATCCAATATGCGCCAATTTGAGAAAGGGTTGCACGTCTGTCACGTTTAATGATTCTCGTCAGTCGTCATTTGTCCCATTATTTCACGATCTTTTTCCGGCCGCAGCAATGTCGAATATATGATGTTTTACCGGATTCCCGATATTCACGGTACACTCGTGAAATGGTCGTACGCGAACATCCAAATGTTATCGCTACCTCGGAGATGCTATTTCCCATCACTCATCCGCCGACTATAACACCACATTCAAACTCACTTAAATCTTGATAACCTGCCATTGTAGCAGCGGTAACCAATCTAGCTTCCGACCGCATCGCTTTACTCTGATTGGTTCCATACCTCTGTTATTTGCATACGCACGCCTATACCAGTTTTTTTGGATCTCTAGTGTATTACTGCAGTTAGAATACAAGTATGCTTTCTTCAAGCTGTGTGACGATAATATAACTGATATTCTCTAGACATGCCCTGTGTTACCAAGAGCCAGTAATATATAGGAATCGATAGTATGATCGAGCTACGAACGTCCCGGTACAAAGATCTCACACTGATACGGCTGCAAATAAAGAGTGCGTGGAGTGATTGGATAGAATTGGGCGGGGGAGATGAGAGAAACCTGAGAAAACCAGCCAGCCAGCAGCATCGTCGGGCACGATTCCCACAAGCAAAAATTCCCGGGTGACCCAGCCAGGAATCGAACCCGGTTCGCCTAGGTGTGAGGCGATCAGTCTAACCACTACGCAACTGTGGCCCCGCTATCACTTCGTATCCTGTAAATACTGTTTTGATCGCTTATCGACTACTGATTGCTTCCAAGTGTACGTAGACTCCAGCTGAAAGTATACAACCACTGTAGGCAAGTATATTTGGCCCGCGTCGAAGCGCTGCGACGACCCCACATACAAACAGCGGCGAGGTAGTTGCATGCTGTTGGTCCGTCGTTGCCGTAAGGATTAGAATGTCGTGTCCCGCTACTGACAGCGCGCCCTAACTGGCTGGTTGTTAGTGAGCTCGTGGACGAGCGACTTGAAGAAGTGGTCTAGTTAGGACGGCCGGCGGAGTATCGGAAAACAGTTTCCTTCCCACGACCTCGCCAACCCCCAGTCCTCGTCTAACTGCCGACCAATGGGGACGCTTGTGATTGTCGCGCTATAGGGGAGGGGGTGAGGCGGAAATAAAATGGCATAGTTAGCGACGACTGCCTCGAACCACTCTCATGAGTGAATACGTTGTTACTCGACAGTCGAGGTCGATCACGTGAATGCTGAACTAGACGTCGGCGTCAGGCGGGAATTTAGAACACGTATAGGCTGTGTGCGGTCAAATGAGCACTTTTGAAATCAACATTAGAAAAAAGTCACTGCTCCTACCTGCATTTGTTTTAACGGGCGAACTGAGTGACACGCGCCCTGCAAATACGATAGCGATGCAGGGAGAGAGTTAAAATGAGCAGATTCGTAAAATATTTACTTTTCTAGTAATTTCACAGTTTCACTTGACCGGCGCATGAATGAATTGAAGATACCCATGGCAATATACATTTTATATAAGGCTGAAGAATACTTAACATCCCTCCCCTTATACATTCTCAGAAATATGTGGCATTTAGTACTGGATAATTNAGAAATATGTGGCATTTAGTACTGGATAATTAAGAATCTTGTACTCTGAAATCAAAATGAAAAACGAAAAAATTATTTTATAAAGTTAATAATATTCTATATTTTTTGACATCATATCTCTTAAGGTTGCTGCTCACCAAAAATTTCATTATTTTACAATTATTGGGGGGGAAATGTTTAACGTAGACATTTGTTGTAATTAATCTTTACTTGCTCGCCAAAGAAAATCGATGACATATTTTTTTCATAATGGCAAGTAAAAACCATGATGTTATTGTTTTCGGGACCAGCACTCCTAAGTATAGGACCGAGGATTTCGCAGTTACATTCGGTGGTGTCAGGGTTGCGTTCAGACAATTGAAGGCTGTTCGTGATAAACTTAGAACTTTGAAAGTCCTGCTTCAGATCCACATGTATGCACATCGCGTATTCTTCCATCATATTTAAAACTACAATTGCCATGGGCTTTATGTATGCGTCGGTCAAGTTAAACTGTGAAATTATTGCGAAAGTTAATATGTTACAAATTTGCTTAACCTTACACTTATAAGCATTAATAAAACGGAAACAAAATAAATCATTTCAGTATTGCCAAACGCAATTTTTAAGGAACATGTTCAATTCAGCGTTAAAGCCTAGAAGTATGTTTATTCCTTCGTTGCCAGTTTTACGGGGTGCAATGCCAGTCAGTGTGCTCGATAAAAGGAAATTTTACATTTTTCAAAAGATTGATTTCAAAAGTGCTTACTTTACCGTGAACAACCTATATTCTTCCTTTGTAGTGTAAAAAATGTATGGTAATTATTCATACACGGCCTATGTTACACAGAGGCTGCAGTCGTGTAACCGAGTTCAAGGTAATTCTACAAAAGTGAAAATATGTGATGGTGCCTTTGGTGTGGGTGTACCCATTCGCTGATTGACCGCGCGAAGAACATGGGATGGGCCTCGTGTCTGATTGGCGCTGGAAAGGCAGCGTGTGGTTGAGCAGTGCGATGGATTCCTGGAGCCGTCTAATCTCTGGCTGGGTTAAACAGGAGACTGGGTTCTGCCTGTGGCAACAGTCCAATGAACAAGTGAGCGAGAGAGTGAGTTGAGAGATATATGTGGCTCTTAACAACGAGGACTTGAGTGCTGATGCAGATGAAGCGAGGTTAAGTATGGAGCAGCACCGGAATGAAAGAGCTGCGGAAATAAGAGATAACTGAGGAAACCCGCCGACCGGCGCATCGCCCGGTACGATCCCCACATGAGAAAATGCGGGAGCGATCCCGCCGGGAATCGAACCCGGTTCGCCTTGGTGGAATGTGAGTAGTCTAGCCACTACACCACCGCGGCCTCATCGAATTGAGTACGTATAGAACTGTGGAGTCTTGAATGGCGATGGTTTATACCTAACGCGAAATGGTAGGCTCTCTCGTAGGCGCTGACCTCAAGTTTTCAGTAGAGAGGCAAGATTGGAACTTCCTCTAACAGCAGGCTGGTTCCAGGCTTATCTCTCTCTCTCCCCCTCCACCTTCTCACTCACATTATGATTTGTATGTCAGTGCATATGGTAATGAACGTATGCAAGATTGGAACTTCCTCTAACAGCAGGTTGGTTCCAGCCTTATTTCTCTCTCTCCCCCTCCATCTTCTCTCTCACATTATGATTTGTCTGTCAGTGCATATGGTTGTGAAGGTATCCAATATTTATTTCACATCACCAAGGTTTTAAGTATTAAATACAATATTTTGTACTGAATTATTCCTGTTTACGATTATGTTAAACCCTACATATTCCCTTCACGATTACTTCTTTTTTTTCTGAAGCCCTGCTGTTCTACTATCAAGTTATTCTTCTACTTCATGCAAACAGATCTTGATTAGGTCAGAAAATACACCGAAGTGGCAGCGCAGCGCATTCGTGCGCATGCTGTATAATAATATTTCGCATGACAACTATTTCTTACTAAGCAATAGCCATACTCCAATTTCCTCTCTGTTTTCGTTCATATTAATTATTCACGAAATAATTTAATATGCGGATAAAATAATTGTAAGATTTCAATCCAATAAAAAATATGGTACTTTTGTGTTAACGGGGGTATAAAATACATGACATACTTAGGAAACAACCAAACAAGTCACATAGGAGGTGAATTTTCAAAAGTTTGTTTTCTAAAAGTGTTGAGAAACTGCGAATAGGCTATTAATAATATTTTTTGAATGAGGCAAACAATCAGCTATTAGTTATAAATATTTATTACAAACTGAAGCAGCTACCGACCACCATCTGTCAACTAGAAAGTTAGATGAGAGTGGAGGCACCTGACTTAGAAGTGGAGGTGCGCCTCCACCCCCTCCATCAACATCTTCTACAAAAATCCCACAAAATAAGCCACACAAGAAAACAGCACAATAACAAACTTGCTTTACTCGAAGGAAGTGCCGCTAGAAAGAGCCAGAAGAAATAACAACCAAACGTTTTTGACTAGAGGGTGGAACAGGTGGATTGAATTGCATATGAGCACAAAACTTGGATTTCAACCAAAATATGACAGCAGACATAATGCAAAACACCGCAACCGTAGATAGATTAACATATATAAAATTAAGTTTTACGGAAGGAGTAGGATGAGCATGGAGAAGTTACATGACGTCATGGAAATTAGTCCACTGGGGCTGGGAAGCGAGAAGGGAATCAAGTTACTAAATGAGGGAATCATTGGGAGAAAGATTAGGTAATTTAGAAAGTTCCGATGATGTAATATTTTATAGATGAGTTTTGGATAATTCGGGGCATGTAAAGACTAATTGAAGTGAATAGCAGTGTTCACTTGGTGAAAAGTTTTTAAAACTGGTTGATAATGTCGCAATGTGAATAATTGCTGATAAAACCACTCCCAGGCAATGAGAGTGTGAAGGAAGGTTGAGACTCCAAGGTAGTTCTACACAGAAAGGTTACATCAGTGGGAAATTTCGTCGCAAACATCCAGCAGAAAGAGAGAGAGAGAGTGTGTGAGAGAGAGAGAGAGNGGTTACATCAGTGGGAAATTTCGTCGCAAACATCCAGCAGAAAGAGAGAGAGAGAGTGTGTGAGAGAGAGAGAGAGTGTGTGTGTGTTTTTTTAAGAAAGTGTAATTAAAGGAATATAAAGGATTTTTTGCCAAAGTCAAGGTGAGATTTACAAGAGAATAAATTAAATTCACGACTATTATTATTGTAATGATGCAGTAGTCATAATGTTTCGGGACATGGGTGTAAAATTCTTTCTTGTGTTTGGAGCTTTGGAAAGCTTCGTAATATTTTTATCCGGTTTAAAGTTTAAAGCAGTGGTGGCTCGTTTGCCGTGATAGTTTATCCGGCAGACATGTACTTTTGTAGGTTATNGGTTACATCAGTGGGAAATTTCGTCGCAAACATCCAGCAGAAAGAGAGAGAGAGAGTGTGTGAGAGAGAGAGAGAGAGAGAGAGTGTGTGTGTTTTTTTAAGAAAGTGTAATTAAAGGAATATAAAGGATTTTTCGCCAAAGTCAAGGTGAGATTTACAAGAGAATAAATTAAATTCACGACTATTATTATTGTAATGATGCAGTAGTCATAATGTTTCGGGACATGGGTGTAAAATTCTTTCTTGTGTTTGGAGCTTTGGAAAGCTTCGTAATATTTTTATCGGGTTTAAAGTTTAAAGCAGTGGTGGCTCGTTTGCCGTGATAGTTTATCCGGCAGACATGTACTTTTGTAGGTTATCGGGCGGACATCTGCTGTTTACGTTTATCAGGAGTCCATTTACAGTTTCGTTTCGAACTTTGGTTTTTTTGTGAAGCGTCAGCATTATTAAGCTTTTTCAGGTGACGTCGACAAGTTTTAGTTCCTACGGCGCCGTTTTGTTGTACGAGAGATTAGTTTATCTGGATGTTGACGGTGTCAACAGTTTTAAGTACTATGGTGCAGTTTCGATTTCAATAACCGGTTGAGAGCGGGGCACAGCGCAGTTTTGGATGACGCTGCTGGCAGATGCCGGATGCCTTGCACTTATCTTAGGAGAAGGGGGCGATAGGCCTGCCTAATATATTCTAGTAGTGTCTATCGCCTAGGAAAAAAAAGTAACCAACCGTCGAAGAAGACGCATCGGGCGTGAGAAGACGCATCAGGCGTGAAGAATTTCACCCACACCGGCAAGCACCCGTGACCGTAAAATTTTTTGTTCACACTACTTTTCGTTTTAATTTAACCTAAATTCTATCAACTTATTTCCGCCTGTTTGGGGGGTCGTTAGGGTGCCAGGAGGGAACGAACATCCCTCTTGCCTTCGTAACTTAGTCTTGCGATGCAAGTTTTGAGACATTAATAAACTGTAAATGACTGTGGCGCTAGTCTGTTCTTGGATATTTATTTGTGAACGGTTCGTACTCTGCATACTGGAAATTCGTATGTGAACTGTGTCATTCAAATGATAAATAAAGTATAGAACAAAATACTCTGGAACTTTATTTCTTTATTAATCGGCGTCAATTGTACTGAGTCTCGTGATCTACCTTGAGCAAACCGTGGCAACGTAAACATTCGGCAGTGTAAGCGGCCGAACGTTACAATATGTTCATCAAAAAATTGGAAGCCAATAGGGCATATGGTAGTACATTGTGACAAAAATTTAGCAGGAACGGGAGCAAAAGTATTTTAGCTTAGGATGACAAAAAGAAAGTCATAAAATTTTAATAACAGATTCCTGTTTATGTTGGAAAATAACACAGAAATACAAATACACGATAACTCTGGAAACTATCCTTGTTTATCAAAAAAACATTTACAACAACATTAAAAGAAGAATTATAAATGATTGCTTGTACTGTACTGAAACCATCATAAGTGAAAATCTTTTCTAAAGTCTCCGGGGCAATCTTGTGCAAAGGGATTGTTATCAAATGTTGAATCCGGTGCACAAAATCAATAAAAGTCTTTGAATTCAAATGTGTAGAGCTTAACTTGTCATCAACACTAGTCTCAATAGCATGCTTCAAATTAAACTATTCAAACAAATCGAACAATTCTAACCTGGCGCTAGACAAAGCTTCGCTGACACTTAACAGCATAGTACGAAGGTCTAACCTGAAACTAGCAATCACAATTTTATCCGCCAATTCATAAGTAATTTGGTTCCACACCTAATACCAAACCTTATAGTTGTTTAAATAGTGAGTAGCAAATTTCTGAATTCCTTTAGTCGTTTTAAAAATACGATCTCCAAGATATTTGATAAAATGATGTGATTAGCAACATTAATATAAATTTTTAATTGTACACCAACTACAGTTTCCAGACATTTTTCTAAATCTCTCAAGTCGTGATCATCCAAAACTCCAAATACAATTTTGAGCACTTTGCCTTCAATGTTCAAGATCCCCCTTTCTTCACGCGACTGAGTCAGTAGAGAGGTAAGTGTAAGAATTCAGTCTTGAAGGCAATGAGGTTTCCCTTCAATAGCAAAAAAAGAAAAATTAAAATTTTGTACAAATGAACTGTTTTTACCATTGGTTTCAAAGTTCTTGTGCACAATAAGCACTGATTTTTGCATACGTTACAATTGCACACATTCCTCGTGTAATGCTTGTAGATAAAAATCTAGTACTATGGAAAACAGTTGTGAGAAAAAAATTATGTCTTGATATTTTTAAAAAATTACACCAGAGCTCAAATTTGTTACCATGACCGATGAAATACATACATGTATGGCTGGCAACATCCAATATGATGGCCAGATGAGCAAACATGGTGTTGATCTAACAGGCAGGAGCAGTAAAACACAAAATGGGACACCGTAAAGATGAAGGTGTAAAGAGAAAACAGACTGCAATGTGCAAAAATCAGATACCTTACACGAAATTAAACACAAAATTTAATTACCATAACTATTCCTATAATTAACAGATGACCTAAAGATACAGGCCAGTGCCCAGTAAAACAAGAGTATGTTATATCTGCAAAATATAAACTATTAATATTGAACCTAACTAATTCAATTCCGAAACAAATTCAAAATAGCCAAAAATATTCAACTAGAATTATTGCCATATTAAATTGACATTGAACATGAAAAAATTCTATATTACATATATAACAACCAAACAATGTGAATTCAGAGCATAAAGATATTATTGGTTGAGAAGGCTTATGAATTTAACCTGGAATCAACTTAACTTAGTAGAGCGGTTTTTTTTAAAGACGAGAGATATCCAATGACATGGATCCCAAAATGTCTCGGCTCAGCGGGTGATCAGTCCACGATCAAGACGAAGTCAGGATCAAACAAGCAACAAATGTTATTGAGTTATTTTTAATTTGGTTCAAAGGGAGCTATAAATTGTGTGGTTGTAAAACCAAATAAACAAGTTTACAGTTAGGGTATTCAACTCCTAAAACAGCACAAAAGATAATTATTTTGTAGAATGAAATATTTTCAAATGAGAGACATGAGCTCGTGTAATAGATGCTCCTGTACTTGCATCAGCCAAAGCGGAAGTAACTGGCGTCAAAAAATGTTGGATTTGATATGGGCCCAACCAACAGTAAGAAATTTTTGCCATTTTCTTATCAACAGTCCTGCTGACAGGGTGTGCTTTGCATAGATCAAGGACACCTACACGAAAAGATGCCCACATATCACGAACATCCTTTGGATCGTTCAACAACAAGTCATATAGATGCCACAAAATTGACAAAGGGTTGTTTGGGACAAAGGTAAACATAAGATAGAATGGGCTGGTTTTATGTGATTCATGTTTGGCATAATTGAAAGCCATTTGAAATCAATAAATATTGTTATCACAATTTGTTTGGTTTCGATTGAGAAGCCCCGCGTGTGAAGGAGGAGGATTATATGAGGATAAAGTTATGTGGCCTATGCCATGAGAAGAACACATGTTCTTAAAAAGATGAGAGGTCAACTGTGAACCGTTATCCGACGCAATGGATGAGGGCGTACCAAAATGTGGAAAAATACGTACGTGAAGAGCACGAATAGTGGACATAGCACCAGCTTTCCGAAGTGGAATTAACCAAACAAATATAATGAAAGCATCAACATACACTAACAAGATATAATTACCTAATTTACTCCTGGATAAGGGACCAACGAAATCAATGAAAATATTTTCCATGTGTTTTTAAGCTACTACAGATGACAGAAACACTAACTGTGTATTCTCTTAGCTGCCTTGCTCAGAGCACATATTTTGCAAAATTTCACTCGCTCAGGGATATCGGCATCCATTCCTTTATAAATTAAATGCTGACAGATGTCCTGAATAGTTATGTGTGTGCATATGTGAGCGCTAAGAGGCGATGAATGAAAATACTCAAATATTTTAGGCTTTAGATGATCAGGCAACAGTATACGTTTCCATTTGTCAGTGCCCATTACAGTCTGTTCAGGTGGTAACGAAAATTACTGTCAAGGCTAAATACACATGGCAACGTGATAGCATGGGCTCACCTTTACCAGGAAAATTAAGTAAAATTTAATGCAATTTTTACAATCGAGAAAACCTTTACAGAAAACATCCAAACTCCCCAGCTCAATGATTATTATACAATAGTATGCCATTCGGAGAAACAATGTCTCTTGTTTTAATTAGAATGATAATCACAGAAAGTTGTGTATAGTTTGTAAATTTTAGATAAAAAAATATGGCTGTAGTCATAATCTTGACCCTTAAAATAGGGAGAGTCATATGACGGTATATAGGTAGAAACAATTTAAATATTATTAACAAATATAGTAATACCAACATAACTGTTTATTGTTTTACTGCCTATGATTGTATTTGCTACTGTACATATAATTACTACAGAAGAGCACTGCTTACCTACTACAGAACAGATAGTACCTCCAACATATCTCAACAATATTTTAATTGTTCCCACAACAGCTGGAATTATAATAACCTAACAGAAAGTTCTGTTCATAGTACTAAACTGTTATGTTACCAGGTTTGAGGTTAGCATAAACAGAATATGTGTTTATGTATATATAAAAAAATTCATTTATATATATACTGTAGTTAGAACGCAGTGATCTTCTTCTACGTCATATAGAGTAGCAAATACAATCGCAGACAGGAATACAACAAACAGATCCATTAATTTGTTAACAATATTATTAGGTATTACTTACAACGCAGGAGATGGCGGCCCTAATATTGACATTATGGATGATTCTTTCAACAGTATTATTTCTCACTGTAACTTTGACTTCGCGTTTTAAAATGATTCCCGGTCATAACATAATTGTTTTCTTTAAAATGTTTGTAACTTTACAAAGAATATATTTTACAAACGACATACCGGTAATTGTGTTGTACAAAGTTTGGCACATATACAAAGAATTTCCCAGTGAAATGTGGAACATTATAATGTAGAGTTTACAGAGCAGGCGGGGGGATACATCACGCTTGCACAGTGCCGGGCCGGGCTAAGCTTCATGCCCATACATCTCCCGCCACCACAGAACTGACCACTTGCCAACTTGCCGGCAAGTTTCCCCTCGGCTACGTCTATATTTCCCTCTCCTCGTGGCCACTTGGTTTGAGAAATGGCAGGGTGAGATCCGGCCACGCAGAGCGAACCACTTGAAGACTTGAAGCCGCCTCCACGGCGGACTTCAGGGTGAGAGAGTGAAGAGATTTGGGCGACTCTGAAAAGCGAGGTCTTGAGGGCCGATGAGGGTGATTGAGGTGAGTATGGAGCAGAGCCGGAATAAAAGGGCGGGGAAAAGGGAGATCACCCGAGAAAACCCGCCAACCAGCGACATAGTCCGGCACGTCTCCCACATGCGTAAATCGGGGGGCGATATATATATATATATATATATATATATATATACATATATAAGTAAAATACTCTTGTCGTGGCGAAAAATATTATGGGCAGTTATGCTCACTAATTATTCAATCTTATGTTTGTTTCTGGTAGCCATATTGGTTTAATTGGCATAGGTTATGTCAAAATGTTAATATTTTGGTTTTGTACATGTTATATTCTTTCAATTCAAAATAAACATCACGTTTAAGGTGATCAGGAAAGAATGATGATGTCACATTGCTCGCCCGNGGGGGGGGGGGGGTACATAAGGCGGGCAGATTCACGCATTGTCTCAGTTCTGATACTGCAGAAACCTTATAGATTTAAACTATTTAAAAAATCTATTCTGCTTTTTTTTTTAATTTACCCTTCAGAGGTCAAGATGAAGCATGCATTTAATGGCGTGCCTGCTAGCGACGTCCCTAATTCGTCTATGGCTGTAGGACCGCTGGCCCCAGATGAGCTGCCTATGTCGCCATCGGTGGCAATCATGGTACCCTCATCAGCATCTTTAATTAAATCAGTGCCATCTACTGCGATGGTAACCCATGCCGCTTCCGCAAAAAAATATTCATGTTCATCCACGATGCTCAAAGGCACGAAAAGTATGGATGTGCGAGGAATGCAGATCGAGTGACATATAAGTGTGGAATTGCGGATTGTCATTTCCTAGAAACTATAGTTTGCAGAGGCATGCAAAACGCTGTGCAGCTGTTGTACCTAAACTACCAAACTCCACCGTTTACAATCTCCTTCACTACTGCGTACGTGTGTACTGCCCACAAAACCATGGGTTTAGGATGAGCATCCACCATCTTACCAGCAACCATCAGGCCCAAGAATCGTGGCAGGGTCTGGGTTGGTTAATGACAATGGTTTCGTGTAGGCTGAAATGGTTTTCCAGCGCAATCTAAACACATATTTCGATGTAAATGCGGATGGCTCATCAATAGATATTTGTAAATTTTTGGGTTGCATGATTAAAAATATCGTTGAGCAACTCATAAAAAGTACACGAGCAGGGGCCAATTACATTAAATATGCAGAAAAACAAACCCCACAAGTCACAAGTGACCACGTGTGCACATTACGTGGAAGGTTGGAACCCTGAGCAAGTTGACAACCGCTACCACGATCTGAAATCAAAAATGGTTTTTTCAGAGCTAGAGTTTCCTAAACCACAGAGAAAAGTCCAAATTTTCGATAAAAGCAACCATGCTGTTTCTGTCAATGTTTACTCACTCAAAGCTGAGGAGAATATTGTGTCCATACATGTGAAAAAAAAGAGAAGCCATACCATTTCGACCTTCTTCTCTCCGCCGAAGATGAGAACGCCCGCTTTTACGATGTAAAAAATGTCGAGTGCGTGATAATATCGCAGCTGAGGGCTCACCATGGTGAGATCTACATATGCAAGCGCTGCTTCACGTATTATGACCACAAGCGAGGGAATCCGGACAAAATGGCAGCAGTGCCTAGAAAATCACAAAACAAATATTGCAAGGTAAAAGCTCCAGTGAGAATCGAGATGCCACCACCGGGGGAGAATAGTAGACCACCAGAGGTAAAATTTAAGAACTATCATAACTTTGATAAACTACTCATAGTTGTTTATGGCGATTTTGAGGCCATTCTGAAACAGATTCTCACCTGCGAACCGGACCCAAGGCGCTCCTACACATACGTCTATCAGAAGCATGAGGCCTAGAGCTTCTACACTTATATATACGTGGACAAGGACGTTCTCCTTCAGCACTAACATCCACGCTGAACCAGAACCCTGTCATATACACAGGAGAAGATCCAGAGAAAATTTTTAATGTAAGCAATTGTTGATATTGGCAGAAAAATTAAAAGATATTTTCGCTACATTAAAGCCAATGGTGCAGAAAAGACCGGCTATTCCAGAGCCACATGGAGCTGTTACTGCAGCGCTCCATTCACACACGAGAACTATAAGTTGTCTGACGACGACCACTTCACCAGGACGTACATCGGGCCCACTTGCACCAGCTGCAATTTGCTGTGCCGAAGAACGAATAAACTCGTAGTTTTCTTCCATAGCATGAGCTACGACGATAATTTTATCGTAAGACAGTTGGGATACGACAGGATAAATATTTTTAACATTCTACATACTAACGAATAATTTACCACATTTTCAAAGCAGCTGAGAGACAGATTTTCTATCCAGTTTGTAGATACTTTCCGGCTCATGGTCCGACGTTTGGCGTCACTGACCGAGTTTTTACCACAGAATAAATTTATCAACACCACAAAATTCTTCAGTGCGAGCCAACTGCCTCTTGTCACACGCAAAGGCTTGTTTTCATACAATTATGACGACATTTGGGAGTAGCTGGACGAGCAGCAGCTGCCTCCGAAAGAGAAGTTCCATAACAGGTTGATGGGCTCTAGGATCAGCAACGAATAATATTGCCATGCCCAGGAAGTAGAGGAAACGATCAACTGTGTGAACCTGGGGAAGTATTCAGAATTTTACTTGAAGATGTATGTGTTGAAATTGGCAGATGTCTTTGAAAATTTCAGAAAAATTGTGTTCTGCCACATTCGAACTAGACTGTGCCCATTACATCAGCGCTCCGAAGTTCTCATTCAATGAAATGTTAAAAATAATGGGGTTAAATCTAGAGCTACTCACAGATTACAACATTCATATGTTTATTGAAAATGGAATTTGCGGTGTCATGGACAAGTGCGTCAAGCGACGTGCAGTGGCGAACAATAGCTAATCACCGAAAACATATGAACTTAGCATGTCCCTATTGTTGTTGCAATACCTCGTCACCAATAATATTTATGGGTGGCAATTTTACTGCTGTTGCAGGTGGGTCGACACCAACATCGGCGTAATGTACATGCTGGATGATGCTGATGCTGCCTATATTCTGGAGGTCGGCATCGAGTACCCTGCAGCCCTGCATGAGAAACATCGTGATTTACCATTCCTACCAGTTAACCAGTGTCCCCCAAGCTCAAAACTTAAGAAATTAATAACAACATTGGAAAATAAGAAAAATTACATTGTTCATAACCGCAACTTGAAACAGGTGCTGAATCATAGATTGAAGGTTATGAAAATTCACAGAGTGCTGGAATTCGAGCAAAGTCCCTGGCTAAAACCTCACATCGAGTTCAACACTGCGAAGCGACAGGTAGCCACCAATGTCTTCGAAATATGTTTTTTTAATTAGGTAAAAATACAACTTTCGGAAAATTAATGGAGAAAGCCAAAATATGGAGCTAGTATGCAGTGAAAAGCTACTTAAAAAGCTGGTAGGCCAACCAAAATTCTTAGAACGAACAAATTATGATGACTATCTTTCCCTCCTCCAATTTCAGCATCTAAAACATACTATTTGATAAGTCTAGCTATGCAGGTTTCACTGTCGAAATTATAGAACATTTTGAGGTATAATTGTTATTATGACATGATGAAGGCTCGGTACGGAGAATACATCGAGCTCCTGTATACAGACACCAGCTCTTTCCTGCATAAGGTCTGAAACTAGCACTTTTAGGAGGACATGGTTTCGGACGCACAGTTATTTGCAGAGTTTGACACCAGCGGCTATCCCACGAACCACGTGTGCTTTTCGCCCACTAAAAAGAAAGTGGTTGGCAAATTCATAGACAAGTCCGATGGAACGATCATGTCCGAATTTGTACGGCTACATGCAAAATTATATTCGTACAAATGCAACGGATATCTCACAAAAATGTCGAAATGTATAGAAAAATGGGAAGTAAAATTATTAAACCAACAGCAAACAATGCATGTGACCATGAATCCAATACGATCACATCAGCATGTACAGTATAGAGTGATTAAATAAGTTAGCCCTGTGTTGCTCCAATGGCAAGCGACTCATGTGAAGAGGTGCACATCTGTTTCCTTTTAGTTGTATAGCATACATTTTTTTTCTATGTTAATATGAAACTGCAGACTGAATCGGGTATATAAAGAAGGGTTACAACTGACTGAGGAATATGGAGACGGGATCCGCACATTCGTCATCATCTCGCCCAAAGTGTCGTTGATGCAGCAAGACTTTGGTTGCACAGCATAAAGACATGAGAAGATTGGATGGAAATCATCAATCTCTTGCAACCTTTTGAGAAATGCAAATCTCTTATATACAGTATGTGGATTATTTGAAAACAAATACGGTTTTTGTTTAATATTTCCTTTGTTTATTTATTTTATGCCATGTCCTTCACATCTTCCAGTAACACACCATGTAATGTTTTGGGCACACAACTACGAAACCTTTTGTTTTACATTCTGCCAGCTCATAACTGGTCTAATGCCTGTCCTATCTGTTCATAATGTTGTAACAACTGAATCTTTCGACAGCGGGGAGGCTTCATTTCCAAAGCAATAACAGCCTCAATGGGAAAATTAAGATTTTACACTATTCTTCTTACATTCAATATATATGTGTTGTTGCTGCCCAAAAAATCAATACCACATATCACGTCATGAGATAAATTTTCAAAAACACGAAAAGGCATTTTCCATGAAAATGGTTGAATTTGAATCTTTATCACTGCTACACCATTTTACTTAATCAATCCTCCATCTGCTAAGGAAAGAGGACAGACTCTCCCATGTGTATGTGTGCGCTACCAACCGGCGCTTCACGCGTAATTTCATTACAAGTTTAATGTTTCATGAAAGATGCCGAAGTACCCGAATATACCAATGCGGACATGGTTAAATTCCCAATTAGTAACGAAAAATACAACAAACCATTCCTATTAAACGAATTTGTGTTCTAAACTAAACCGAATCCCACAGGTTTTCCTCGCAACGGACATTTTAAATGAAGGGACCAGGATTACCGCATTGGAAACAAATTACCTTTTTCACCGGTTTTTTACTATCGGACATTTATTTTACGTCTGACTGGTCCCCGTTTTCTTGTGTTACTACTTTCACGTCACTTTCTGCGTTTTTATAAAAACAGTGTTGTGTTGTGCGATTTACCCGAAAACTAACTTGAAATATCGGTTTCGGCTTACCCTAAACGGAATTTCCTTCTCCTTTTTCGTTTTTATCAAAATATTTTGCCGTTGGGTGGTTTGACCGAAAACATATTTGGCCCTGCTTTTAGGGGTTAAATCCATATCCATCTTTTACTTACAATCGCCAATGGCTAATTCAACCTGAATTGTCAACGCTAACAACTCGTGCAACATTTATTGCTTTGTTGCAAATGTAAAGAATTTACTGTTTAAAGACAAGTTAAAATTAATTATTTCTGCAAAATTTGCTTCCGCACATGGCAAACCCAAAACTTTTACCAGTCTAATGGTTTCATTTACAAAATGTTGCACCGATTCTCCAGGATGCTGAAATGTTTCTAAAATTTTCATGCGCTGGTGTGCAATGGCTACTGGAGTACCTGTTTGCCGCAAAATAGCCCAAAAAAATTTCCTAAAGGACATGCACTTTTGACAGCTTGCCCTACCACGCTCTGCAAGGATTCGGGCACTTTACATATTATGGCAGCATGTAATACTGCTATTTCTCACATGTTAAGTGAAACAACTTTGGCCATTTGAATGAGACATTTTACTATAGCGCCCAAATTCAAACTATACACTACCCCGAAACAGTCACCAAGACAATTAAATATATTTTTATAATAATGCTTGGAAAAAGGGGGGGGGGGCTTTTTAAAAAAAGGGAATCAACCATTCCTGGCCTGTCTCCCTAAACAGAAGAGAACGCAAGCGTTTTATACAAATTGGTCGTCGTCTTCTCGAACAATTTCCGACGTTCACGGAGCGAACACCCCCTGGTGGAATTATTACTGGTCAGAATCACGTTGTCATGGCGTCACGCGGGGGTGGAAGGGGCCACAGGCGAAGCTTTCAAGCACCAAACTTGCATTCCCAAGTGCCATTTGCTGTTCAACACTCATGTAGGCAACAGCAGCGAGATGGTCTGTTGAGCGGGTCCCATCGCACCAAAGGTAAGCTATGTCCACGAACCTAATGTAGAAAGAGCAATCCAAGGCGTGATTAACTTAGGCGAATTTTTTGTGTGTGTAGGCCATCACAATTCAAATTCCGCCCGAAAAAAGTTAAAAAAATTTTTTTAGAACTTCTTTTTTATACTCAATTGAACATGCGCATAACAAAAATCGAGTAATTTTATAACAATTTCTCGTTATAAACCGGAAGTATACAAATCCTTGTAGCAAATTTACGGTTAGGTTCCGCAAATTCGTTGAAATCTTTATGAAATTTAATAGCAAGTATGTTGTTGAAAAATAATACCAATTATGTCTTATTTTACGATGATATATGGAAATTATTTGTCCAGTAGTTTGCCCGAAATTTCAAGATGTTTCCTAACAGCGTGGTCTTATCGCACGTCACTGGCTGTGGGTTGATTATTGAGCCGCGCCATCTCCCAATAGCAGCTCTGGTCGCTCATCTCAAACTGGCACTTTGAGACGTACGTTGTCACTATAAAGGATATTCGTATTATTACAAAACGCCAGAGGGAAGTATCAGAGTTCTAATGGAATATAGGACTTATTAAAAAAAAGCCAAGTTTGAATATTATTTATTCTCACAGCTATCATTTACATATTAAACTATCTATCTCCACTATTACTCTTTTTATTATCAGTGAGCACTATATTAAATGTGTATCTCAATTTTCCTAATTCTGCTGAATTCATACATTATTTACACATGTTGAGGCTGCAGTGGTGTAGGAGTTAGACAACTCGTTTCCCACCTAGGTAAACCAGGTTAGATTGCTTGCATGGTCACTCCCGGATTATTTTCGCGTGTGGCAATCATGCAGGGTAATGCCGCTGGTCAGCGGGTTTTCTAGGAGATCTTCCTTTTTTCCCGCCCTTGCATTCTAAGGCTGCTCCATACTAACCTCACTTCGGCTCTCGAGATCTCGTTATTAAGAGGCGTCCAAATCTGTTAACATATTTACACATGTTCAGTCTGTCTGTTGCCATCATTCCAAATTTCTTACACAACACATCTTACCAGTCAGTCACACTCTCCACTGTACCGATGCTCGCAGACCACAAGCATCACTCCCGTAGGTCATTTTCACCTTCACTCATTGCTCTGCTGGCTCGTCGTCTTCACTCGAGGCCGCACAATCGTCCAAACCCTCAACGCACAATCGTCCAAACCCTCAACTCACAAAAAATGTCGGCTCGTTTTTTTTTAACTAAATACTCTAAAACTAAATGTTATATGAGCCCGCGGGGGGAGGGGGCGGTAGTTATGTGAGTCTCAGGGCTAAGCCCCATACGCCTAAAAGGAAGGGATTTCATGCAAGAAGACATGCATCATGGCAAAGAGGGATTGAGCTGCCATGGCCTGCTTTTGGCCGTGACAACCTCCCTAAGTGTACTTATAGCTAATCTATGTTAAGAAGAGAAAGAGAAAAACCGGCATAGTCATTGTNCGTGACAACCTCCCTAAGTGTACTTATAGCTAATCTATGTTAAGAAGAGAAAGAGAAAAACCGGCATAGTCATTGTTAAAACCCTTTCGACAGGAAATATTAAAAAAATGTTTCATGCATTATCATGTTAACAGAAAATGCTACAGGAGACAGAGGAGACGAATCATGCTCTTTATTATGATAGGAAAAAGTGCTAGTAGAGAAGGGGCGGGTCAACTTTCCTTCAATTGGCGCTGGTTTAACCAGAGTAACACTTGCGTATCACTCTGGTGGGGGGAGGAGTGCAATTGGGCAGGTCCCTCCCGAATCCGAATCCCCGGTGGATCTTGAAACTTCAACGTAAATTAGAATTAGCTGTCAGTGAGTGACAGTAACTGGCACAAAACCGACTTTTTCATAATCCTTCGCAAGATGGTAATTTACCTGAAAGAAGAGGTTAATCTTAACCTAATTAACCCAAACTTAAGTTAAAACCACGAGGTCTTTTTAAGTACTATGAGTCAAGTCTCTTACAAGACTTGAGATGAATTAAACTAATATAATATTAAACTGATATAATATATTATATGCAGCCTGTAGCCATCGGTAGGATTACTCCCGAATGCCTGACTGAAGGTCTGACACACAAACATACAGCTCCTATTAATTAATTATGTTATTAAATAACAATCTTATTTTATAAACAGTAATTAATCTATACTAACAAATTTATTTATCTTAAAAGCTGCGCAGCAGCTAACATAATAGGCCTGGCTGTGTGTTACAAGCAGGGCTAAGGGGGCCTGTGCGCCAGAAGCGATTTTGGCCGCTTATAGCGCTGAGTAATGTCGATATCATAATCCCCAAGGGCAGTTATGAGAGCATTTACGTGTACTTCACTTGATTTATAAAAACGCTCGGTTTGCTTGCGAATAACTTCGTCCAGCATTTCTTGTTTTGATTCGACGTGCAAGCATCTAGTAGGCGTATACCTGGGTGCATTGGCTGCCAATCTAAGGCATTTATTTTGCACCACTTGTAATGAATGCAAGTGAGTTTGTGCACAGTACGCCCAGGCGGGCGCTGCATAAGTGATAATGGGGCGAATCAATGTCTGATATAATCGTATCCCATTATTCTGTAACAAACCTGAGCCACTGACTAGAAGAGGGTATAAGGCTGACATGCGCGTATAAGCTAAGTTCTTCTTAACTTCAACATGGCGGCGCCATGTCAGCCTTTTTATCATGTCGGAGAGCCTTCGCCGTTTAAATAGTCTCAGTCACCCGATCTGGAAGGTTCCCCGCATCACGAATCACGCTGAGGGAAACTGAGACAATGAACGAAAACCATCTTTCAGATTTGTGCAGAAATTCAATCCGCCGAAGGTGAAGAGCGCGCGAGCTGCGATAAGCTTATCGCGGCGGTAGCCGCTGACTGCCTTTGTGAATCACCACCCGCTTATCACATCACCACTCTGACTTTGGCATACTGCATCCTCGCTCCAGCGAGCGGGACAAGGGAAGCGATGCAAAGCAACGAGCTAATTTCGTGAGGAAATATTTAGACAGAGTGATGTGTTCAAGCCCAGCTCTTTCTGTTGCTGTAACTTTTTATGCTTTTTCGTGGCTTTACATGCTGTGTTCAGTAAATGTTGCAATATTGCAAAGTAGTCACAAATTTGTCAGTAACCGATATTTAGGATTGCATTTTATTAGATTTTCTGTGTCGTCTTCTAAGAACCAGCGGACTGCAAATGACTGTTTTTGGGGTTGATGTATCGCCCACGAGTTATTAAAGATCCTTGATGCAAAATGTTTCGAAAATACATCTAGTATTTTTAAATCGAAACAGAAGTAGGCAAAACAGCGCCGGAATTCCGCAACTTCATGCACAAGCGTGCACAACAAGTTGCATATCACGAAGGCGAACGGACCTGGCTCGTCATGCGGAGGGCGCCTGCAAATATGACAACATAAACTTGAGGTACGGTTACGCCGCTAGTGATAGTTTATTATTACACGCATGCCGAACAACATGAGCAATGGCAGATTAGAACCTAAGTAGGAAAGGCTACCAGAAGAATTTTCATTCTAATTCCAACACACGAAACAGGAGTATTGGCGATCTAGGGTCGGCAAGTATGGTCATGGTGGCAGATGGTACAGGCTCTGCGCATGACGTGCCAGTTCTTGTTCGCCTTCGTGATATGCAACTTGTTGTTCACGCAGATACATGAAGTTGCAGAATCCCGGAGCTGTTTGCCTACTTCAGTTTCAATTTTAAAATACTATATGTATTTATCAAACATTTCTCTACTAAGATTTATTGTTTATATTAGCACATAGATGCTGTGGTTTGAATTTAGACATAAAAACACATTGTATCTATATATATATATATATATATATATATATATATATCAAAGCTTATATGTATGATTGTTCTGTATACTATTATTTTTAATTTGATATCTCTGAACCAAATTGTGTAGGGATGGCCTCTAGTGCCAAACTTAAAATACCGTGTAGGCGAAAATGAGTTCCGGCCCTCCATTGAGCCGGAAACACTTAAAACAAGGTCTGGCACCTCTCATTGCCCTCTTGTAGCAGAGCAACGCCGAGGTAGCCCTGCTAGTTTCTTATAGAATCGCAGTTAGGTAACGTTGGACTCACGAGTGGCTTGTCTTGATCATTCTTAAAGCAGTGCTACTACATATGCTGTGTCCGGGATATGAGAATGCCTCACGCGTATGTGTGTTGCTTTGCACGTGTAAACGTATCCTATAGTAACTGTACATATCAACGCTACATTTGCATCAGAGTGCCAATAATATCTTAATATCTCGCCCAACTGACGTCGATATGCACCAGTATATTTTCCTTAAGTTAACAGTTTTCAATTTCTCGCATTGCGCTCTTATTTTAGTGTTAAAACTTGTATGCGCTCGCTGCTTCGCATACCGTCAGAGCGAGTGAAAGTGAAGGACAGCACTTATATGATAGCGGCGTTGGCAAGTCAACGGTATGTTTTGAATTACTGGTGCACACCAAACCAAGAACCGTATATCTATTACCAAAAATTGAGCCGACAAGATAATCTTTTTTGCGACGCGCGCTGCTGACCTAGGTTGTATTAATTTTCTGCGTCTATCTCAGAAATTTTTTAGTTGTTTACTTCCATATATTCTTTCCGCATGTTTCGGGGTGCGTCGAACTTTCCAGGTCAAGGCCAGCAGAGTATAAATTTTGCGACGGGCCCTCGGGCTTGGAATAGTTGTTGTTGAATGGATGAGTGATTGAGTTTCAGTGACAGACGACGAGCAGCGGGAGAAGTGACCAGCGTAAGGGAAATCTGCGACTGCGAGTATCAAGCAGTGAAGAGTGCGGCTGGCAGGCTGGACTATTACACTAGATGTGGTAGTGAAAGACATTACAGATGATGACAACTGACAGTCTGAAAGTTTGTTAATGACGAGTATGAGTTAATTGACTATAACTAAGAAGATACATTAAGAAGGGCGTTAATTACAGTAAAAATTTACATTAAATATTGCGCTCGTCGAGAAATAAAAAGAGTAATAGTAGAGATAGATATATAGATTAATATTATTAAAAGAGCTGTGGGAATACATTAAAATACAAATTTAGTTCTTTTATTTTTATTAAGACCTCCACCACTCACGAGTTCAGATACGCCCCACATTCTTTATTGTAACAATACATTTCTGAATTACCTATACCTGAACATAACGATAACGCAAAGTTAAAACTTCTGCTATTCTCTGTTAACCTCTGCATGATTAGTTAAAAACAGTATCAAAACTATAACGGTTACGTTTTGCAACGAAAACCAAATTTAAATTAACAGGTTTTAAAATGTTAATAAAATTCTAGTGGATTTTTCAAGTTATTTTCTAACGTACATGAATATGAATTTTTGACTGCGTGTAGAGGACAAATCTGAGTAATCTCTAGAAAAATGATCATAATTGAATAACTTTTGAAAAAAATTACGAACCCATGTCTTCAAAATACTTACAAGATATAAATAAAAATATCACCTCAAATACTTTGAGAGAATTCGGACATGGCCTAAATCTTTGTTCAGTTCGCATATCATTTAGAGATTGGTAACGTACACTATAAATTTGAATCAGTGACAATTTCACTGTTAAACGAGTAACGGCACCTGACTTAATCAACAGCTACTTCAGTCAATTTAACTGATTTATTAGTGAAACATGCCCATTATTCTTCACTTATTGATACAGTGGCATTTTCCACTTATTATTTAACCATTTTATTCGCCTTTTTTCAGTGATTTGTTTTTGACTGATGGAGTAGTATGAAATAAATAACAACGCAGGATATAAAAAAATCCATTAAATATATTTTTATGTAAGTTTCGTTTTTTGTAATACCATTTTATGAAGCAAAATGAATATTTAGTCTTTCATTTCCTTTATACGTCTTTGATTTCTTTTGTACGTAATCATCATAGCTCTCGGTTTGAAAGTGTAAACTGCATATAATGTGGTGAAGTAAGCGCATTCATACGTACTATTTGTTTAAACAATGTTAATGTTACCAATTAAACTTAAATCGAAAATAATGGGCATACAATTTAAAGCTACCTATTTTCAATAATAAAATACAACACTTTTTTTATCCTCCTAGCAGTCAACTTTAGCTTCGTAGCTTGATTGGTGACGTGGCGGACTTCAAGCAAAATGCAGTGGTTTAAAACCTGGACACTGTAAAATTTAAATACTTTTTAAATTACGTTAACTTGCACAGTATGAACGGCGATTATTCGAAATATGTTTATTTCTCATTATTATTTCACTTAATTTAATAAAAACAATATTTAATTCGAGGCACGCAGTTGGCTGTCACGTATTCAATGAGAGACATTGTTTCACTAAAATAACCAGTGGTTTTCCACCGATTGTAAGTGGAGCCATTTTCACCGATTCGAGTAGTTGAATTTCACTGCGAATCAGTGTTTTTCTACTAATTCGAATTGAGAGTATATACTGAATGGTTATCCAACTCGAATTGAGAGTGCATACTGGTTATCCAACTCGAATTGAGAGTGTAGGCTGGTTATTAAACTTGAATTGAGAGTGTAAACAAACTGGCTATCCAACTCGAATTGAGAGTGTGTACTGGTTATCCAACTCAAATTGAGACCGTAGGCTGGTTATTTAACTCGAATTGAGAGTGCATACTGGTTATGCAACTCGAATTGAGAGTGTAGGCAGATTGGTTGTCCAACTCTAATTGGGAGTGTATACTTGTGATCCAAAACGAATTGACAGCGTAGACTGGCTGGTTATTCAACTCGAATTGAGAGTGTGTACTGGTTATCCAACTCGAATTGAGAGCGTAGGATGGTTACTAAACACGAATTGAGAGTGTAAACAGACTGGTTATCCAATTCGAATTGAGAGTGTAGACTGACTGGTTATCCAACTCGAATTGAGAGTGTAAACTTACTGGTTATCCAACTCTATTTGAGAGTGTGTACTGGTTATCCAACTCGAATTGAGAGCGTAGACTGGTTAGTCAACTTGAATTGAGAGTGTAGACTGGCTGGTTATCCAACTCAAATTGAGAATGTGTACTGGTTATCCAACTCGAATTAAGAGCGTAGGCTGGTTATTCAACTCGAATTGAGAGTTTTAACTCATGGTTATCCAACTCGAATTGAGAGTGTAAACTGACTTTTTTTTCCAACTCGAATTGAGAGTGTGTACTGATTATCAAACTTGAATTGAGATTGTTGACTGACTGGTTATCCAACTCGAATTGAGAGTGTAAACTTACTGGTTATCCAACTCTATTTGAGAGTGTGTACTGGTTATCCAACTCGAATTGAGAGCGTAGACTGGTTAGTCAACTTGAATTGAGAGTGTAGACTGGCTGGTTATCCAACTCAAATTGAGAATGTGTACTGGTTATCCAACTCGAATTAAGAGCGTAGGCTGGTTATTCAACTCGAATTGAGAGTTTTAACTCATGGTTATCCAACTCGAATTGAGAGTGTAAACTGACTTTTTTTTTCAACTCGAATTGAGAGTGTGTACTGATTATCAAACTTGAATTGAGATTGTTGACTGACTGGTTATCCAACTCGAATTGCGAGTGTAGACTAACTGGTTAACCAACTCCCGACCTATTCCTCTTCGTAGTAACACAATACCAATCGCTTTTTCACTTAACTGGGATTTCAGTCCTATTAAATGACTTTTTCTCTGATTACCTGCCATATATTAATATAGTGTAACCTAATAGTAAGGACGCGAAAGAATTTAACTTGACTGTATCATAATCTTTGCTTTTTCATTTATGTTTATGATCAATAAATACTATTTAACTGAATATTCTATTTATATATTAGATTACAGTTAGTTTGAAAATGTTGACAAAGAGGCATTGTAGCTGGACACATAATTAATAAAAATGAAGCTCTAAGTTATTTGTGCAAAATATTTATTATAGATTTGATTAATTATTCATATTTTCACTTGAGTTCAATTATTGTGAATTGTTTTCGTTACCGAAGTCAGTATTTTCACAAATAACTATATTTATTTATATTGAAGCTTTTTTATTTTAACACAGTATTATGTATTTGGATCCTTCGCAGTTTTACGTAATGCTTGACTAACCAAATGCTCTTACCGTAAAGACAATAATTGAGCAGTACCGAGACACGCGTTTAACAAGTATTTCATACAACATCACAAGTTCTATCTAGATCGTACGAGATAAATATTTGTTTTATTTAATGTGTTTTAAATAAGTTAGTCTTGATTCTTTTAATCGAACCTGGTAGGTATTACAAGTAACAGGATATTCCAGCAAATTTTATTAAAAAACTTTGTTTCTTTCAACTCGTCGCAAGTTAATTAACTGGGAGAAACTGAAATCATTTTTTGCTTCAACTAATGACGTTGTTGCCCGAAGCCATCGGACTAGGTTGACGTTAACCCTCTTCAACACGAAACTCCAGCACAAAGTTTCCAACCGCAGGAGCAGTTATCAGGGTGACATTCCCTGCGTGTTTGCTTATGCAAGTTCGTATTCCTGTACTTAAAACTTATTCTAATAAATGGAAATGGTTGTTCCCGAAAGAGCTGTTGGCTTTATGTCCTGCTGTAGTAATATGAGTAATTTATGACGTAGTATATGTTACCCACGTGAATGATCTTTGGTAGGGACACGCGATTATCACGAAAATAATCTCGCACATGATAGATTCCAACACCTTGCGGGCACATCAGCTGTTTCCTTCTGTTTATTGGCCACGTGTCTTTGTCAGACGAAAGTTCCCTACTTGACTGGCCAATCAGAATGTGGTTACACCGAAACTGAAAGTCTATGATTCGCGGGAAGTTACCATCCAATCACGAAACTGAATCTGAGCGAAAGTGTTTTGAAATACAACTAGTCATGAAACCTTTTCGCGGAAATTGGTTGTCCCTTATAATTGGGCGGTGAACTTTGCAGTTTGCAATTCAGGCAAAAAATTTGATTATTGTGAGGTTTGAACAAAATTGTGTACACCTGGTCTGCATGGAGCTTTTCCACGCTTGTGCCGCGATGTTAATATCGGTAATCATGCCAATACAAAGAGTTGTTTTCTATATACTAAAAATGTTATTGACGTTCTGCTAGTTCCTAGCATAACGTTAGTAGAAATTACGAAACAATGTGAATTTTATTGGCACTACTCGAGCTACAGTGTAGCACAGTCCTTAGATTGTTAAATTTGTGGGCGCTGAGTTTCATTTCTCATGTAGTTCCTGTTTGTCTTCAAGCCTGTATAAGTAAGTCTCAACATATTAGAAACATGTTTACGCTCACGACAACTTAGTAGCTTCACTCTGGTGATGCGTGACTTTAGACGTATAGCTTGCTCACAGTTAACTGAAAAGTTTTGAAAATCTCAGTATAGAATATAGTGTACTTCTCATTTCGTTTCCCCCGTGCGTAATGTATGTAAAATTATCATAGTCATTAACAACCTCGCTTTATTCAGAAGTCACCCTATTATAATTTGAGTATTTAGAAAGTATCTGTGTTAACAACATGCAGATTTCGGCTCCAGTATGTACGAGTACTTGTCTTCAGTGGCGTTAATCTAACATTATACAGGCAACACGTCAAGTCTTATAACTATTTTATAAATTAACTGTCTTCTTATCTGGGAAGTAGCATGTGAGCATCTACTTCAGCATGTAAGTAGTTATGGGCAATAATTTTTATTTCCAAAAGTTTTTTTCAAAAGCGGCTACTCTATACATTAAACAGTCTTTATGGCTCACAGAAACCGGATGCCAACTACCGGAACGTCGCTACCGATTCACAACAGTGTACTTATGTCCAGCACTGTACACAGCAAGGCATCAGTGAACTTATGTCCGGCACTGTACACAGCAAGGCATCAGTGTACTTATGTCCGGCACTATACAAAGCAAGCCATCAGTGTACTTATGTCCGGCACTATACACATCAAAGCATTATTGTTCTTATGCCTAGTACTGTACACAGCAAGGCATCAGTGTACTTATGTCCGGCTCTGTACGCAGCATGGCATCAGGGTACTTATGTCCAGCACTATACACAGCTAAGGCATCATTGTACTTATCTGCGGTACTATACCCATCAAGGCATCCGTTTACTTATTTCCAGTACTGTCCACAGCAAGTCATCAGTGTGCCTATGTCCGGCACTATACACAGCAAGGCGTCAGTGTACTTATGTCCGGTACTGTACCGTTCAAGGCATCAGCGTACTTATGTCCGGAACTATACACAGCAAGGTATCAGCGTACTTTTGTCCGGCACTGTACACAGCAAGGCATCAGCGTACTTATGTCCGGAACTATACACAGGAAGGCATCAGCGTACTTATGTCCGGAACTGTACACAGCAAGGCATCAGCGTGCTTATGTCTGGCACTATACACAGCAAGGCACCAGCGTATTTATGTCCGGAACTATACACAGCAAGGTATCAGCGTACTTTTGTCTCTAGCACTGTACGCAGCACGGCATCAGCGTACTTATGTCCGGCACTGTACACAGCAAGGCATCAGCGTACTTATGTCTGGCACTATACACAACATGGCACCAGCGTATTTATGTCCGGAACTATACACAGCAAGGTATCAGCGTACTTTTGTCCAGCACTGTACGCAGCACGGCATCAGCGTACTTATGTCCGTCACCGTACGCAGCAAGGCATCAGTGTACTTATGCCCAGCACTGTACCGTGCAAGGCATCAGCGTACTTATGTCCGGAACTATACACAGGAAGGCATCAGCGTACTTATGTCCGGCGCTGTACACAGCAAGGCATCAGCGTACTTATGTCTGGCACTATACACAGCAAGGCACCAGCGTATTTATGTCCGGAACTATACACAGCAAGGTATAAGCGTACTTTCGTCGACCACTGTACGAATCATGGCATCAGTGTACTTATGTCCGGTACTGTACACAGCAAGGCATCAGTGTACTTATGACCGGCACTATACACAGCAAGACGTCAGTGTACTTATGTCTGGTACTGTCACAGCAAGGCACCAGCGTATTTATGTCCGGAATTATACACAGCAAGGTATCAGCGTACTTTTGTCGACCACTGTACGAAGCATGGCATCAGCGTACTTATGTCCGGTACTGTACACAGCAAGGCATCAGTGTACTTATGACCGGCACTATACACAGCAAGGCGTCAGTGTACTTATGTCTGGTACTGTCACAGCAAGGGATAAGTGTACTTATGTCCACTACTGTACACAGCAAGGCATCAGCGTACTTATGTCCGGTACTGTACACAGCAAGGCATAAGTGTACTTATGTCCGGCACTGTACACAGCAAGGCATTAGTGTACTTATGTCCGTGACTGTACACAGCAAGGCATCAGTGCTTGGTCTTCCTTGCAGCTTATTTGAATTGTGGGATTTTCTACACCTCTTTGACGTGCCGATATCATCAATCACACAGGACGTTGTTCACTGGTTGCAAGACAAGTGCTCAACACAAGAAGACATACCACGGTTACTTCCAATTGTTCTGAAGCCCTGCTAAAGATCTACTTCCAGGATATTCCTCCGCCTCATGCAAACAAAGCTTAACAAAGTCTAGAAAATTACACCACTGTGACAATACACCGCTTTAGTGCGCACTCAGTGTAATAATGTTTTGCATAGGAACTTATTATTAGTGGCCATTACCAAAACACCTATATTCTCCCTGTTTTATTCATAATAATTATAACTGAATTATTATAATTTATATCGAAAATATATAAAAAAAATTATAAATTTCACATATAGTAAGGTATTTTTATGTTGATAGAAGTAAATAGCGCTTGCGATACGTGGAATACTTGGGAAACAACCAAACACCTTACATGTGGGGTGATTTTTCAAATGTTTGATTCAAAAAGTATGAAGAAACTTCGAATAGACTATGCAAAAAAAATTACGTCATAGGAAGGCTTGAACTCAGAAATGAACGCGTGACCGACCGTGTTAATCATGGCAGTGTGGATTGTACATGTGGCGGAAGTAAACAAATAGCACAGGAAATTATACCGCAAGCTAGAGTTTGAGAGAGCTCGTGAGTGTATGTGAGTGTCTATCGCACATATCCCGGGGCGGGGTCTCTCACGCAGTGTCTTGTAATGCGGGGTTGAGACTGTTAGAGGCCAACTCTGCACCACAGCTTCTCCTCCGCGTCTAATGTCTCATTTCCTGTGGCTCGGAGCGCGGTCAGCTGCTTTGTTCCTCTCGCCACTTCCACCCAACTTTCACTAAATACCCGCTCTTCTGAACGAAGCGTTGCAAGTCAGCAAACAGTGTCACTCGCACTCCGCATTACGCC
The DNA here is from genome assembly GCA_002778355.1 of Clitarchus hookeri. Lineage (NCBI taxonomy): Eukaryota > Metazoa > Arthropoda > Insecta > Phasmatodea > Phasmatidae > Clitarchus > Clitarchus hookeri. The sequence goes on along the minus strand of NQII01000319.1, from coordinate 456,162 downwards.
TCACTCTATAACTGCGTGTACAATTCAACATCCGAGCGTTCACTTTGCAATTATGACGTGTGCAAAACAACTCAGTGTGTGTTATTTAACGCGTTCGTTCACAATAGCAATTACCTCTTGGGATCTCCTTAAAAGCGCTTAAATAAATAATTAAATTTAATATCTTAATGGCGCTTGACACCACAAAATTAATACACAAGTTTTTCAGTCAAACATTGTTTAACTTGCACGCATTTATGTGATGACATTTTCCTCTTGAAAATTGTTATAACATTTTACAGTTTTTGAATAATTTGATTTTATTTAAAAATTTTAAGGTTTGCTGCAGCCGTAATAACAAATGCTAAATTGTAATAATGAAAAAAAATTACAATGTAAACTAATGACGTGTTCTACCGCTTCACAATCATGATATATATTTAATCATGTAGTAACACTGACTTTTTTTTAATGATGTTAAGAACGTGTTAAAAATGTATTTATATGTAACATTGGTTTGATACATACATATATTGTTTGTTATTTGGTGTCACTTAATATCCAAGGACATTAGNATTTATATGTAACATTGGTTTGATACATACATATATTGTTTGTTATTTGGTGTCACTTAATATCCAAGGACATTAGTTTACTTTGTTAATTTTTCCATCTGTAAAACTTAGTTAGCATTTGTTATTACGTTTGAAGCAAAACAAAAACAAATTGTATTTGACATAAAATTATAAAAAAATTAAAAAATTTTGTTTAAAATTTTTATTCGAGGTAAACGTTATCACGTACAATACGTACAAGTTAAAGAATATTTGATACGAATATATAATTTAACATTATTTGGTATCCGACACCTTTAAGTAATTTGTTTTGTGATTTTAGGACCAATCATAACGAAGAAGCCGGTGATGTCGGCGGGAAACTGATTTTAACATACATTTGAGCATCAAGAATATTTAATAGGTCTATGTGTATGCATGTTTATTATTATACCTATTTCTGAATTAAGTTTAATGTAATAAGCTTCTCCGCCAGAAACGTTCTGCTATGAAGAATGATCTACATGTTGTTGTGTTCCATGAGGTGAGGTTGGGAGCAAAAATAAACCAATGAGGCCTGTCATTTTCATTTCGTGAACTTAAGAATTATCATGCGGATTGCGAATCGTAAATATAGAAGACGTATTTCCGTGTGCGAGAATAATGGTTACTGCATAATTCTTAATTTGTAATTTTTCAATGGTTAATCTCGTGTTTGAGTTCTTACCGCAGTAGTAGCGAAGCCGTCACAGATGTCCTCCAGTGTTTGTTGTCACTAGTTTGCTAGCACAGTGCTACGTGGCACTGTGGTCGTCGCTATACGATCGATGTACCATTGTGCCATCGGTCCTAAGAGAGAGAGAGACACAATTCCTCTCCACTAATTGCAGACTACAATTCTATTGAAACCTGTAATCATGTGAATATTTATTTATTTACTTTACTACCAAAAATCCTTTACCCACATTGCCTCTTGTCATAATATTTCAGCCCACATTTAAATTGGGTTTTAAACTCCAGTAGTCCATATTTTATTGAAAAATCTAACTTATATGAAATAGTTTGCCAAATATTTCAGCATCATAAATATATTTCGTTTAAATTCGTTGCAATCAAACAATTCCATGCCTTTCTGCAACATGGCCGTATTACGAGCAATAAAGTTAGTGCCTCCACTAGCTACTAGATCATACAATTACGCCTTGCCATTATAGATAGTTATAGACACGGTGTGTTCTCAAAACTACGAGTAGTTACAGCCAGAAAAATGGGTCTCTTCAAGAACAACTTTAACTCACGCTTTGTTCTTCGTTACAGTCGCCACTACTACCGCGTCTTATTATTGATTAAAGATAAAACCAATCTGGAATATTATTTAATTCTTTAAGAGAGCGTGAGACATAGGTCAGGTCTGTTAACGTCCATCGTGTTCTACAATTTTATTGAAGCTTACATACATATGTAGAAATATCAAGGATGGCAATCGTGAAAAAACGTTAACACTCATTATGTGAACAAAATGTTTTACGAGAATGAGCTCTGTCTGTTCGTACGCCATTGCAACACAAGAACCGTGAACAAAGTGTTTTATGAGAATGAGCTCTGTCTGTTCTACGCCAATGCAGCGCAAGAACCGTGCACAAAGTGTTTTATGAGAATGAGCTATGTCTGTTCGTACGCCATTGCAACACAAGTACCGTGCACAAAGTGTTTTATGAAAATGATCTTTGTCTGTTCGTACGCCATTGCAACACAAGTGCGATGCACAAAGTGTTTTATGAGAATGAGCTCTGTCTGTTCTACGCCATTGCAACATAAGTACCGTGCACAAAGTGTTTTATGAGAATGACCTCTGTCTGTTCATACGCCATTGCAACACAAGTACCGCGAACTAAGTGTTTTATGAGAATGAGCTCTGTCTGTTCGTACGCCATTGCAGCATAAGAACCGCGCACAAAATGTTGTGCCCTAAAAAACTTGAAAATGGAGAGCAATGACTAGAAAGGATACAATTCATTACAGAGATGATATATATTTATCTATATGTGTATATGTATACCTAATGTCTTCCAGGGCATGAATGCACTTCGAACTATGGTGGTATAAAATCAAAGGTTTCATTTTCATTGCACAGCAAATATGCATTATAAACCAATATAAAGTATTCTTTAGATGAGATAATAAATGACAACGTCCTTAAGGCTCCAGCTTGCCTGGCGCTCGAACTGCGATCCAGGATGTTCGAAATACTAGTTTTCCTACGTGCGTCCAATGTACTAATCTACGAAAAAAAAAAAAAAAAAAAAAACGTACATCAGACGGCGGCTGTTGAGTGCTTTCGAAACCTCATGCACATTACCAACACTATTTCAGAGTACTCCAAAAGGCTAAAATCGTCTTTTTCAAAGCGTTGTATCTCAAAATATACCATTCAGATACATACAAAATTACTGAACTATTCTGCATTGAACCTTCCTGCATACTTTTCACCAATAAAATAATAGGCTCACAGCTAAAAGTTCCATTATTATCGCAGTACGACTAGAACACTGCACGCCAGTTCAGATCCTCGCGCTTAGCGGCGATAACGTATTTGATGTCCGTGGCAGTGTCGCCCTTATTGCTCCCGCGCTTCTCGGCCTCAAACGCGGTAAAAAATGCTTTAGGAAGGCTGGAATCTTAATACGCGTTCCTGCAAGGGAAACAACAGCATTGCCGCACTTTAAAAATTATGTTTTGACAAAAATCTAATTTATTCCGCCAAATAAAATGTTTTTCACAGTGTCACCTATATCCGAGTACATTCAAGATTACTTGACCAAATTTAGTTTGATGAAAAAATTTCATGATGGTATTATTTCTTTAAATTTTACTGCTACATATGTTTTGATGAGGAAATTTGCCATTGTGGGAGAAGCCTCAGAGAGGAAACATTAGGCGAGAAGCAGTTACACATATTTTTGTAGAGGAATTTGGATGGCCAGAAGCATATACACCCACGGCCAAAAGCAACGATTTCGAACGAACAATCTGTCAAGATATCAGCAAATTACGGTAAGTCGAAAACCCAAAAACGAAACGATGAAAACTGGCGAACATTCTAGACACCAAATGACGTCACATCTCCGACGCCGAGATCCGAAATCCGAAACCTTTGCCGACGGCTTCTGCAGAAGTACTAAGCTGTTCCACATGGAGCGAAGAATGAGAGGGCGGTGAGGGATAATGAGAAGGCGTTGGCCGCGGTTGGGAGGGGGACAGTCATCAAGCTGTAATCGTCTGTAACACGAGTATTCGTCTCACTGCCTCTCATCAATATTCATGTGGCAAGCAGGCGCCCACCTAGGCGAGTGTCACTACTAATTGCGGGTACGTACCTTCCCCAGGTAAACATTTCAATTACGTCGTTTAGTCTCTGGCATTTCCAGGTCACCCGTCCCTCAGCTACAACGCCTCGTATACTCTATTCCCTGCCGAGTATCTCTCTTCCTCAGCTTGCCTTTTTTCGAAGTGCTTATGACATTACCTTCCGGTTTGTGTGTGTATATACATGCATCTGTGTCTTTTGCTGTCTTGCGTAGAATTCCCCCGAACTCAAAATAAGTATATTGCCTTGTAAAGCCACAAACCATATTAAACGCTTTTTTAAAGACTGTCATTAAAAATTGCGAGGTGAAATAAATTGGCAGTTTTAAACAAAATAATTACGGTTATAATACCTAACGTGTGAATTCCGCCTTGCACTATACACTCATGGGCAGTTGAATTAGAGACACCTGCTGGCAAAATGGCGTTGTTATGACCCCATCTAATTGAACAGCGCCCAGCCACGAATGACTGGGACGTCGTCAGACCTTGGAAAGAACGTCTGAGTGACAGTTAAGCACCGGTTGAGGAAGAAACAAGATCTCAGCGTGCTTGATAGTGGCCAGAGGGTTGTGGTCACAAGCCTGGTGCACTCCAACACCGACAACATGCAGGCACTGGGGTTTCCACCTGCAACCTTGTCAGTAGTATGCCATAAATGCATTTATAGACTATTCACGGTTAAGTGAGCACTATTGAAAGTCCTCTTATTTGGAATAATAGTCTATAAATACATTTTGTTTTAGCCTTAGACGTTAACTTCCGAGTGCGGTGGAATATACACACTGTGTTTATTTCTTACATGGCAATATTTATTTTAAAAAGTGGTTAAATGATAAAAAATGGATGAAAAATCTAACTAAAGCCTTAAAAGTGGTCACTTCACCTTGGACAGCCTATACAAGTCTGCATCTTCACGAAATGAATTTGCGATGTTCCGGTGTCCCTTATTACCACATATAATATCTCTATACATAGCAAGTAGGGAACTAATATTAAAAATTAGTCCATGACACGTATGTGCAGAAGAACTGTTATTTGTACAGACCTACCTGTTTCGCTAGTATATGGATGGAGGGCGTAAACAGAAATTCGCTCAGCATGTCACGTTTGCAAACGAAACCTTTTCCACATCCTCCTACAGTAATGAGTGTTCACACCTCGAACACACCAGCAACTGTAGATTGCAAGTTACCAACACAGTTCTCTAGAATACCACCGAGTGTGTTCCCTCTCTCGGCGATACTCGAACAGTTTGCGGTTTACAGAAGTTTCTCTTTCAAGTACAGTCAGGCATCACTTTCTACAGTTAAGGCGCAGATGTACGTCTGTATTCGTTTTCAGTCTGTTTTCACAAGTTCCGTTCTCGCATATCCTGTAACGTCAACAGTAATTTCGACAGTGTTCTTTGCTAATTAGCTGGGTACCCGTAATGAAATAAGTGAAAACTTTTCCGGAAGTAACAACTGTAAACATGGAAAAACAGTGCAATTTTAAAAATATGAACACTTGTTTATCGATATAACTTATTATCCTATTTTTACTACTAGTATGTAGCGAAGTAATTTTTATGAACTTTCAAAGGCTCTTGGCAGTAAGAAATTTTATTTCTTCTTTTGATTGCGACATTGGAAGAAATTTTGGGGCAATCGGTTTGGGTTCTTGTAAAAACATTTTACGAAAGTTTTATTTTTCATGTGCCGCTATAGTACTGCGAAATGAGAAATATTAATTAATTATTTTAATGCTGACCATAAGTAATTGAAACTTAATATTTCGCTTTAAAAATTATAAATAATTCCTACTGTACGACATAGCACTAAAATATTTGAAGAACTATTATGCCTGTATGTAAAAATAAGTATCGAATCCATTTAAGTAGGGTGTACATGTTAATTAATTTATGTACATCATGTTTGGTGAAATTCCTTACACGCTCTAGAAAGTAAAAAGGAAGGCCACACATGCAGATATGACATAAACATCTGCACAGAGGTGATGTCATAAGTATAGCTACTTGAATATGAGTTATTCATTAGTGATCAGCCTTGACCTGTCAGTTCTCTACACGCTTGGACCACAGCTGTTTATTAACTGTCTGCACCCATGATGAGAGTTCTTCTTAGTTACACTTGATACAGCGACGGCATTTCTTCCTGTTAATTACTGGCGAGGCAGGCGTCCAGGGAGTGAACAAACAACTGTGTTACAACCATGAAAGGAACACAGTAGTATACGTTCAATGATAACTCGCCCCAGAAACAATGTTCAAAATCCAAAAACCTTAACTCAGTAGCATACTTTTCCGTTGGGGAGAAATTAATGAACATAGACCAAGACGTGTTTCTGAGAAGTGATCAACACAATACCGTGTGTGCTGTTGTACCCAGGCACGACACGCCAATATGCATCGGCTGGTTCAAACGTATTTCAACATTTACAGGAAATATAAAACAAAATTCCTTGCTAGTAAGTTAAGTCATATTCACAACGATGCCAACAAAGAGTAAGCTAATATAGTAAGTTCAAGATTATTCTGTATCTATTCAAAATAGTTGTATTCTTGCTTCCAGCACAGTGTTCTACCCGGCAAATAAATTACGTGTTGTGTATCTAGACCGTGTGGCTAGTATACAGCCATACTGTCCTATATAACTGGTTTACAAATTCCTCTTTATTGTATGTGGTAATAATTGTATTCGAGACCTAACATTGTATGTCTTTAAGACACGCAATGAATTTTAATTCTAAGTATAAAGCATTGTTGTTACAGTAATAGCGGCACACCTCGACGTAATAGCATTCTACAAGCGATTTAAAATGTGTTCTTCTTAGATCAAAAATAAACTCTTGATACTTGAGTGAATAGCTTTTCCGGACTGAACGGCACATGAACTGTACATTAAACACAACTTCTGTGTGGCTGTTACGAAGGAGGTCTGCATAAAAAGCTATATTTTTCTTGGCTCTCGCCTTTGATTTGCACTGCCTTAATTTACGAGGAGTCATTTATTTCTGTGGATCTCGTATCTGCAATCCGTTCTAGCAAAAATAAACGTGACACCAGTAGGGGTCGTACTCTCAGCATTTACAGAGTAACACAAATGTGATGGTTGTTTGTAAAATAAAAGTCTGTCGAGTAAATGAAAGCAAATATAAATCACGAGGTTCTATGAAATAAACGTCCTCTCTCTCGAAAACGCATGCATTCTTCACAAATGCATGTTTGGGCAACGTAACCATGTAACGCCACAGGCACGAAATTTGTTGGTAGAAAATAAATTTAATACGAAATGTAGGCATATACATATCGCAGAGACCAAATGAGAAATACTGTTTTTAACGCTACTTGCTCAGTACAGCAGTAAGCAGTTCCTAAATCACTCCGTGTGCTCGTGACCACGTCGTGCGGCTACACGAGTAAGTCTCACAATAGTCGCTGTGTTTGTATGTGCTAGTCCATGATGGCTCGTCCACGGACATCTAACTGCTGGTTGGGGCACATGTCTCTGTCAAGAAACAGCAAGCGGTCGTAGGTTGTAACGAGCATTCATCTCTATAATGTTAATTTATGCCCCGTCACACTCTTTACGCAATTTTAATAAATATAGATATTGGTAACGAACATTTTATTCTTGAATTAGCAGTTACTCCCAAAACTCCTTCGTTTTTTTGTTGTAGTATTCACATCAGCGTTACGGGAATGTTCATGTTCTTCTCCTCCGTCAGTAAAAAACATATTTGATTTTAATAAGTGACTATTCTAAATTAACAGTGAGACTGTGATAGAGTTTTAGTCCAGGTAACCTGCCCTGCTTAGGATCTACTTGTATGCACATTGTATATTCTTCCGCCGTATGTGAAATTAACATTGCCATTGACTGATCACTTTATTCATGCGTCGGTCAAGTGAGGCTGTAAACTGACTAGATAAGTAAGTATCATACAAATTGACTCATTATTACACTAATATACATTAAAAAACTGAAAGCAACGAAAATATTTAAGTTTTCATAAATGTTTACCTCAGTTTTCAATTCAAATGTAAGAAATGCGACTGTTTTCCTTCCATTGTTGGCAACTTTACTAGGAGTACGCTGGACAGAGCTCATGTTAAAATATATGCACGTGACAGCAGTGACATTTCTCAAAGGTTGATTTTAAATGTGCTCAATTAACTGTGGACAGCATATAATTGGTCTGGGTTTAAAGGGTCGCTGCCTTTGGGGAGCGAAGTAATACGTTGTTGGTTTGAGCAATATCAGCTCTTCCCCACCGCCACCTCGTCCTGGATGAAATGTCTTGACACGCCGCTGCCCAGCTGATATTGTATTGTTCCAGGCGTCTTCAGAAACGAACTCTTATGCGTGACGACAACTCCTCGTAAATCAACATCAATATCTTCAGAGAAACAAAGAATTTTGAGTACCATTTGGTGCGACATCACACAATTGCGTCGACATGCTAAAGATATCTCGAATGCCGCTTGGGTAAAATACCATTTACATAGCAATTCCGGATTTTCTGCAACTGAAACAATATTGTTCCCACTGGGAATTAATTATTCTTAAGCTGTCGTTGCTATAAATGACACTCACCATATTTACCCTACATATATTTATATATTTTTGTTTCAGTTGTTTAAGAAATGGAGTTTACGGTAAATGGAGTTTTTTAAAGACGTGCTTAAATGTTACTTTCAACTATTCCAATTCGTGTCACCAATTGTTAATAAAGAAAAATTACCATGTGTCTAATAAACCCAGTGGTTGCATTTTATAGCTCTCAAAAGTCAACGTCTGAGGTCACAATAAAAAATATATATTTTTTGCTTCTATGACTTCTAGGGAAGCTTTAAAAATTGCTCACTGTACCGTTAATAACCTATATAAGGTGACAATATAAGGATATGGGGAATAACTCCACAATTCTCCCAATAGTATGACATAAAGTCCATAAACTTCTACTGTGGGGTCATGTCAAAGCACTGGCGTGAGGCATTCTTGTTTCAAATGCTGGTATCCTTCGGCAGCCCATTGCGGACTCATTAAAACCCATTTGCGCTTATCACGACGTATTTGTGAGAACGAGATGACTCATTGAAAAGGTCTGCAGGCACACATTTTCAACATTTCCNTGGTTTCAAATGCTGGTATCCTTCGGCAGCCCATTGCGGACTCATTAAAACCCATTCGCGCTTATCACGACGTATTTGTGAGAACGAGATGACTCATTGAAAAGGTCTGCAGGCACACATTTTCAACATTTCCTGAACAGTGAACAGTGAATCATATCTCATATCTGTGCTCGTAGTAATAATGCCCCTCTATCCTCAGGGTATCTGAATGCACCATAAGTTTTCATTTTCTTTTCTTACGTCCAACAAAACCTGTATGCACCGTTCAATGTTTGTGAAAAATCATTATATGGTCTTTTAAAAATACATTTCAGCTGTTGTAATTTTGTTACATAGAAAGTTTAATCTCTTTCCGCCTGATTACACAATAAATCTTAAATAAGACAGCAACTTATTTTATGTTTGATAATCGCGCGCGTTTCTCGTCGAAAATGTGGCTGCAAATAACAGTCTCACGATGATAATTTCTTTGATCATAAATCTGATTTGTCACAGGAGTCCTTGTGCAACGAAAAACTCGTTCGTGTTCCAGTTTATTCTGATTGCAGTCTGTTGTTTACACGAGTATTTTAACGACTTTATCCGTTGTGTTATGCATGACCAGCCGAATGTGAATGATGGGAACAAAATTGTACACGCCTATAAATGTATTACCTCCATCTTATATCTGTACTGGGAGATCGGTAGGTTCAAAACGACTCCATTAGTCAATTTCGTATAGTGGATATGAGGTAGAGCGATCTCAGTGGCTGCGCACAACCTATCTCCGTGTCTCAACATTGAACTGCTTTTGTGCCAACACGACTGTCATTAACAACGTCGATAAGATTTGAGATTAGAGCACTGTTTAGTACAAAATGTGTTTGATTTGTTTGTATACTTCCTCTGACCAATTTGTAATGCAGTTTGATTAAATACAGATTGGGAATAGTTTTTTATTAATATAAACGTGCTGGTCATTTAAAAATTAATGTATAAGAAAACACGTTCATCACTGTTGGGAATGTGGCTGTGAGAGTTGTGTTGGTTCGGTCGATGTTGGGTAAAAACGCACAAGAAGAATAAGCAGTTCACCTCACAATTACTCTGTGGTCCACTTACTTGCCTAGAAAAAAGCGACGACTATCGTCAGACGTTTCGGCGAAGAATTCAGCGACGACTTTCACCAGATATTTCGGTGACGAATACAGCGACGACTTTCACCACGTTTTTCGGCGAAGAATACAGCGACGACTTTCACCAGGTGTTTCGGCGACAAATAAAGCGACGACTTTCACCAGGCGTTTCGGCGACGAATACAGCGACGAATTTCACCAGACAATTCGGCGACGAATACAGCGACGACTTTAACCAGGTGTTTCGGCGAAGAATACAGCGACGACTTTTACCAGGTGTTTCGGCGACGAATACAGCGACGACTTTCACCAGGTGTTTCGGCGACGAATACAGCGACGACTTTCACCAGGTGTTTCGGCGACGAATACAGCGACGACTTTCACCAGGTGTTTCGGCGACGAATACAGCGACGACTTTCACCAGGTGTTTCGGCGACGAATACAGCGACGACTTTCACCAGGTGTTTCGGCGACGAATACAGCGACGACTTTCACCAGGTGTTTCGGCGACGAATACAGCGACGACTTTCACCAGGTGTTTCGGCGACGAATACAGCGACGAATTTCACCAGGCAATTCGGCGACGAATACAGCGACGACTTTAACCAGGTGTTTCGGCGAAGAATACAGCGTCGACTTTCACCAGGTGTTTCGGCGACAAATAAAGAGACGACTTTCACCAGGCGTTTCGGCGACGAATACAGCGACGAATTTCACCAGACATTTCGGCGACGAATACAGCGACAACTTTCCCCAGGTGTTTCGGCGAAGAATACAGCGACGACTTTTACCAGGTGTTTCGGCGACGAATACAGCGACGACTTTCACCAGGTGTTTCGGCGACGAATACAGCGACGACTTTCACCAGGTGTTTCGGCGACGAATACAGCGACGACTTTCACCAGGTGTTTCGGCGACGAATACAGCGACGACTTTCACCAGGTGTTTCGGCGACGAATACAGCGACGACTTTCACCAGGTGTTTCGGCGACGAATACAGCGACGACTTTCACCAGATGTTTCGGCGACGAATACAGCGACGACTTTCACCAGGTGTTTCGGCGACGAATACAGCGACGAATGTCACCAGTCATTCCGGTGACGAATACAGCGACTGCTGAACCATAATATGCTTATTGGTATTGTACTTAGACTTGATAAGCCACGAGGTACGTTCCGTTAATAAAATACTAATTTCATACCAATTTAATTCCGGTGGACAAACTTTAATGTTATTCATCATGGTGTGATCAAACTTTTTTCTGTCCTCCTTAATATGTTTTGTTTTCTCGTCTATATATCGGCCTCTTTGTACCAGTTCACATTTATAGACAAAGAAAATATTATGATATTTATCCCATACATTTAGTATTTATTAAAGTATTGCCACGACTTATTTTTTTGGCGTATTATCAATGTTTTCTGCTAGACAAACCATAGTTAATTTATTTCTGAAAAATCCTTCAATTGTTTCGTATCTACAGCCTATGTTTTCTAACTTGTAACTGACAAGTAGAAATAAGATACAAGCGGATGTGTGCAGGATGGGGCGGAATTCAACGGGCAAGCATCGTGAAAAATCAAGTGGAAATCATATCGGTCACTTTTCACCTAAACTGAATATTGAAATAGATATGATCCCTTGCAAATCAAGTTTTTAAACTGCATGTTTGCAAATATCGGAACATAAGTTAAATTAAGTTACTATTCTCCTAGCATTGTTTTCTTTTATCGGGATCTTCATCATAGGAGCAAATTTCCATAAATACCTCTGACTGTAATGACTATCAAATGTATGGCCGCTTCTTTATGCATGCAACGTTTTTAAACGTGAGAAATTATGAACTTTGTATGTTGGTTTACTGAGCAGCACGGCCTAATTAACAATAATGGTTCTCTAGTTGCAAATGCCCAGGTGCCGCTGTTTCCGTGTCAAGCACAATTTCCACACAACGGCAGCGATATAGTTCCAGGCACGTAGGCGATATAAACCCTTCCTGCAGGGTATCACATATTGACTGAACCAGAAACAAACACGCGTCTAGAGTGCTGTGGGCTTATTAACGTATAGTACAGGATTTTACAGTACTTTAAGGGCTTTAAATGTCCTCTGCCATCAGTGGGACCACGGTCGCTGAGCGGTTAGCCTACTCACCTCCCACAAGTGCGAACCGGGTTCAGTCCCCGGCATGGTCATTTCGGATTTTGGCATTTGTGAATCGTGCCGGACGATGCCACAGGTCGTAAGGTTTTCTCGGGATTCTCCCGTTTCTCCCGGCGCTGCTTCATACTCACCTCACTTCACCCTCATCGGCTCTCAAGACAACGATGTTAAGAGCCGCCCAAGTCTCATCACTCACACCTCTGCCATCGCCTGCGCAGTGAACACAGCAGCGTACTGTACACGCATGGCGGTAGTATTGCCTACGTACTAGGCGCTGTATCACTGCAACCGGAGTTTTGTGTGCGTTTTACACGGAAATGGTGGGTCCTGGGCTGTTGTAACAGGAGGATAATTTTTGTTAATTAAGTTATACTTTTCAATTAACCAGCGTCAAATTTTAATCATTCCTAAGCCTAGAAAAGTTGTATGCGATAAGAGGGTGGCCATCTTTTTTATTCCCCAAATGGAGGAGGTGGGTATTAATGTGTTTTCTCTTTGTTTGAAGAACCCAATAACACAAAACAGTGTTCGGAGAATTATAATCTAAATTCACTTCATTTCCGATGATTCACATACATACAGTTTGAAAACTCGACTTTCAAGGGCTCATATTCCCCTTAATATTCAGTTTAGGTAAAAAGTTTCCCACATGGTTTTGCATAAGAAATCATCTTGCCAGGTTTGTTGGTCGAATTCCACCTTGCCCTTCAGAAAAGTTGGAAGTAGAAATGGCTGGAATAAAGTTGATCCGTGTTTGAAAGCGATGGTATGAACTATTCGCAAACAAGAGCTGTAAAAAACTTCCACAAGTGATAAAAATAAATAACTGACAGTACAGCCCACCAAGGCCCATGTTATAACCGGGCAGATTGGGCAAATGCCCAGGGTGCTAGTTAGAGGGAGGAGGGGCATGAGAAGTATTTAAAAATAATTTTCTTTACATGAAAAAGTAATCAAATAAACTCTAAACTTTATTTATTCACTGCATGCACACCCCTTCCTGCATCTACGCAATCCAGTAGCAAATGTGTAAACTAATGGCAAAAGTGACTAATAATTGTTCTGCCTGGTTGTGCGCAGGTCAGTATCTGTGTTTTATTTTCGTTCCCACAAGTAAGTTTAAACGTTAGTGTTTTCTCGGCTTCATTAACGTTACATTGGTAACTTTTGTGTGAGAACAATCTTGATTTGCAAGTTGAATTCTTGTAAGATGTTATGTGGTGCCGAGTTCCAGAAGCGTGCAGCTAAAAAACAGAATGCTGTATTTTAAGTATTCAAAACATGCCTCAATGTAAAGTTATGCTTTCTCTGGGTGGCGTAGCCAAAGTCCGGGGCCTGCTGTTCATACTGTAACATGTGCGCCATCTTGGACACAAACGCTGCATGAGCGAAGGTAAATAAGACAAAGGAAGTACATTACACTTATACAAATGGAGTTTGGAGAAGTTTGGGTGGCTCTTAACATCGAGGTCTTGAGAGCCAATGAGGGTGAAATGAGGTGTGGAGAAGTACCGGAATATAATGGTGGAGGAAACGGAAGATCCTCGAGAAAACCCGTTGACCAGCGCCATTGTCCGGCAAGTATCCCACTTGCGTAAATGCCGGAGCGACTCCGCTGAGAGTCGAACCCAGCTCTCCTTGGTGGAACGCGAGAGCTCTAGCCATATCGGCACCACTGCCCCTCTAATACAAGTGAGATTATTGGAATAGAAAACAGCCTTGCGTTAAGTTCCTTTATAACTTTTTTCTGATGGCAAACTGTATACTTGTATGATTTTATATTTCAAAAACCTCTTTCTTGATAGTTACAATTGCCCTCGTAATAGATTCAATTTGTTTTCACGTATAAAATGGTGGCAAAAATATTTATCGGTATAGCGTAGGGTCACCCGATTTTTGCGAAAAGATTTTTTACGATCAGTTGAATTTCATAACACTTTAGCTCAAACCCACATCCGTGATTTGAAGGTATGGGTGTTTGCGACATAGGTGTGTGCCCCACGAATCACAGACGTACAGTATCGGAGTAGCTTAAATATGATTGGCCAGTCAAGTAAGACGATGTCTTCTCACGGAGACACGCCACAAATAATCAAGAGAATACTTCTGGTATGCCCGTAGAGTATTTGAATATAGCGTGTGCGGAAATATTTTCGTGAAATTTGGGTGTTCCTAGATTAGGTAATTTTGAATTCCAAGAATATTAAAGACAATATGCACTTTAGAATACGCGGTAATGACACATCATATGTATCTACACTTGTGTATTCCTTACCGTAGAACGCCTAACATACACGGTCATTTGGTATGGTCGCCTGAGTAGTTCATGCTCTACTTTCTACGCAGATTGCAATTGAATTCCAAACCGGGGGTTAAAAAATTATTATTTTTATATTGTTCTTGTGGATTCGTCAATTAACACGTCCAGACCCTTGTTTATTACAAGTACATTAAACTTTTGATGTGCTTTGAAATCAGAAAGTGACGTTATTACATTCATGTAAATTAATGTTAAACATCAGCAGAATGGGAGACGTGATAGAACTGCGCTGAAGTGAATTAATTACGCCTGGCGCGGAGAAAACACCAAATTAAAAGTTCGAATCAGCCGAACAACACAAATGAGACAGGCGAGCGATAACAGAGAGAAAAGGGCAAAGGGCGTGACGCTGGTTGCGGAAACAGGAACGGGAAAAATAGTGCGAGCGAACGCAGAACAAAGGCAGGCGCAGAAGGAAAGGAAGGCTAATGGGGAGAGGAGAGAGTGGAGAATGACAGAGACGGAGGGAGACAGGGCAAGTTTTCTGCGTTTGACAGGATGCTCATTAAAAATTTCCGAAGTTGCTGCGACGCGTCACAAATTGGGGAAGTCTTGGTGTTGTCCGGGTTAAAAGGGTCTGCGTCCTGGCGTGGTGCGGGAGTTACTACCCCTTTCCCTTTGCAGTCCCGACCCTCCTCCTCCAACCAACACTCACAGAAATTATTCCATGCTGGAGCCGGTTCCAACTTGCAGTTATCTCCAGCGAGCTCGCTCGACTCTCACTTGTATCTACAGCACCCGCCAGCAACGTGTGTGTTTTCTCCTTAAATTCTATACTAGAGTTCAAATGAGGAATAAATCTTGGCGCAGCTTTGTGGGAGGGAGGGTAGGAAGGCAGTGTATGGGAGGGTTCACACGAACGCTCGCCGCTGGATGGAGGGGAACAACGTGACATTGCTGACACTTTACACACCAAACTGATAACATTGCTCTCCAGTACCACGCTGTTGAGGCTCCCACCTACTTCAAGCTTCTTTCCGCGTTTGAGAGCGAGAAGCGCGGGAGCGATAAGGGCGACAGTGCCACGCGCATCAAGTGCGTTATCGCCNTAAGAGCGAGAAGAGCGGGAGCGATAAGGGCGACAGTGCAACGCGCATCAAGTGCGTCATCGCCGCGAAGCGCAGGGCTCTGAACTGGTGTGCAATGTTCTCGTTGCTCTGCGTGTACCTATGGGACTTCCAGGGGCGACTGTTTTATTTTTCGGTGGGAAGTCTGCAGGAATGTTCCGTGCAGGGCCCTCGAGTAGTTTTGAACGTATCTGGTGCGTATATTTNGAATGTTCCGTGCAGGGCCCTCGAGTAGTTTTGAACGTATCTGGTGCGTATATTTAGAGATACGTCGCTTTAAATAAAGCCATTTTTAGCCGTTTTGCAGTACTCTGAAATGAGGCCACTAATGAGCGTGGCGTCTTGAAAGTACTCAAAAGTTCTCGTCTGAAGTGTGTGCTCTTTTCGTAGAACAGCCCATTAGACGCACCTTTAAGAGTTTCGTCGAAAAACGAGTATTTCAAACACTCTGCAACGCAGTTCAAGGCCAGGTAAGCGAAAGCCTTAAATAACGCCGACCCGGTGTACGACAAGTAATGGGANGGGGGGGGGGGGGGTGCTGTCAATACATAGGCCCTTTCGATCCACTATTTTCTCCGGTTACTGCCGTGTGGCCAACACAAAAAATACTATGGAAATATATTTATATTTAAAAATTATAAACTTAGGAACAACCAAAATACCTTTGCTCGGTGTATTACTACGAGGTAGTTAGAAATAATAATTTCATTTCTAATAAATAGCAAATGCCACTGCGACAATTTGTAACTTCACTCGATAGATGCTTTGCTGCTGCCCTGTTTCACTGGATTGTGACTTGGCTGCTGTTGTGTTTACGAGACGAGATTGTTGATTTTCGATTTGGTTTGTTAGAAGGACGTTGTAAATACAAATGTAATTGAAGAAAATTAGGTTTCACCAGTATGCAATGTCTAATTGTAGATAGTATTGGAAGTCAAAACCCTAAATAATATGTACCATTTTCCAAANTTTCACCAGTATGCAATGTCTAATTGTAGATAGTATTGGAAGTCAAAACCCTAAATAATATGTACCATTTTCCAAAAGGATGAACAGTAGGAAACAAAACATAAACAAAAGTCGTGGCCAAGAAAACGTTTAACTTGACGAAGATGAGTTCCATTTATTGTCTCATCAGTGAAGTCAATACCTGAACTCATTGTTGTTCATAGTACTGATGATATTTTACTAACGTTATTTTGGAAACATATCTGCGACCTGTTTACATTTTGTAGCGCAAAATAAGAGCTCGACACAAAACAGTATTAGTCAGTCGCCTAACCCCGGTTCGTTGATGGATGGATGTCTTAATGAAATAAAAGAGTTAATTATAGTTTTGTAACTTTATTTACAATAACTAAATACAAAATTCTGTCAACACAAACTCTCACATTAAATTGATATTACTTGATGTTTATAACAATGAATTCAATCAATATAATTGACAATAACCTTAAAGAAATTAATATAATAAATAATTAAAAATCAGTTCCACTAGATCGTGTATTTAAGCATATACAATTATATGTACAATATTTACAATTATATCCGTATTACATGTTCATTTTATTGCAGGTCCCACCAGTCCTCAATTTTCTAGAGTACTCCAAGTGCCCTCACGCACAGTAGCCTCCACTTGTCGGGTTTCGCATCCTCTCGTTCATTCACACCTTGAACACATCGTCAGCCGTCGTCTCGCAATCTCCAGTCGTGGTCCGTCTCTCATCGCACTAGACTTCGCCCCGGACTCAGAAAGATGGCCTTTGCCAAAGATTGCCGACAGCTCAACTGTGGCTTGTATTTATATTGTCGTAGTCCATCGGCCAGAATTTTCTCTACATCCCACATTGTGCCGAGTCTCCTAGTTCCCAGAATATTCTTGCGTAACCTCTAAGCTCGTCGGCTTCTCCAGAAGGGGGAAGAAGGAAGGTTGGTGACGCCCGCCTGGTCTTGCCGCTGTCAATCATTCCCCTGCAGCTCCAGGGTTAGAAGGGGGGGGCACGAGGTAACGAGCAGGTCTGCCTGAGAGAGAGGAGGGTCGAGGTGGATCACTCACCACAGAGCCTGACAGCGCATAACGGAGGTCGCGGCTGGTGGGAGATACAGAGGGTAACATTATTATTATTATGCATGGCAGTGACGCCTCTCTACTGTCCTTGCTCTGTGGTCGCAGTGCAGCGCCTAGACGCCACTATTATTATAATACATGGCAGTGTCGCTTCTCTACAGTCCTTGCTCTGTGCTCGCAGTGCAGCGCCAAGGCGCAACTATCATTATAATACATCGCAGTGACGCCTCTCTACTGTCCTTGCTCTGTGCTCGCAATGCACCCCCTANCGGAGGTCGCGGCTGGTGGGAGATACAGAGGGTAACATTATTATTATTATGCATGGCAGTGACGCCTCTCTACTGTCCTTGCTCTGTGGTCGCAGTGCAGCGCCTAGACGCCACTATTATTATAATACATGGCAGTGTCGCTTCTCTACAGTCCTTGCTCTGTGCTCGCAGTGCAGCNAGACGCCACTATTATTATAATACATGGCAGTGTCGCTTATCTACAGTCCTTGCTCTGTGCTCGCAGTGCAGCGCCAAGGCGCAACTATCATTATAATACATCGCAGTGACGCCTCTCTACTGTCCTTGCTCTGTGCTCGCAATGCACCCCCTAGACGCCACTATTATTAAAATACATGGCACTATCGCCTCTTTGCTGTCCTTGCTCTGTGCTCGCTGTGCAGCGCCGAAACGCCACTGATCACCACCGAGTCCACTCACACGTACCGTCATGTGTCGCCGGAGTCTGATCCTTTGTGTTTTGTTTCTCGTACGTACGGTATAGAGGACATACCATGTTGAATGCTTATGTATTTAGCGTACCACAGAAAATGTGAAAATTAGAAATGAAATCAATTATAGTAGCATCTGTTAATCATTAGTCGATTACTTGACCAGGATTTTTACCAGTTGAAATTTTGTAGAAAAATTAAAAACCAATACGAATGATTTCCCACATGGACTAGACGGAAAACATGTTACAATTTCTCAAAGTAAGTGGGCAAAGCCAAGTTTTTTTAACGAATGGATGTCTTAATTAAAGTGTAATAACAGTTTCCTATTTTATCTACTAACGCTGCAAAGAAAATACCCTCGACTTAATAGCTCACAATAAATTGTCATCACTTGCTATATACAATTAACCAATTTAATCAATACAATTTGCAATCCCACTAAAGAAATTAATGCAATTAAATAACACAAATCAGTCCCAATAAACCGTGTTTCAAAAACCTATTGCATTAGTTGACATATTATGTGACTATAATTGACAGTTCCGATATTAACAATAAGTTAAGGTCACACATTCATACCATCCCACCTTAATACAGCCCATATTCTACCAGCCGGAATTTTCTAGAGTGCTCCCAAGCACCCTCATGCACAGTATCCCGTCATCGAGTACCACGCCCTCTTTTCCGTCCACACACTTGTCTGCTACCGTCTCGCATCGTCTGCTGTCGTCCGCCCTCTCTGCTGATGTCCGCCCTCTCTGCTGTCGTCCGCCCTCTCTGCTGATGTCCCACTTTGCAGCCGTTTGCCGCACTTCAGCCAGATGGTTACCACAAAGACTGCCGACCCTTCAGCTGCAGTGATTTTTAGGGTTATCGGACATAGCCCAGAAACTTCTCCAAATGCTGTGTTGCACCAAGGGACATGATTACCAGAATATTATTGTTCATTCGAAATAGTCGAGAGCTAAGGCATTTTATCACCGAGATTATAAAACACATTTACACCATTAGATGTTAGTTACTTTTTCTCGAAAACGCGAATAGAACAGGATATCATATTTTTTAGAAGCTGTTTGCAAATTGCAAATTTAATCTTTGAGAGTAAACATTTTTCATGCTATTTCAAAAGCTATTGATTAATTGTTAGTTTATTAAAAATTACATTAAAATTTAAATTTGGTATCTTGTAATTTTATATTTGAAAAGCTAATAATATTTTATCGGCTCTTCTGTTTTGAATTACCTTGTGCATTTTGCGACTCTCAAAATTTTATTTGAGAGCGATTCTTAAAGCGGCGTGGCGTTTGATAGGTGGACCGTGTAGCAATCTGCCTCTCGTACAATAAATAATTTATTAATCTCCTATTAGTAAACGTTTCCTGTTAAATAGCGCAGAATAATGATAATATTAACGTTATTCCGAATGTATTATGTTACCTAGTGTTGCGGTGCTTAACAAAGTAGTTTATTTCTCTGACCGCCAAATCTTACTATGTCGAGTTACAACATAAACACGACGACATCGACAACCGTCGCGGATAACTGATTTATTGTTGATCAGGCTAATATTGTTGCTTTCCTCATTTTTGTCCGCGTCTTTATTTGCAAACCGCTTTTGTTTGGCNTATTGTTGATCAGGCTAATATTGTTGCTTTCCTCATTTTTGTCCGCGTCTTTATTTGCAAACCGCTTTTGTTTGGCTTTGAAGTAATATGAATTATATGGTTTGGTTGGTTTTTATTTCAGACATGGTAATACCATGTCATTATGTACATCACAAATACTGGTATATCAGATTAAATGAGTGTTATTGTGCAAACAACAATCACTCAGCATAGCCCATAATTGTGTGAAATTAATTTTGTAGAACCTAATGACATCATGCGATTTATACAAAGTATCATTCATCACNTAGCCCATAATTGTGTGAAATTAATTTTGTAGAACCTAATGACATCATGCGATTTATACAAAGTATCATTCATCACACAAAATAAATAACTAAAAACATTGTAACTTACATAATTTAAGTCTCTTGAGTAAGAAAAAAGCTGCAGGGCTTACCTGCACTTTTCTCACAAACAACACTTTCTCAATTGTTTTTCAAACAATTATTCATATATTTTAATGATATGTGTGCAAACGCACGTGCATTAAGTTTAAGACAAATTATGAACTGTAATAAAGGCCATAACTTACAGTGTGCTGTTTAAAAACTTTTATCTTTAAGTTGGTAGCAGCGAATTCGTCTTTATTTTTGGTTACCATTTCCTTACAGCAATCGGGACAAAAATTAATTAACCTTTAATAGCATTAAGTATTCAATCTGTACTAGCAATTTATTTACTTTACTCTGCCCTACTTAGACACGGTTCGCGATTAAATGTGTGTACGTATTGAACTTCTAAGTATCAGGACGAAAGAAGATATGCTTTATGACACAATTCATGGTAATTACATACATAAGTTGTGTGTTGTGGGTATGTTATATTTACGTAATATGTAATGGAAAAGTTAATAATGCGTCGCTCTTATCGCAATGTATAGAGACTGAGCTCTAGTGTCGTTATGGTCCCACTAGACAAAGTAAAACCAGACTTACATCCATTACAGGACGCTCTCCTGTCGGGTACTGCAACTTACCGCTCTCTGAGTAACGGCATGCTCATTACAGACAGGTTGCCAGTACAGACAGCCAGGGCAGCCAACCTCCCCACTGCCGTACATGAGAAGTTTGATATTCCAGTGCTGGGCCCCAAACGGCCAGAGTGCTAAGTAATCGAATATCCCACCAAGTGTTCGGGCGTAGATACCGTCCATTCGAACCAAGCCACAAGGCAGTTATCTTTGTTCGTAGTCTGCTTAAGCCCAGGGCTGGCGAGTGTGCAGGACAGGCGGTCTGGACNGCCACAAGGCAGTTATCTTTGTTCGTAGTCTGCTTAAGCCCAGGGCTGGCGAGTGTGCAGGACAGGCGGTCTGGACTAGTATTGCCAAATACCCTGTATTGTACGCGTTTTCCTGTATCCTAAGACTGAAATATTGATCCTGTATGGACACAGGACGGGGCGTCATATCCTATATCAAAGACTTATTCGAAAATAAATGAGTATTAACTCTCTCAATGTCAGGAATTTACCATTTCCACTATTACAAGTACATNAAGACTTATTCGAAAATAAATGAGTATTAACTCTCTCAATGTCAGGAATTTACCATTTCCACTATTACAAGTACATTTACCCTAATACTATAACCTCATGGCTAATTATAGTTAAAATCGACACCGACAGCGGGAATTCGTAAAACAAGTGCGTCAATACAAGTAGCGCTTGACGAAATGTGTACAGTATATTTTATTCAAGTGTATGTTGGCTTCGTTTGGTTTGAAATCCTTACATATGAAATTAAAACCACGCTGATTATAGTTGCAACCAATATTTCTTTGTTGTGTTTGTTCAGAGAAAATGAAGACTGGCGTATGATACTAACTTTTGTACACTGAAGAAAGTATTAAAAATTTTTTTTTTAGCAATTTTCCTTAAATATCTTATCGGGGTCAGATGGCGTGTGTTAAGCTATTCGAAGTACCCCTTATGTCAAATCTGAAAAGCCTAGTCTCAAAAGGCGAACGAAAATGGAGGTGGCAAACAATAAATTAAACCAAAAAATGTAGCCTTTCTGTATTCCGTTGAGAATGCGGCCTTTCTGTATTCTGTCAAGAATGTAGCCTGTCTGTATTCTGTCGAGAATGTTTTAAAGTGACCCCTTGCCAGGTGTTACAAAATGGAATTAAATAACGAAATATAAAATATTATGTTGTATGTAAAGGAAAAAGAAGGAGGAAGAAGAACAGTAACGAATATGCCCTGATAAGAACTAATGCAAGAAGTGCGGGGAAACATTGCTGTAGTGCATTCACGGTTACTTCCAACTNTGGCTATAGTCCATTCACGGTTACTTCCAACTTTTCTGAAGCTCAGCCAAAGTTCTACTTTCAGTATATTCCTCCGCCTCATGAAAACAAAGTTAAACAGAGTCTAGTAAATTACATTTGTAGGCACTCACTGCAATTAGAACTATTTATTACTAGGTATTACCAACATGCATATTTTCTCCCCGTTTTTTATTTATAATAATTTTAAATGTAAAATATTATAATTTATATTTTAAATATAAGTTAAAGTTCGATTTGATAAGAAATAAGGTATTTTATGTGAAAACAGACATAATACGCTTCCTACACATAGCATATTTAGTAAAGAGGCAAGCACGTCATACACGGGGTGATGTTTAGTTGAAAACGTGTGAATAAACCGTGGGCAGGCTGTATGATGAGCACTGGACTGGTGTGCGAGGCTTCCCGGCGCACACACACTGGACTGGTGTGCGAGGCTTCCCGGCGCACACACACTGCACTCGCGGCGGTGCGGCGGTGCGTGCAACAAGCTCATTATCGACCCGCTGCCGTGTTCCCAGCTAATCGCACTTTTGTGGGACTAATCCCGGCGCCGGCGGAACTGTTCGCACCCCTGCCTCCCGCCATGCAGTTTATATCATCCCCTAATCCCGCTAGCGATCCGGCGCGGCCCGCTGACGGAGCCAGCTTTGTTACTGGCCACTCCCCCTCCCCCTTCCCCCAACATCAACATTCTATACGCAGTCACTTGGAACTCCCCTCGAGCCCTGCTTCTTTCACTATATACCTCCGCCTCGTGCAAACAAACCTTAACCGAGTATAGACAAATACACCAAACGCACCGCATTTGTGCGCGCACACTTAGTATGAGATCTGTTTATTACTACGCATTACCAACACACCTGCTTTCTCTGTTTTTATCAATATTAATTATAAACGAAATACTGTGATGTAAAGAAGTTATCTAAATATAAGTTCAGTTTTGACAAAAATACGATACTGTTATGTAAGCAGAACTATAAAATGCTTGTGATATAACCATATTTTTAGGAGTAAGCCGGACATATTTATAAGTAAGTCAAACATGTTACATATGGGGTGATTATTCAAAGGTCTCTTAAGATAAAATGTGAAGATAATGCGAAAAGACTGCAACCAGAGCTTTGCTGCTCGCCCTGCACTTAGCCCCGGATCACAAACATCTTCCGTCACGACGTCCTTAGGCTGGGCTCACAATAGTCTGTCACATCCGTCAGTGGTCCGTCCGTCAGGGGACTCACGTCATCTTCAACCAATCGCAGGCCTACCAGCTTTCTATCAGTCCATATATCAAATATTTACCTAACTTTAACTTTCGACGGATGGATGGACAGATAAGCCACCGCTTTCTAACGACATTCCTTAGAAGTGAATACGCACTTTGAAATAAAATGCAAGGCGGTTGATCTGTGTTTTATTTATCTTTAGTGGTAAATTCAACAATTTTAAATGTAAAAATATCTGAATAAATATTGTCACGTAAAAAAATCATTTCCTCAAAACGTTTATCTCTTAAAAATGTATTTCTAGCCAATATATATATATATATATATATATATATATATATATANAGTTGTTACACTGAAATGTTGCCCTACACAAGGATTGGAGGACGACGGATTGTTGTGAATCACTTTCAATTGACGGATGGAAACAACAGGCAGACGACTGACGGATGCGATTGGAAGTTGTGAGTCCAGTCTTCGTTAGCTCATTCATCTCCGCGGAACTACGCCTCTATTTCTCATGTTTACTAATATTTTGGAGCCACGCCTTTGTTTATTTTTGCACCTATGCAGAATGCCTCAGTAGTTTCCATAATAAACTAGGCATGATATTAGTAATCTTACCCAAGAAAAACTTTTATTTTAGTGCGAAATTACTCCCCTTATGCGTAAATTTGCATTTTCATATTACCAAAATATTTTATTTTGTTTAGAAAAAATTTACTGCACTTAGACCTTAACAAGCGTTTACNTGCATTTTCATATTACCAAAATATTTTATTTTGTTTAGAAAAAATTTACTGCACTTAGACCTTAACAAGCGTTTACACTCTACGATTTTTTTTATGCACAATTACTTCCGTTTTCACAGTTAGAGGCCAAAAGATTTCATTGAAAATTCGACTCAACTTTTTGGTCCGTCAAGTTCTTTCCTCTCATGGTCCAGTTTCTGAGCGTAAACGAGTTCGAAATTGAAGCTTCACTTTTCGATCACTGAAGCAAACTTGATAGGGCTCTAAACTAAACCTTCTGTCTACGATGAACTGAACTTGCTAAATAGTAGCGCTTATCTTTTGTCGATAAGGTTGTACTTATCTTACCTCTCGACAATGACATTGTTGCATATCTACCTCTTGGTTTCAGGTCATAGAAACTTTAGTGCCTTTGAGCGCAATGTTTATATATTTTAAAAGTAGGCTTACGATATGCACGGTTATATTTTAGTCATTCTCTGGAGACAAATACTGGAAAACTGTATTCAAACAGCAGAGACGTGTGTGCGAAAAATAACCAAGTGGCAAGAGGTGTTATGATTTTTGTATTTCCCGAAATATTTCANACAGCAGAGACGTGTGTGCGAAAAATAACCAAGTGGCAAGAGGTGTTATGATTTTTGTATTTCCCGAAATATTTCAAAAGTTGTTTGTTATTGTCAAATATTTTCCACTTCTGAAACATTTAACGTATTGGCAATAAGTTTTGGTCTTTAAGTTTTGGTCGTTGTTAAATAAGCTTTCCAGTGAGAAAAGAAAGTTTCATCTTCATATCCATGTTAATATCGTATTATTAATATCGATGGAATGTATTATTAAACAGAGGTGCTGCTGTCTGCTGGCTGAGGGCGACAACACAGCCGTATTTTCCCGCAGAAATCTGCAAGCTGACCAATAATATTAGATTTGACTTTTTGAGGTGATTTTGCGGAATCCTTATGATGAGGTTTAGAAATATTCCTAAGGTGCCGTGGAACAAAGTTAAGGAATCCCTGACTGAGTACGTACTTATCAACGGGAGAAGTCCTCGTCGTCTGTGGTTTCGCAGGATATAGGACATGACTGCGTTTTAAAAGTTGACATTGCTTTACTAAAAGGCTCTTATTATTTGTGTAATCGGCTGACATGAATATTGCGTATTTCTTTTCAGCAGTCACTAGCAAAACATTAATGTCAGCCGACCTGCAAAAAATTGATAAAGCTTGAAACTCAATTGTTTATGCCGTGTCTAGCGAGAAATTTTGTTAAACCAGTTGAAATATAAGTTATGGCGATAAACGGACAAATCAGAGACTGAGAGGATTTCAAGTATTCTTTACTGACACTTGGTGTAGGCAGATAGGGCTTGACCTCTTGTTTGACCTCTTGCCCACAGCAGACACGTCGTAGAGGACAAAGCAGCTGGGAACATAAGGATCTAAGAAGGAACCATAAGGGCTTTCACCTGGGGTAGTTTCAGAAAACCACCGTAGGAAAATAAATCTAGTATTACAGAACCAAGAACCGAAATTTCGTCTTTCCGAATGCAAGTCCATCGTGATACCACGGCTCTACCTAGCTCAGATTAAGACATTTCGTACTTGGCTAATTCTAACATGCGCAGTAACATCCGCCATCTTCAACTATGAAAAGAGTAGAGCTCTCACATTCTCTCAAAAAAAGTACGTTCAGCGATGGTCATGTTCCTCCAACTTCTGAACTGTTATAAGCAGGGACGTCGGAACTATTTTCGGATGGAGAGGGGCAGGGGCCAAATCATGTAGAGAATTTTGCACCCCTGGAGCTACAAAATGCGCCTCTCCACAAAATTTTGTTTTAAATCAATTATGGCTGTATTTACACACACATTACTTTATATTCACAAATTTTGCCAAAAAAATACTTACACTAGTATAAACATTACTACTCAAAATTATCATTGATCTACGTATGTAGTAACTATACATAAAGTATGATTTTTTACCTACAGTGTTTTTTATTGTGGTGACTCCTACTGAGTTCAGGGGGTAGGGACAAATGCCCCTCTCTCCCCTTCTTTCCGACGACCCTAGTAATAGATAACGGCTTCCAAAAAGTATGATTTTGGGCATACATGCATGTTCAAAGTGCTAGTTGGTGACCTATCTGTCATTTGTGAGTAAGGTAGAGGGCGCAAATCTACGGTATATAACGAAGTTTCAAAAAGCACGTGTAAAAGAAAACCCAAACACCATCACACAATGTCTGGAACAGCCACCACTCGCATTTCAGCCACTCCTTAATATATACAGCCAAGGCTGTCGACAACAAGCTATGTTACAATGCAATAAAATACACCAAGCTACTATTTACAAAATACGACTCTCCATCCAAACTATTATCACTTACTATTTGTGTCAGTGAGAGAAATTGCAATGCTAAACTCAATCAATACAAATTACAATCAAAATGTATATTAAAGTACATTGACAGCATTTAAATTTCCTCCCCACCCACGAAACATCCCCTGTAGCAAAATTTGATTAAGCTAACGTTTGCCTAATGTGTGACTTCGCCGTTGGTCCAACGTTGAGCTAATGTGTGTATTCTGCCGTTGGTCCAACGTTGGCATATTATGTCGTCTCAACGCCGAAATGTCACGCCCGTCTACGTTGGCCCAACGTAACCTTTTTGTTGGTGGCCAATTTAAATAAAACGCTGGGCCAACATAATGTTTTGGTTGTGTGCACACTTTCAAGANCACCCACAAAACATCCCCTGTAGCAAAATTTGATTAAGCTAACGTTTGCCTAATGTGTGACTTCGCCGTTGGTCCAACGTTGGGCTAATATGTGTCTTCTGCCGTTGGTCCAACGTTGGCATATTATGTCGTCTCAACGCCGAAATGTCACGCCCGTCTACGTTGGCCCAACGTGACCTTTTTGTTGGTGGCCAATTTAAATAAAACGCTGGGCCAACATAATGTTTTGGTTGTGTGCACACTTTCAAGATTAATGTGTTTTTATTTATGAAAGGCATTCACTCAGTCATTTACCAACCAAAGATATACTAATAGGTTTCGACGTTGGTAATGTGTTGGAAAGATGTGTTATTCCAAACATAATGCCAACCAGTGAACAACATTCGTTTAGTGTTGGTTATCGTTGTTTTAAATAAATTTTACAAACTGAATAATATTTTTAAAAATGTTTTCAACCCAACTGCAATACATTACTTTTCCCTTTATTTTATGATCTAAAAAAATGCCTTGAGAGCTGTTGGACTCGATCTCGCATCTTTAGCTTATGAGCACGATGTGTTAACCACTGCCCTCTTCGGACTACAGATGACAGGTGGAGCAATAAATACAAAGTATATTATTGCAGTTAAATATACTGTTTTATGATTTTTTTTTATTGTATTTGTGTCGCATTGAAATACTTTTGAATTATATTTAAATACCCTCCCGTGGTAATTAAACTGATGTAGCTAAGGTTATGTGCGACATACTTTTTTGTATGGCACATATAATTTTTTTAAACATTATGTTGAGTCAGAGCTTGCAAAGTAAAAAATTATGAACAATGCCGCAAGATAATATTCTCTCACATATGCGTGAGGTTGTAACTTAAACTCGTGTATATTAGCATTCGCCATTTTTTATTCCAACATGAAATACCTCCCACCATGCATATCACCATGCCAATCAAAATTACATTTTTTAAATAAAACTTAATTCCTCTATAAGCCTTTAAGATTTTATACCTTAAATGATAGTTATGTCGTACATAAAAAGAATGAATAATCAACATTCCATTTATAGCTGTATTTCAAAACACTGGCCANAATGATAGTTATGTCGTACATAAAAAGAATGAATAATCAACATTCCATTTATAGCTGTATTTCAAAACACTGGCCAAATATTTAGATTCCAAAACAACATATTTCCAACATTGCCAACCAAATATGTCATGGCCCTATATTTACGAATACCTAATAATATCCGAGGGGTATTCGGAAAGTAAGGTCCGAATCGCCGTAGCTAATCGAATGTCGCGCGAACATTGAAACGCGCATGCGCACCGGCTCCCGGTATGCCTTGCTCGTCAAACGACGCCATTTGCATTGGTATTGTTGCAATGTGCTGTTTACAGTGTCAGTTCAAAATGTTTAAAACAATTTATCAGCCCGCCGACTGTGAAATGGTCAGTGATTCTGTTTTTGACAGCAAGGAACGTTTCAGCATCGGAAGTTCATCTACAGATAAGTCAAGTGTATGGCCCCAATGCGATAAGTCATAGCAAAGTGCGTAAGTGGGTGAGAGCTTTCAAGGACGCACGGGAAAATGTCCATAATGAACCGCGATCAGGCCAACCATCCGTGATCACAGAAGATTTGGTCAAAGCCATGGACCAAAAATATTCGTGAAAACCGGCGATTCACCATTTCAACTTAAGCATTGAAATTTCAGAATGTGGGTGTTTTACCCACATTCTGAAATTTCAATGCTTAACACAAATTTGCCTCTGAAAATTTGCAATTTCACAAATTGTGCGTATGTTGGGTTTCCAGGCTGCTTACTGAGGAATTTTAAAGAAAGAATCGCTTGTGCTCTTGATTTTTCGAACCGATATCATAAGGAAGGTGATCAATGGTTAGAGAAGATTTTCACAGGGGACGAGACGTGGGTTTCTCACGTGACCCCAGAGTCTAAACCTCAGTCAATAAAATGGCGTCATCAGAGATCACCAGTAAAAGTCAAGGCCAAGCGGGCAATCTCAACACGCAAGGTTATGGCAACCGTGTTTTGGGATATACATGAAGTCTTGTTAGTCGAGTATATGCAGCAAGGGACAACAATCAATGCAGCCGCTTACTGTGCTACCCTGACTAAACTTCGACGTGCAATACGCAATAAGCGACGTGGTCTTCTGACGCGTGGAGTTTTGTTGCTGCATGACAATGCCAGACCCCATTCTGCCATTCAAACCCAAAATCAGATTAGATCTTTTGGATGGGAACAGATTGACCACCCACCGTACAGTCCAGACTTGGCGCCGAGCGATTTTCACTTGTTCCGCTATTTTTAGGTTTTCATGCCTATTGGTATCACTCAATAGATGAAGGGTGTCGAAAAACAACCCTTACTTTCACCGGAAAAGGATAGGTAAATGATAATAACAACTGAAAATGGTAATAGAGGTCCAAGGCTGAGCAGGTGCCAGCCGGTAGGAGAGGTGATCAGGGGAAGCCAGGAACAGGAAGATAGATATCCCTCATTTCTTGAAGATACGAGAAGAAGGACCTAAATGCTCCTAGAGAGACCACCTACCATCCATGACACGCATGTATATTGCGCCTGATTGNGGGGGGGGGGAATCCCTCGCATAGGAGTAGTCACTCCCCCCTTCCCCTGCACTAAAATGCGATGCTAGCTATCACTCGCCCTCACGGGCCCCAGGTTGTGGCTCTAACCCACGCCCTCAGACCCTCGAGGGGAGGAAAGGCACGTCCCTTCGGTTGACAGCGACCGGCTGGCGAATGCAAGGCCCACGAGACTAACACTCAGATAACACAGTATAGAAAAATACCGGGCACGGCAATCCACCCACCATCCTACCAATTGAACATAAACAAATAAAAGAAGGAAATGTCCGAAGACCACTATAATCACGGGACATGGGTAACCTGTTTGGTTGAGCGGCAGAAACGTCGTCAACACATAAGCGAGCCGAAGAGAGTGCAGATAGGCACAGACCTCAAAAGAGCCTCTCTAACACCAAGCACCCTTAGAGAAGAAAGTGAATGGGGAAACCACACCCCTTTCCACGAGACAGTGATCGGGAGTACGGTCACCCCAGCCACCCCAAACTCATCCATCACAGACTTCATNACACCCCTTTCCACGAGACAGTGATCGGGAGTACGGTCACCCCAGCCACCCCAAACTCATCCATCACAGACTTCATAAAGTCCTGGTTATTCTCGTAGCTGTCACGCTTTTTGTCTAAATACCATTTTAACCCTTGACACTGGACGACTTGCCCGTCCAGAATATAGGCGGATTCCTGACCAGGTTTGAAGACCACCAAGTCAGGTTTTCGCAGTCCATTGGCAGTCCTATACCTTGGTTCAGGACGTACTTGGAACCCCTTCTCAACAATGTGGTATGCTACCTCCCCCACGAGGTGGTCGTGCCGATAGATCCACGCATCATGGGTGCGAGGGCATTGCTGCACCACATGATACGTGGTCTCAGCATCTGCACACACGGCCCGACTTTAGGCAAGGAACCAGAGGGGCCCCTCCTGCCTCTACTAGTTCTCACCTTTGTTGGAAGACTATTGCTGATTAACTGCACATAATAAATGAAATCAGAAGAAGGGAATTCCTCCCCCCCCCCCGGCTCCCAGAGAAAGCTAAGTGGTAGAGGTGTTTGAAGAGGGGGTGGTGGGCTCTATAAATGCAAACGCCTTTAGGTAGCCAAGAGCTTCGCCACAGATGACGAGGTGAAAGAAGCAGTTACAGACTGGTTATCCTCACAGGCAGCAGACGTCTATGACTTAGGCATACATAAGCTGGTAGAACGTTATGACAAATGTTTAAACAAATACGGAAACTATGTACAGAAATAGAGAAATATGTAAGGAATTACATATTATTATTTTTTAAATTTGTGATGGTTTATGCTTTATAAGAAATCGGACCTTACTATCCGAATAAACCTCGTGCATCCAACTAATAACAAAACAAACAATACATTACCAAGAACAGTATGTTTATTTTTAAATAATCTCTGTGCTAAAATAAAACTTAACTATTAAATAAATAAAATTATATCTATGCAAAGAAATGTTGGCCCTACATAACAAAAAGTACCAGTGACCAACTGTTTTGTTCACAACCTCATCTCAACAAGTGAGGAACGAAACACAGTTTAAAGAAAATTATATTTGGAGAGTTTTCATATGTTGTAAAAATTAATTTTTTTAGAACTATTATTTTTGTTAGTTAAATTACGTTACTTGTAAAATTTTGGCACAACAAAAGTTTACATACCAGATTCCAAAAGTATATTTTCCAAAAAGAAACCAATAAATGACTAGCGGAATGAATTTTAAAAACTGCATGTTCATGTTGTTGCGTGCCGGTTTAGGGATTATAGCACGATATTGGCTCACATCCATCACCCCCTCACACCCCCCCCCGCCTAGCACACTTCGCTGGCGCCTACGAGACGGCACGTGG
>NQII01000319.1:385315-414948 GCA_002778355.1 Clitarchus hookeri | reverse complement strand
TCCGCGGACATTTCCCAGGACGCGCAAACGTTGATAGGTGCACGTGGTCCTGTGACCTCATAGTACACTTCCGCATGTCCGTAAGTCCTTGTTCTGTATTCTGTTGACATCTTTGAACTTCTTCCACGAAAACGTATGAAGCCATATGTTATGACAACAGCAAAATAAGAATTAATTCTTTTTTATAAATATTACCGTGCGCAAAATCCTAAGCATAAAATAGGCACAAGGATTGACAACAGAAATTAGAATAAAATGTCTTTCTTTAAAATTACAGTACTGTTTTATAAATTAACTTAAGATATTTTACTAACATACGTGTAGAAATAAAATATATTAAAATTAACAGTTACCGGGAATGTACATAAGGAATGTCGCCAAATTAATTCTATAAGCCGAAATTAAGTTATATTTTTAATTTTATGTTGTTTTGTGAAACAAATTAATATGTTAATATATTAATTAAGATAATGATAAGAAACGAACNATTTTTAATTTTATGTTGTTTTGTGAAACAAATTAATATGTTAATATATTAATTAAGATAATGATAAGAAACGAACAACGTTAAAATTACTGGATTTTCGCGCTCTCCTGTCATTCTTTCGAAGTTCTGCTTTGCACGTGAAAACAATAAAAACGTCACCCCAGATGATGTCGAGTCATGTGTGCGACCTAGTCAACCTCACATACACGCACACGCACACGCACACGCTCACATACTCACGCACACACAGTCAGTTGTACGCATCTTCTACCCCAGACCAAGTGGGATAGTCCCGAATTTATCGTAAACCTTTTTTAGAACTCTGGGTTTATTTCATACAAGTCTTAACAGTCTAACATTTCCTCATATTGGTGGTTTATGCTGTGTTACTCTGAACGTCAAATCAAAGAGCTGTAAAATGATTTTAAAGCAAAATTCGAAAGAAAACGTCAAACTACTTATGAGCTACCGCTACGTGCAAACTTAATTTATTACGACTACATCACTTATATATTTGTTATGTATAGATCTGACTGCTATTTTTAGAGAAAGAAAACACGATATGCGTTTCAAGATGTCAAATAAAAATAAATGATAGTTTTTAATTTATAGCCAANCCCCCAACAACAACCTCCTAGCGCGTAGAAGTGACGCAAGACGACGTGGCATGGACTCGACTAATGTCTGAAGGTATGCAGGAGGCAATTCACAGGGCAGTCCACAAATCCAATCTGCACCAGTTTGAGAAAGGGTTGCACTTCTGTCACGTTTAATGATTCTCATCAGTCGTCGTTTGTCCCGTTCTTTCACGATCTTTTTTGGCCTACAGCGATGTCGAAGATGTGATGTTTTACCGGATTCCCGATATTCACGGTACACTCGTTAAACGGTCGTACGTGTATATCCAAATGTTATCGCTACCTCGGAGATGCTATGCTCCATCTCTCGTGCACCGACTATAACACCACATTCAAATTCACTTAAATCTTGATAACCTGTTATTGTAGCAGCAGTAACCGATCAAACTTCCGACCGCATCGCGTTACTCTGATGGGTTCCATACATCTGTTATTTGCATACGCACGCCTATACCAGTTTTTTTGGCTCTTCAGTGTTATATGAGAAGTTAACCTTCAACGTGAGAAAGGAACACATCATTACAAATCAATACCCTATAATTATTTTATAACTAACAAAATAATTATTTGTGATAAAATAGCAAACTCGTGAAAAAAGTTTGCTTCTTCCTGGAACTGAACCTGAAAAAGGTGACAGATTGGAGGGTAATATCGTCCATTTTCATTTATACAATGAATAGCTATTCGACATGTTGNGATCAAACTTCCGACCGCATCGCGTTACTCTGATGGGTTCCATACATCTGTTATTTGCATACGCACGCCTATACCAATTTTTTTGGCTCTTCAGTGTTATATGAGAAGTTAACCTTCAACGTGAGAAAGGAACACATCATTACAAATCAATACCCTATAATTATTTTATAAATAACAAAATAATTATTTGTGATAAAATAGCAAACTCGTGAAAAAAGTTTGCTTCCTGGAACTGAGCCTGAAAAAGGTGACAGATTGGAGGGTAATATCGTCCATTTTCATTTATACAATGAATAGCTATTCGACATGTTGCNCCTGAAAAAGGTGACAGATTGGAGGGTAATATCGTCCATTTTCATTTATACAATGAATAGCTATTCGACATGTTGCTCAAAGTCCTACGCATTATATATATTATTGCTCTTTTAAAGGCGATAGTTTACGTCACTCAAAAAATTGTTATCACAGTCGGGGTTTCAAAGTTTTGCGCGATATTAACAAGGCACCTCCAATTGAAAATGAAGAAAGGTGGTAAAACACACAAGCCTTTACAGAGTAAACATCTTCATCCAAAATATGTTCTGTAATTTTATTTAGGCTCTAACACATTAAAATAAACAGAATGTAATTGATTGTGTATAAAATTATTAAAGTCACCATCTCAGTCACGAGTGAACGAGAGAAAATATAAGTACGTGTTACGCCATTTCTCTAGACATGACAATANAAGTCACCATCTCAGTCACGAGTGAACGAGAGAAAATATAAGTACGTGTTACGCCATTTCTCTAGACATGACAATATAACACGTGATACTGGTTCTCCGTCCATTCATCTGATTGGCCGGACTATAACTGGCTCCCAGTCACTAGTATTTCACCAACTGATATCACTTATTCACGTTTAGCATTTAAGGTCTTATAGCATGGGTACAAGTTTAATTGAGCAATTTAGTAGAGGATGGCATCTAGT
This sequence comes from Clitarchus hookeri, assembly GCA_002778355.1. Lineage (NCBI taxonomy): Eukaryota > Metazoa > Arthropoda > Insecta > Phasmatodea > Phasmatidae > Clitarchus > Clitarchus hookeri. Next base: position 412,155 of record NQII01000319.1, on the reverse strand, counting down.
GTTTACAGGGCACGTGGGGCAAGGAGATAGTATCGAATGGTCCCGTCTTATTTATCTTCTCTGTGGATAACTGTGCAACGCAAAACCTAGTACAGCAACGTAATTCATTCTTGGTTCTGCCGTCCTCTGTCTCTGCAACTGTCTCTCTCGTTTATTATACGTGAATGTTCTGCCTGCCGTACGGACATAAGGAAGCTGCAGTTACATAACTCCCGGCAGTTCTTGCCATTGCGCACACGCAGTCAGCTTGCGTGGCTTGTCTTCCGAAGAAATTTGGTCTGCAGCGGGATGTACAGGTTCTGATAAAAAAATTTAACACAACCAGCTATTTTCACACAATGTGTTGTTACAGGTAATAAACATTTAAATTAATGAACATGGGATAGTTTTTAATTGCGACATTAAAAAAATATAACATTTTCATAAAAATAACTATTAAATATCCACGAGTTATGGGCATTTTTAATAAGTATTAAAAAATTACACATTCCTCTATAAGAACTCTACAGCAAATGGTGCTTGAGGTACATGCTTAGGCCTGTCATACAGTGCAGGCGTCCGTGAGAATACAGAGATGGAACACGTAGACGGAACGAGCAAACGAATTGGGGTGGATTTCAGTGACTGTATTTTACAATACACAGAAACACTTCTATCCGCAAACACAGTATATCTGCCAAAAATAAAGATGTGTATTACAGCTGCAGGAGTAGTCATCGATTACTAAAAACATTAAAACAAACATAAACTAGAAACAACTACAAGGTATATTGAATGGAAGGTACGTAAAATCCTTTGTAATATAAAATGTATGTTCCTGAGTGAGTGGTCTTAAATTGTTGGTAGAAACCGTATGTTGTGTAAAAGCAATCATTTTTCAAGGAATCAAACGCCAGAAAAGTTTCTGCAGTTTAGCTAACAGCTCTTCAACTACGGTAGAATGTTAGTTGGCCAGCAGCAGAAATCATCTGCTAAAGGCGCATATATTGCTGTCGTGTTGTCCACTTCGAGGTCATTTTTCAAGGAATCAAACGCCAGAAAAGTTTCTGCAGTTTAGCTAACAGCTCTTCAACTACGGTAGAATGTTAGTTGGCCAGCAGCAGAAATCATCTGCTAAAGGCGCATATATTGCTGTCGTGTTGTCCACTTCGAGGCCAAGCAGGCGACGTGACCAGCGAGGCTAAAGCTGTTGTTGGTTTACAACTCTCTATAGGATGTACATGGTTATCTAAGTTCTTTTGAAATCAAAATTTGAAAAATGGCTCTGTTCCTACTTGCATACGCGCAGTTAAGTTTGTAACGATGGATGAAAATAAGTTCCACTTCTTTAACGTTCAATTAAAAGTGTTAGGCGAACATTCGTGAATTCTAAAATTATTTATTTCCTTGCTGTTTTTTTCTTATGAATATAAATGTAAGAATTTTTTAATTATAAAAATATATCCTTTTTTTTAATAATTTTACAATTTCACTTGATATATGCACGTGTCAAATGAATAGGTCCAGAACAATATTAATTTTACGTATGGTGGAAGAATACACAATATTTATAGATGTAGATCTTAAGCAGAGCTTTAAAAAGTGCTCAGTTTTCCAGCACTTTCAAAATTAGTCAGTATATATTTTCTATCGTTTTCTATGTAATTTTGGAACAGACTGAAGAGTCTCAGTAAATCATAATGCCTAGAAATAACAACAAATTTCGACTGTGAACAAGTTTATATGTAATTTATACTCCATTAAAAAAAATTTTTTATAAGAATTTATAAAATACAGCCTGGAAGTTTATTCGAAATCGTGTTACTGTTATTCAAGAAAATAAATATTCCTCTGCAGAACTTCAAAATAACATTTTGTGTTTCTCTTTACAGTTATCATCAGGACAAGTATGTGGCTAATTATACCATTGCCAATTATTTATAGTTTTGTGTCATAAATATTATAGTGGTTTTTGGAAAATTATTATTTTATTCAGTTTTTAATTTTTCATTTACTGCAAAGTCCACACAACAAATAATCCACCAGAATTTTAAACTTGTAATTATCTCATCGTCCGTGTTATTATTCCCTTTGTTGTGTTTCCCTTTGTAGCTCTGATTTTAATTTTTATTCTCCTCTTATCCCGCATCACACAATAGTAATCTCTGTCAACTAGTCACAGAGCTTTGACTCTGATTATAATCTCTTATTATTATTATAGCAAGTACAAAGAACTGGAAATATTATAATTCATAAAAAATAACTTACAATAATAATTATAGAGTAACGTCTTATATACTTAAATGTTAAGTGAAGCCAAGTAATACATTTGATGACTTTGCAAACAGCATGCTATTTGTCGCGTATTAGCTTGATATTCAGTTGCTATATTAAACCCCGACAACGAAACATTGACAAAGAATTCGTACAGATGTTCCGCAAGGACTATAATGGGGCGACATTTGTTTTCGACTTACGGATCTGGACTCGCAAATACTGATAACGCCAAGTTATTTATAACGACCTCAGTAAAATAAACTTATTACTACAGAAACGATATCTAATATTAACACTGAACTTGCGCAATTGCATCGTTGATGCCATTATATAAACTTAATCTCAACCCGCAAACATTTAACAATATGATATTTGTCACACCCAGAACCATAAATAAGTTAGAAAATACTCCCTGCATTGAGATAAATAAAGTTCTCGTCTCTAAGAGTTCATCCAGCATTATCGCCACATGGAAATAGTATTCGATAAAAATTTATAATGGGCCAAACAGACTTCTAACTTCCTCCAAACCTTCTGTTTTCATGTTGAACACTTCCATTAATATAAACGCATCTTCACAGAACAGGTAAAGATTAAGTTATGTGAACAATTAAGGCTTGGCTACAATAGCGTTGACGCTACGTTAACGCATTACAGTAAGTCATGAATCCGCGGAGAGTAATGGCTCTGGCTACAATTGTCGTTAAACGTTGCCGCGATGCTGAACGTCAAATGCAACGTGTTAACGGTCCTTCCTTCCAAGCTCGCAGCCGTCAACTTCAAATGCAGAATCAATGTTAAACGAATTTCCTTCTCATTGCGTCAATATTGAAGATAATTATTTCAAACAAAAGGTATTTTACGTGAAATTTCTTAAGGGATGCTTTTACGTTAAGACATCTCGCCGATTGTTTTTTTTAATATATTTTTTCTAAGGTGTAATATTAAAATTTACATATAACTAAACAAAAAAAAATTTATAACAACATTCTCTNTAATATATTTTTTCTAAGGTGTAATATTAAAATTTACATATAACTAAACAAAAAAAAATTTATAACAACATTCTCTGAGAAAGTTACATCAAAATGTTTTCTATTTGAAATCATAATCTTTGAAATTAACGCAATGAGAAGAAATTTCGTTTAACATCGATTCTCCATTTTAAGATGGCGGCTGCCGGCTTGTTGGAGACACGGCCGTTTAAACTTGGCCAACATTCAAGTCTCTGCGTTTAACTTTTAAAGCTTGGTTTACAGTAAAAAAATTATGCGTAAGCAGTAAAAGGTGATCTGGCATACGGAAACACGTCTTCTGTATTTGCTGTTTCCAATAAATGTTTTAATTCTTAATTTGAGCCAATGGAAACATGCGACGAACCTTTCATGTTAACTTTTGTTCCAAACTTATTATCGTATACCACTACTAAATTTAAGCACATCGTTCTTTAAAGCCGTCATTTTCCATCATTGAAGTTTTTTTTGTGAACAAATATAAATGTAAACATGTGTACATGCATGCCTTTTTAATATTTCTATACTAACATAACTGTAAATAATAGTTTCCCGCCAACAACACCGACTGCTTTGTTCCGATTGGTCGTCGCGTCATATGTAATATAACTTGCACTTGTAACGCTTAAGAAAACTCCAACAACGCACATGACCTGTCAAGTTCCATTGTAAACCAATAGATAAGGTAACACACTTTGATTTCTGCTGCACACGTCTTAACGCATTATATAATGCTTAATGCTTCTATTGTAAACCCAGCTTAACGCCAGTCAATCAGAATTCAAGACGTCACAGACAAGCGAAGACAAATTGTACAGACGTTTGTCAATATATGGCACCTCTATAGCCGTACATTTTGTTATGTCAATGTTATACGAAATCAACAAACAAGTTACTCAAAACGCATTAAAAAAAAAAGAGCGTAACCATGGAGTCTGCGTAATCTGGTTTTTTACAAACGGTTTATTTTCAATAACAACAACAATTTTAAATATTCGTATATATAGACCTGCTTTGTTTTTTATTTGTGTCCCCGTTAACGTCAATTGTAGATAGGCCGGTTTTCTTGTGGTATCGTTTAGAGACAAGTTAGTGTCAGACGTGGCTTTATATCTTAGCTCCTTTAATTACCCCGTAGTCGTACGTGTTGATACTGATCAATCGCATAGGAATAGAATTTAGAAGATCCAAAGTCGTCGTTTACGATCAATGTTTATCCTAAATAAAACGGAACTATTTCAACAATGTAATATAACAACTTTAACATCGCATACAATGCACATCAGGACTAACTTGCATTTTATTACTCAAATTAAAAGAATAATGATTTGTCACTGTTCCCGCCACTTGTGTTTAAGGCTCATTATCGGCCTAGATCTATATGTTCATAGCACAAGAAACAAAAAAAAATATGCACAAATACCGAAGCACACAAAATATATATTTAAAAATGCCTTTCACCATCTAGCACGCCGCTACTGGAGTGGGACGCCGTAGTCACACAAGAATGCACAATTAATAAGAACATTTAGAAAATATTTGGGCTAACGTTGTGGCGGAACAAAATAACAAAATATCATCACAATACAAATAAATAAGTAAAGAAGACTTGATATTTACGTCGTCTAGATACTATTTGTTAGTGGTATGTCAAATAATGCCAGTGGTCGTTAAAGTATTATTGCCAATTTAATTGATTATAATTAAGTTACCGTTTTATTTGACTTTGATTGTTTTAGCGCGATTATTGCCACCTGGTTTCGTTTTAATTTACTATTTCAAAAAATGTTTATCCAAGGGGGACACTTATTTTATTGATGATATACTTCTTTTGGCGCGTTGAGGATAAAAATTTAGTGTGCAACGGAAGTTGCGCGTGCACAGTGTAACGAAATTCGATAGTGAACGTGGTAGGGGTATGACCCAACGCGCATTAGCGTATCGTCTAGCTATATACAAACGCAAGGTACACAACATAGAACGTGGTTATATTTAAAACCGACAGAAAATCAGTTTATGTAATAAGCAAATTAAAAAATATTTTATTTACATTAATAATTTAATATGAATATATATTTCTTATTTATTAATTTTACTCACATTGTGCCGTGAAAAATTTGTTAGTGACAAAAATTGTATAATCAAATTTTGAAAGTGTTTCCTAGTATTTAAGGTTAATTTTATGTAATTATTATTTTAATAAGTTATACTTCTTTTGGTGCATAAAGGGTAATTTAATTATGTTCTCTAATCAAACCTTTATTAATTGTATTTAATGTCTTTCTACGGGCATTTTATCGTTTTTCCTACTTATATCAATTATCTGCATACGTAATAAAATTTTATTTTAGTCACGCCAAAGAAGTATCACTTCTAACGCGCGTACATAAGTATGTTACATTATTTACGTCACACAGACGTGACTGTTTCTCCATATATTGGTGACGTTAATATGATTGTGCACCCTTTTTAATCAATTTTAATGTAATTTTTATTATCTATAGCAGTAAGTTAAAACCGAGTTTGGTACATTAGCAATTGTCATGTCAGTCATACCGCCATCTTGGTAGGTGCGAGCAGCGGCCATACTGGTCGGTGCAGTCCACCATCTTGGTAGGCGTCACAGTCCGCCATATTGGTCAGTCCCATCCACCATCTTGGTAGGCATCACAGCCAGTGCTCGATGCCATGTTGGTGTTCGTCCCCCTTACATCCCAAGAAATTATTTAATTTTGATATATTTTGATTAAAAAATTATTGAAAAATATATTGAAAATTGACACCCATCACCACACCCTTCATCTTTCCTAAACCCTTCAAAAACCCAGCGACCCTTGCCTCCTGACCTCGACCTATGATGCATGACCTTGACCTATGATCTAGATCATTACCTTTGAATTTACCTTGACCATTACCTTTGAATTTACCTTGACCTATGACCTTGACCCCTGAGACCTTGAAATTAAACATCTTAAAGATTTAATCAATTCTTAAAATCGAAGAGCATATGTTACCCCACCCCCCACAAAGCTTACCAACACCCCCTCCCCCTTCACCATTGGCATTAAATAACATAAGTTATTTGCAATTTAAATTACGTAGTAATAATAAACGTAAAATTCACTGTCTTTTCTAACCATAAAAAACCTAATATTTATCAAAATAAATAAATTTGTAATTTAAATTATTTAACGTAGATAAGAAATGTCATCTACAGCATAGAATTATCACCAATACTTTAGAAGTTATAAACAGTTTTGTGAAAAAGTAATTTCTAAAATCTATTGAGTTTATCACAAGCAAATGAAAGGGAACAAGAAAGAGAATATAGGTTGACATATAACCGAGAAAGGAATATTTTGCAAAGAGAAAGTGAGACTGCTGCCTAATGTCGAAAAAATTAAGAATTAGATCACGCAAAATTCAATGCGCAAACACAAGTCAATTAGTATGTAGATACAGTACTCGGCAGTGAAGAAACTGTGCACTATCCTACAGAATTTCTTAATTCATTGAATCCTTCTGGCATGTCACCACACAAACTGATTTTAAAATTTGGAGTTCCCATAATTTTATTGCGAGATATAAATCCACCGAAATTATGCAACTGGACTTGCTTACCAATAAAAAGTTTCAAAAGTTATCTTATTAAGGGTACTTTTCTAACTGGCTGCGGTACTGGAGAAACTGTTTTAATACCTAGAATACCAATGATTCCGTCGGATTTACCTTTTAATTTTTAAAGAGTCCAATTTCCAAAAAGTGTTTGTTTCGGTATGACCATAAATAAGGTACATGGTCAAACACTTAATGTGGCTGGAATGCATTTGAGTGGAGCATGTTTCGCACATGGACAACTATACGTAGCCATTTCGCGTGTCACGTCAAACAGAAATATTTTTGTGGTGGCGGTTGGAGGCAAGACGATTAATGTTGTATACAGAGACATTTTCTAAACCACTATCATATAATATTGTTATATTAGAGATGTAGGAATGTGGATAAAGCTAAGCAGATAGGTATGTCAGGTTCGTGGTAAATGGAGTTCCTTTATCTCTGCCTACCCGTCTGGGAGACAGGCGTGACGTTTATGTATGTTATATATGATATTAGTTTACTAATTTATTATCATGTTATATTGTAATTGTCTTTTCCCAGTGTATATATGAGTGTATTGAAGCCGGGCCGGGTCGCCAGTCTTGTATATAGAGACGCACACACTTGGGGACGCCGTTGATGCTCCCGTCCATAACTTGCATGTGTGGTCGTGCACGGTGAGAACTGCTTGAGTGTGTTGTTTCAGTATTTCCGAACGTTAAATACAAGAGTGTCAGTGGTGTACATCGAGACGTGGCAAGGCAGCAACCAGGCTCCTATAGACAAAAGCCAAGACATCAGCCGCGCGTTGCTCAACTTCAACGACTACACGTCCAGGAAGCTCTTCAAGACCGACAAGGACACCACACAGCTGCTGACGTGAGATATTTACCTTACAGTAGTTACCTTTAAAAGGAAGAACCCTTCTTATCTTGGATTTACGTATTTTCCTCTATTACTTAATTTTCGGAGTCAATATTAATAAACCAAGCTAGTCAAGGCATAGGGAACATTTTAACAGCTATTTCTAAGCCCCACTTATTTTTCCTACGTAATTAGTGTCACATCTGTAACCGTATTCAAACATTACCTAATTATTTAATATTTGCAATCCCACGTGGGAAAATACAGGTCTAATTGAAACCCTACGAATTTCCAAAAAAATCGTTAAGTAGTCTTCTATGTCATGTTTAGCTTTGATTTTTTATTTCTGGTCAAACATTTTAACTACGAAGATTCGTAGGAATATTCGAAGATGGAGTGGATACTCCCGCCTGTAAGCTGTTCGCGGTTAAATGTGCTCTTTTGAAAGCCCTGCTTAAGATATACTTGTGTGCAATTTGTGAAGTCTTCCACCTTATGTCCAACTAACACTGCCATGGGCCTCATCGCTTTTTTCATGCGTCGGTCAATTGAAACTGTAAAATTATCAGAAAAGTAAATATGATACAAATCTCCTAATCTTTACTAAGTGTAAAGATTAGGAGATTTGTAACATATGCATTAAAAAAATGAAAGCTAAATAAATAATTTAACTTATCGCAAATGGTTACCCAACCCTTTTAATTCGATGTTAAGAAATGGAACTACTTTCCCTTGATCGTTAGCAGTTTTACAGATCACATTTCACTCAGTGCATGTCACTCAGTAGAAGCAGTGACTGTTTTCTAAGGTTTATTTCAAAAGTGCTCACTTTATTGTGAACTGTCTTCACCTGGCTCTTGCACAGCGCTGCACAGTGTTTGAAATTCACCCTCTTCTTCGAAACTACCAAACATTCGTGTAATGTTCTGATCTATGAAAAGAACACACACTTCGCACGATGCCTGTTGAGATCTTTCAAAACGTCACATTCATTACAAACACCATTTCAAAGCTATACATCATAAAAAGAGCTGTATCGGTTATAAAATATTATTGTCAGGCGCACACAAAACTACTTGAACCTTTCTACAAACTTTCCACCAATGAAACAATAGCGTCACCACTGAAACAATAGCGTCACCACTGAAACAATAGCGTCACCACTGAAACAATAGCGTCACCACTGAAACAATAGCGTCACCACTGAAACAATAGCGTTACCACTGAAAGTCCCGTAGGTGCACAGTGTGAAGAGAGCCCTGCACGCTAGTTCAGCAACTTGCTTGTAGCGGCTATGGCGCACTTGATGCGCGTAGCAGTCTCTCCCTTATCAGTCACTTGCTTCTAGGCCTAAATCGCGGAAAATAGCTCCAGGTAGGCGGGCCCCTTAAGGTTTAACTCAACGCGTCGTGTAGAATTCTTTGTTTTTCTTGAGTGTTATTGTGTTTAAAGATAACATTTAGAACGTACGTATATAGCGAACTAGCTACTGACCTTACCCAGTAGTACAGATATAAAGTCTGGCATGATAAATCACAGCTATATCAAAATATCGACTTTGACAAATCTTGGTAAAGTTGATGTTATGACATAATCATGTTCACATGCACGTCGATCACGCCGAACAGACAAGAGCGGCAAACGAGAACGGCCGATCAGCAGCCGTCTTCGTTGTCCCGCCAGAGACGCGCCGAGAAGTTAAAGTCACGATGGAATGTCTGCTCGCTTAAAGAAAGGTCCTGGCCGATATTTCCCACAACTAATTTTATTGACTAATTTTATTCGATTTATTTCTGGGATCATCAACCTTTATTGATTTAAGAGTAAAGAATATTTGAATGAATGTATTTATACTGAAATAAATGAACNTCTGGGATCATCAACCTTTATTGATTTAAGAGTAAAGAATATTTGAATGAATGTATTTATACTGAAATAAATGAACGTAAACGTTAATTTTATTTAACACTTGCAGTACATAACTTTAGTTTGGAAATTAACCGATCGGTAGCACTAAACGTAAAATATTTTTTGGAAGTATAAAAAAATTACAGCCTTTGGAAAATTATTAAGTAGAAATTCGTAACGTATTGGAATTAATAAAATAGAGTACGAACATAGTACCGTCTAGTTCGTGCACCACCACTGAATATGAAATCATGGTATTAAAAATAACGAACGAAACAGCGCGATCGTAATCAAACTGGAAAAANGCACCACCACTGAATATGAAATCATGGTATTAAAAATAACGAACGAAACAGCGCGATCGTAATCAAACTGGAAAAAAACAGCAAAATGAGGAAAACAATCTGCTTAAGTATGTTCGCGATGAGAAACGAGTACGTGCTGAACAAGTAAGTAGGTTGTAATTCCTTACGATACTGCTCAAGTCCATCGTGTACATGTCGTGTAGGAACATTCTGGATGTGTAAACGTGTACATGTCATGTATAAACATTCTGGACGTGTAGATGTGTATATCTCGTGTAGGAACATTCTGGACGTGTAGACGTGTACATGTCGTGTAGATTGTAAGACCTACACGAATACACATGCACAGCACTTCTTTGTAAGACCTTGTGTAGACGTGTACATGTCGTGTAGAAACATTCTGGATGTGCTTATGTGTACGTGTCGTGAAGAAACATTCTGGACGTGTAGATGTGTACATGTCATGTATGAACATTCTGGATGTGTAGACGTGTACATGTCGTGTAGAAACATTCTGGATGTGCTTATGTGTACGTGTCGTGAAGAAACATTCTGGACGTGTAGATGTGTACATGTCATGTATGAACATTCTGGATGTGTAGACGTGTACATGTCGTGTAGAAACATTCTGGATGTGCTTATGTGTACGTGTCGTGAAGAAACATTCTGGACGTGTAGATGTGTACATGTCATGTATGAACATTCTGGATGTGTAGACGTGTACATGTCGTGTAGAAACATTCTGGATGTGCTTATGTGTACGTGTCGTGAAGAAACATTCTGGACGTGTAGATGTGTACATGTCATGTATGAACATTCTGGATGTGTAGACGTGTACATGTCGTGTAGAAACATTCTGGATGTGCTTATGTGTACGTGTCGTGAAGAAACATTCTGGACGTGTAGATGTGTACATGTCATGTATGAACATTCTGGATGTGTAGACGTGTACATGTCGTGTAGAAACATTCTGGATGTGCTTATGTGTACGTGTCGTGAAGAAACATTCTGGACGTGTAGATGTGTACATGTCATGTATGAACATTCTGGATGTGTAGACGTGTACATGTCGTGTAGAAACATTCTGGATGTGCTTATGTGTACGTGTCGTGAAGAAACATTCTGGACGTGTAGATGTGTACATGTCATGTATGAACATTCTGGATGTGTAGACGTGTACATGTCATGTAGGAACATTCTGGATGTGTAGATGTGTACATGTCATGTATGAACATTCTGGATGTGTAGACGTGTACATGTCGTGTAGAAACATTCTGGATGTGCTTATGTGTACGTGTCGTGAAGAAACATTCTGGACGTGTAGATGTGTACATGTCATGTATGAACATTCTGGATGTGTAGACGTGTACATGTCGTGTAGAAACATTCTGGATGTGTAGACGTGTACGTGTCGTGAAGAAACATTCTGGACGTGTAGATGTGTACATGTCATGTATGAACATTCTGGATGTGTAGACGTGTACATGTCGTGTAGAAACATTCTGGATGTGTAGACGTGTACGTGTCGTGAAGAAACATTCTGGACGTGTAGATGTGTACATGTCGTGTAGGAACATTCTGGATGTGTAAGCGTGTACATGTCATGTATGAACATTCTGGATGTGTAGATGTGTACATGTCATGTATGAACATTCTGTATGTGTAGACGTGTACATGTCGTGTAGGAACATTCTGGATGTGTAAACGTGTACATGTCATGTATAAACATTCTGGATGTGTAGACGTGTACATGTCATGTATGAACATTCTGGATGTGTAGACGTGTACATGTCGTGTAGAAACATTCTGGATGTGCTTATGTGTACGTGTCGTGAAGAAACATTCTGGACGTGTAGATGTGTACATGTCGTGTAGGAACATTCTGGGCGTGTATACGTGTACATGTCGTGTAGGAACATTCTGGGCGTGTATACGTGTACATGTTGTGTAGGAACATTCTTGACTTGTATACGTGTACTTGTCGTGTAAGAACGCTTTGGATCTGTAGGAGTGTATGAAAGGCGATATTTTATTTCGTGTCGTGCACGCAAGGCCTTCAGCCAATAGAATTTCTGATGAAAAGCTGAATTTTACTTTGAATATGAAATTCCCAAATAACATTTCATTTGTCTTTACTCGTTAAAATAAATAAATTTCAATTACATTAGTTGCAAATAAATCACTACGTAACTAAAATCACATTGTTTTCTATTCATGTGTGATTGGTTGAACATAAGACGTGTATTTACACAATTAACCATTACGCATTTTTTGTTGATGTTCTATGCGGAGTTACTTATGATCGTGAACTAATCATTGCATGTGAATGAGTGCAGATATGTGGCGGTTAGTAACTTCCGTGATCTTGAGAGACGATGAGGGTGAAATGAGGTGAGAATGGAGCAGCACCGGAATGCAAAGGTGGGGGAACGGGAGATCCCCGAGAGAACCCGCCAGTAAGCGACATCGTCCGGCACGATTTCCAGATGCGGAAATTCGGGAGTGATGCCACCGGGAATCGAACCCGATTCGCTTAGGTGGGAGGCGAATAGTCTAACCGGTATACACTATACAAAAGCGGCTCGGTCCCCCAAGAGTTCAAGTAGAAATTATATAATATGCTTTACATATATATTAATACCAAAGAGCAAAGTTATATTACGTTAACATTTATTGACACTAAATTATGAATTTGAATGAAGATAGTAGGAGAGACTCTATGTATTATTTTCGTGGTTAAATTGAGTTAAAATATAAACATGCCAACATGTTGGAGATACTAACATTTACTACGAAGTCCCCCCCTCCCCCAGGTATTCAAAAGACTGACTTCTGGATCCACCCCTAGTTTCATCGTCATGCATGTGAGTTCACGTTCACCTCAAATGCTATACGCGTCGTTTATGACAGTCGTATTGCCAGACAAGCAGTCCTGTGTTGGGGCACGGAGACTTGTGTTGCGCAGCTAGCGTGATCACTCTACCTCGTATTTACTCTACGTGTGTCAGGGGCGTAGATACGTGATGTTGCGGTAACCTTATAAACGATCACTTGCTGTATAGATAAATTAATTTTATTTACTATTTAAACATCCTTATTAAAGTAAGTGATACCAGATAATTAACGGAAATATTTACGTATTTGATTTAGTGCAATTTTTCGGCTCACATTTTTTTTTTACATAAATAAAATTCTGTTTTTAATGTGCATGTTTTTTTAAAATAAATACGTAGAGCTGAAATCCCATTTATTTATTTCAGTAAAATATGATTAATATATTGAGTGTTTGCACTTGTATGGAGATTCCAGGCGTGAGATGTACATAGACCGCATCCCGAGCGCCGACCCCAGGCACACAACTTGTCTACACCGGAGTGTGTGTGTGTGTGTGTTCGCAGGGGCGAGATGTTCCAGGGAGGTGAGTCGGGCATGGCGGTGCCGGAGACGGTCTGCACTGCCAAGTCCGTCGGCATCAGCGTCGACATCAACACGTACGAGCCACACTTGCTTGCTGGCACCATGGCGCACATGATCGGACACAACATCGGCATGGGGCACGACGACGGCCGTGAGTACACACTGGCCCACGGCCGTGCAAGGTCTGGCCACTGGCTTGACACGTGTAGTTCGTGAACTCAGCCACAGAGCGCTGCTACCCAAGTTCTGCTCTTTCACATACTGAGGGGAAAATGACGTTCACATCTCTGTAGTGTTATCCCTACAGAGTGTATCAGTACAGTGGTTACAAACTTTCAGGAGAGATAGAATACACCTAGACGATCGGAAATCACATAGCAATGCTTGGTCGGAAACGCTTTCCTGGCGCGATAGTAACGACACAAAATACAAGAAAGGAAGGACATGAACAGGGTGAGAAAACATATTTATTTTCTTAGTAGAGCAAAATAGCTGGGACGTCTTTGGCTCGTGTACGCGATAGCTGTCGCTACGCAAACTGAAGTAACAGATGACCCTGTTCGTGTCCTTCCTTTCTTGTGTTTTGTGTCGTCACTATCGCGGCAGGAGAGCGTTTTCAACCATGCATTGCTATGTGATTTGCGATCGTCTAGGTGTAGTCGAACTCGCCTGAAAGTTTGTAACCACTGTACTGATACATCCTGTATACCAACACTCGTTTGGTACAGCGCTCTTGCGGCCACTTCGCGAACCAACACGTCACTAAGGTCGTCGACTCGCTGACATTGTTAGATAGGCGAGTGTCTAGGCCAGTATTCTAAGGCCGTGCACTGGCCGTGAACGAGAGCTACGACGGTTTTCTTCCGAGCATGAACCCAACACTGAACCTCCCCACGCCAATACAACCGTCAAACTCACATGATCAACACTGATGAACGTGTTTGTTTATTACTTAATGAATAAAACACTTTTACCAATACGGAAGAACATACAACATTAACGGAAGTGATGTTTCGCCATATAATATAGAATAGTGTGATTCTGTATGTCGTTTGTGGAGGCAGTTATTTGCTTATACTCAAAACTTCGACCATAAGTGATGGCTAGTTTTCTATGTTGTCGATGTACAATGGTAATGTCTTACTTTTTCATATACTGAATTCGTATTCACCTACACAAGTTAACATGGAAAATTGCTAGAAATCTTATCGTCATTGTTGATTAGCTCGTCAATAACGGATACCCGCGCATGGGTACAGTTTATATTCGCTCAAATGTATATGTGATTTTAAATAACTGTGTCTAAGAGATGCATCATTAATATTGCCCACAAAACATAGGGCTATTACAATATATAAAAAAACGGCTGGCGAAGTCTCTACAATACCACCATCATAACAAAGTGAGAATGTGTCGGCTACCACGTGTTCTAAAGTTGGCAGTACCATATAACCTTATTTGGCTTGCTTCGTCAAAGAAATGAATAGTATAAGGATCTCTCGTTACAGCGTTCAGTTACAACTTTCAACTTGCATGCTCCCTGTGTTACAACAGTTGGCAGCAGTGCGTTCCTCTGAACCTGCAGCGCTACGGAGCGTTGTGCTCACTGAACGCGCCCTACCAGACGGGCTTTTAAGGGCTTTTCACAGTAAACTGAGAACTTTTTAAAGTCTTGTTTAAGAGCACTGCCTACCAGCTGGCAGGCCTTTCAAATGAAATGTATACTTCACAAACTTTTGAGGGGAAGGTCCCTATGAGTGTATATTTTCAATATAGATAGGCAGTAAGTACTTGTTTCTAAAACATACATTTTAAAATTTTCTTGCAAACATGCTATAAATGTTATGTATACATGTCCGCTGAAGGGAAAGTCACCAAAAAAATTCGTCGAGAATACATTTTGTTTGAAACGTCTGTCTTTGAATTTAACGCACCGAGGCGAAATTTCCTTAACATGGGATATCCTATTTAAATTTCGCAGCTGCCAGCCGGTAGGCAGTGCCCTTAAGATTTACTCGTCTGCACAGTGTATATCCTTACGTCTTATGTAAAATGCATATTGCCATATGGGTCTGATAACCTTACTCACACGTTGGTTAAGTGAAACTCGGAAATTATCAGAAAATGTATTATGTTACAAATCTGCTCATTCTTACACCAATATGAATTACAGAAAGAAAGCAAATGTTATCATTTCGGTATTCACAAATGTTTACCGAATACTTATCATTCAACGTTAAGGCGTGGAACTACTTTATCTCCGTCGTCACCAACTTTACTGCGCGCACGCCAGTCTGTGTACTGGTTAAAACACATGCAGGTAACAGACAGTGACGTTTTTCAAAGGTTGATTTCAAAAAAGTCAATTTAACCGTGAACAGCCTATGCACAACTGGCATGAGCTCATTCTCTCTACGCACCACAACAGGCTATGGCACGCCTATTGCTATGCTATGTACTGTGCTGTGGAACGTACGTCAACTAGTGGAAGACGGCGCTAACTTGGTTTCAATAAACTGAGAGCGGGATGTCAGCGGAGGTTTTGCAAACATAACTCAGCAGTTAGCCCGAGTCTTCAGATTAGTTGAATGTTGACCTGCGTGCACAAGTGTAACCAGAGGATCTCTGTCGCCACGCCTCAATAATCAAGCGCTTTGTAAAAAACAATTGCCATGACATTTTTAAAAATGCGTAAACAATTTGTATAATGTTGCATTTACTCTTAATACGGTAGTAAAATGCCTTTTTGTGCACCATTACAGCATCACTCACAGGAATGTTGGTATACACCAGTGTGTATAATGGGCGATACGCAGAAATAAAATGCTCTCATAACTCGTTTGTCTCACCCTCAGCTTCATTAATCACAGAATAAATTATCACTTGTCCTCATTTAAGTTATTTATTTATCACTCGTGTTGATATAAATTGAGATCCCTCACTACATCTTACAATATAATTTTTTACTGCATTTATTATTACCAGATATAATCCCTAGCAATATTTAATACCCAAACAAATTGTAACAAAGTTTTACAGGAATATGAAGTTACAAACTAGCTTGACAATACAAGCTTATATTTATAAAGGTTGTATCTAAATTCAACAGATACATTTCTGTTGCCGGTTAATCACGAAAAAAAAAGGTTGATATAATATTTACGACCTTTTTTGTAAAGTGATTAGTAAGGGCGGTACAAGTATTTGTAGTTGGACTAGAAGCAGTAGTTTGTTAGAGTACAACTGTTATGTGCATCGCTCTGCAATCTTCCCCGCCCTTATCAATCTTCAATCTTCCCCGCTCTTATCACTCTGCAATCTTCCCCGCTCAGTGTTATTGGATGTGTTGCATGTTGCCTACCTCCCAGGTATGGGTAAGTATTATTTTGAAATAAAAACACGAATCACTTTAAAACGGCGAGGCTTAGGGTATTTACGCAAGGCAACCTTTTTCGTTCCATAGATATTAGGAATAATATTTCATTACTTAAATTTCAAATACACTACCGCGTCCATCTTCAAAGACGTGTGACGCATTCAGCATTCGCTTTAGAACATGTTTCCAACTTACTTTATGTGGTTACCATGCAGCCGAAGTTTTATGGTCGGATTTAGATACGTCCTATATTTATAAAACTGTGAAGTGCAAACTTGTCAGTACACGACCTTAGAGGAATAAATCCGCGTTGTATCGAAAACTTTTCTTGATTCGTACTATGTTATAATTACGCATATTGTTGTGTTTTATATGTGTATACCACAAGACTTCCTTCCCTCGCCCAGTAACTGGCGGAGGAGGGGTGTTAAGCTAAAACCATGAATGAACTTATTATTCAATTATACAACGATATGAAATTAATATATTTTGCACACAAACTAGTCAGTAGACAACCTGACTCGTTTACTGAAGTACAAAAATTATTATAACTATTGGTTATAGATCAGTTATACGAAGGCAGTCATAAGGTTCCATATGGACCGATAATGCCTCGGTTGGCGAACGTCAGACATAGTTGTTTGTAGACATGACCTATCACTAATAATTACAATTTAAATCAATAACATTTATTTATTTCGTCTTTATGTATACCGGCGAATTTAAGGCTTCAATGCTTTCCCGTACGCTTAACCATTTAAATAAATATCACTTATTCTGTCAGTTGCTGTTTGACCAGGCCATTTCCTCTCTCTCAGTTCTGCTTATACACTTTCATAATATATTTGTTTCACTTCTGTGAATAGATTCTCATTTGTTTGCTTATGTCATGTATAAATACTATCTGATTCATGACCAGAAAGCTTAACTACATTTCCTATTTCACAGACAACATAAAACTAATAACACTTACATAATGGAGCACTTCGTAGTTTAGAAATGTAGTGGAGTAACTATTTCTACTTTCTAAATGAACTGCAAGTTGAGAGATCGGGAGTGTATGCCACTCCTGAAGATATTGACTGTCTCTTTTATAAGTATGGTCTTTTTACATTTTCGACACACGTTTTGAATCAAACCTTTTAACAAAAACACCTTTTATGACTTGCTAGGCTATTTCCTAAATTTATGTTGTACCAGAAGCCTTTTCCCCGTCAAATGAAATAAAAGTACTTTAGTTTTGGTCAAAGTTAGCGTTTAATTACATTTTATTTCTAAATTATAAAATTTAATTTATAATTCACATGAAAAAAAACAAATACATAATAAGTATGTTGGCGAGGCCTAGTAATAAATATAGGCTTTGCAAATGTTGTCACACCTACTGCGGTGCGGTGCGCTGTCCCTTTGTGTCATTTTCTAGACTCGGGTTGGCTTCGTTAGCATGAGGAAGGAATATTTATTAATATATAAGCATTAACAGGGCTTCAGAAAAGTTGGAAGTAACCTTAGTTGCACTATACTCGCTCAGTACTCGCTATGTTTCTCCAGAACAACACAGGAATAAGCGACAGGAAACAAGGTTATTATAACGCACGCTCTGTCGTGCTTCACTCACTAACGTGCCGCGGGGCTGCATTGTTGTAGTGGTTAGACTACTAGCCGTTTACCTAGGCGAATCGGGTTTGATTCCCGATAGAGTCGCTCCCTGAATTTTAGCATGTGGAAATGGCGCCGGACAACGCCGCTTGTTAACGGATTTTCTCGGGGATATCCCGTTTTCCCCGCCATCACATTCCGACGCTGCTCCAAACTCACCTCGCTCTCAAGACCTGGGTGTTAAGAGCCGCTAGGAGACACTGATGTGTCACGGACTGCATGTGTGTTCGAGAGGTGTGTTCAGCGATATACGCACGCAGAGTGTCGTCTGTGGTGTTGAGGGAGGTCCTCCCAGCAGGCAGACCTCGCTGCTGCGTGCCTCCAAGGCTATTCAATGCATCGTGCCG
Source organism: Clitarchus hookeri (assembly GCA_002778355.1). Lineage (NCBI taxonomy): Eukaryota > Metazoa > Arthropoda > Insecta > Phasmatodea > Phasmatidae > Clitarchus > Clitarchus hookeri. The sequence continues at coordinate 393,413 of NQII01000319.1, read as the reverse complement.
CCCTCGTTACAGCAATCACGCCGTACCGCATCGCTCCGCCAAATGTTTGCTCACTTGTGTGTCCTCTGCCCTCTGCTGGTCTGGCGTCATGCATCTCGACGTCGTGATATGCGTGCTTGCAGTCTGTTTGCTTACATCCGGCAACGGCTGCAGTATCAGCATCCAGCTATCGGCCTCGTTATAACTGCTCGCACCGCACGCACTGCTCCTATAACGATGTTTAAATATACTAAGTGTTTCTACAACATAGACATTGCATCCTTGATCAAAATATGATTTCTCGTCAAATGATTTTTAAGGGAGCTGTGGGCCGCTGAAAAAAATCCTCATTTAAATTGCTTTACTCTATATAGTGGTTTTCCTGCCTGGTATGCAACACACGATCGGTTTTGAATGTTCACCTGAGTGTGTTCCGAACAAGACGACCTTTTTATATTATCTTAGAAGTGCTGATTCACAGGTTATCTACAAAGATTGCTTAGCATCTAGTGTTACAAAGTTTTATGCAAACATAGGATGCCAACAGCCATTTCCAAAAGTAAGGGGGATGATATTACCGACCATTCGCTGATTTGTTGCTTATTCACAAGTGGTTACTTATATTTTCAACCTAACGCACTTTAAAACTCAAATTTTGCGGTTACTTGACTCACTGAATAATTACTTGAGGGGTTAAGCTGTACAAACATTTTCGTCTTATATTTTCGTAGCGAATCGCCTGAAGATGTTTGTCGCCGTGTTTTAGAAATACGTTTCAGAACCCTATCAATACCTCAATGCGACTATAACAGAAATTTATGCACTGCATATTGTAAGTTAATTAATTAAAAAACCAAATTTTTAGCTTTGTAAATTTATTATACTGAGGTATCGATATTTATTACATCCAAATCACAATAATTGTTAAATATACGAATTTTCCATTATAATTATGATTAAATACTTTTATAACTTAATGAGACACAAAACGCACATCTTGTGCATTTCTGCGAGATAACTTCTCTTGGTTGTCACATATTGCCAACTTCTTTCCAGTAATGCATTTAAGTTGTAATAAACACAAGGCTACCACCATAATTCACTCTGTCACTTAAGTCTATATTTCACGATAAGCTGTTATGTAAAGGTTCTGGCGGAAGTTTCTATGAGGCCTATACTATTCGAGCCTACCTACAAGCGGGTATAGAGGTTTCTATGGAACAACCTCTCACATCATATTTACTGCCAGATAAGTTAATTCGAGTAATTTTTTTGTATAATTTGACTTTAATAACTGTGATTTATGAACATATTTAAATCACGACTTCAGCATAATCCGTTTATACCTAGAACCTAAACGTTGTGTTGTGATAAGTGGAGCGTTTGTGTTAAATAGACACAAATATTTACCATAATATTCACACAATGGTGTTTTAGCATCAGCAAATATTTTTGTGGTTTTTTTATTTACTATTTTATATTCGCGTTGAATGGCTGTACCATTGTTTTTCAAAACAAATAAACAAAATTAAAATTATCCTAAAAAACACACTCCTCCACCACCCTCTTTCTGATTGGCCAAAATTTTAATGTTGTAGGAAAACCTTCCATCGAAAATGACACACGACCAATCACGAAAACGTCCATGGAAACGGCCAGCATTTGGCCAGACCTTCCATATAATCATCCATGCAAGCGGCCATCGTGGCACATGGGTGCAAATGTTGTACACTCTCTTACATAATACAAATGTGAATGCCCAAGGACACTATTCGCAATATCTTCACGCTTTTTAATCAAACCCCATGTATCACATGTTTGGGCGTTTCCTTACCACATCACGTATCACAAGAATTTGCTATTTTTGATAGCATTAAAATATTTTTTTTCACTTGATTGAACTTAAATTTTATTTAATATTACAACATTTCATATACAATTAATGTGGATAAAAACAGATAAGAAAGAGATAATGCCTAGTAATGAATAGTTCTTATGCAAAGTATAATTACACTGAGTGCTCACGAATGCGGTGTGTAGTCCCTTTGGTGTATTTTTCTAGACTCGGCTAAGCTTTGATTGCGTGAGGCGGGGGAATATTCTGGAAGTAGAACTTCAGAAAAGTTGTAGGTAACCATGAATGGACAACACATAGCCTGACGGTTGGCCCGAATTGCCAAGTGTTTTTGTGACTTAACAAATCCCTTATATAAACTAGCTCACTCCCCAACATGGGATCTCTCACGTTGAAAAAAGATAACATGAGTTACCTCCAGAAATATTTTAAATCACGCTATAAAAGGTTTTCACAACTTTTAAAAATTTCACAAAATAGGGTAACTTTTGCATACTTTTTATTACTAGCAGTCTGTGATTTTTTTTTATAAAATAGATTTTCCTAAGCATACTTGAAAATTAAGTAAGACATACTCTAAGAGTCTCCTTTGTTTAACTTTCTTTAAATGACGAACACCTTTCGCCGCCCGTGTCTCTGGTGGTAGTTATTCACATAACATTAGACGCGACACACCGAGCTGTGTGCGCAGTCCTCGTGATATGTGCGGAAATGACAGACGCACTGTTGCGTACGGTTTGGTTTTTTGGACTTGGTATGAAGTGTATGGCACTGCTGAAATTTTATATAATTAATTGTGTGTTAGAGTTTAACGTTATTTTCTTATTTTTATTAATGATTTGTTGTTATTATTATTATTGACGTTATTTCATATTTTTCACTCGGTGCATGTGTACTTAAAACGGCACACAAGGCCTGAATGCCGACTCAACAAAAGTGCACTGGATTAGTTATTTTGTACTGCGCCTGCGCTCTAGACATGCTGGTTTGCCTAAGGGACAGGTTGCATAGCTGCAAGGCGTTATAACTCAACATTTGACAATACAAACAGAACCGATGGCCTGAGAGCGTCACATCAACGCAACATTCTTTGTAAATCTCAACATGGTTGTTATTAATATATCGAAAATATCTATTAACTTGCATAGTTACACATTTTCCAACATTACAATAATGGCACGCGCAACTTTACTAATGTTAGAGGGATAATATTAGCAAACAAAAATGCACACATTTATCATCATCATTCACATAAATGGTGTACCTATAGTATCAAAAACAAGCATTAAATCTGCGGGTACGTAACATATTTGGTAATATAGTGTCACATGGAATAATACATTTTTTGTATCGTATATCGGGAAACAATCAGCCCGTTCCCACTAATTACTACAGTAGACCATATATCCGATGAGTTTTAAGTCGGTCGTACATTTATTTTTAAAATGATGACAATATGTGTAAACATTTTAACGCACGTGTACCTTAGTCCTAGGCATCGTCTACAACGCAGTTGGCGCAAAACGTTAAACGCTTAAACGTTCCCATAAGAAAACTGGCATGTCTACGATCGACGTTAACAGGTAAAAAAGTAAAAATAACGTAGGTATATATAAACAAATATATTAAACTGTGTTTCTAAGTCAAAAACATTTTGTAAAAAAAAGATAACGCAAACTTCATAGATACGCCCAATTATTTTGAAATGTGTTTTGCGTTATTTGTTTATTGCTTCCGCCAATATTGCCACTTTTTGCTGAACGTCTGTACCATTTGTTTGCACTTATTTCATGCGTCGTGAATTATAATTGGCTGGCGTTAAACGTTTAACTAAAAAACTTGAATGTACACCAACTTTTAATGCGTTGCGTTTCACGTTTAGCGTCGTGGCAACGTTTAAGGGGAATCAGTCATTCCCGTTTTTGATTTTCACTATATTGGTGAGTTCCATTTTAAAACGTTTAATACAATTTTTCATACGACATGACATAAATAATAGCTTCTTAAACTTAATAGATCTATTAGGTTCCTATAGAATTTATTGTTCTTTGAAGAAAAAAATAATTTGTTATTATTTTTCGTTACATAAATGGCCCTGGCAACCGCAGTCTAGTATTACATGTTTTAGAACATATGCAATGTAATTCCGTACGCTTTGTCGACGCCCAAAATAAAATACAAATCCTGTGATGCAATATACAGCGAAAATTGCGAGAATCCAAAATGGTGGGGACCGATTCCCCTTGACGTCCATTGTAGCTAGAGCCATTACTCTCCACAAATTCATGACTTATTGTAACGCTTTATTGTAGCATCAACGCGATTGTAACCACACGTTTAGTGCAGGGTTTACTTCATAGAATTTAATCGCATGCATAGGTCGAGGGAAATTGGGTAACCAATTATGTTGGTATCATCTTGTTTTCTGTTGTACGGGCCTGTTTCCTAGGACGTAGTTAACCTTATTTAGCTCTTCCAGACGAAGTGAAAGTATGAAGTGAAGTATGCGCGACGAGCACAGAGGATAACGCTGGAGACGTGTGAGGCGCTCTCATTGGCTGTTGTTGCCGTTCACTATGTCTGAGCGCGGCCTTGGCAATACGCCTTTAAGGCGGTCCCTGCCCTTGCCATGTCCTCTTCATTCACATATCTTTATAACTTACCGTTAAGAATTAATAAAATTACAATCTTGGTATTACATACAATTGAAACTTTTTCTGGGCGTTTCGTACAAGGAATTATGTGCACACTATCTGCCAAAGAAATTTTATACCACTACAAAATAAATTAGAGTTTATTTCACAATATAGTAGAGTGGAAAGTGTAAAACTAATGGTGTATTTTATCAATCAAGTGTTGTAGACTTCATATTTATTATCAGTATTGAGCTACATATATAACTTTGCATATTTTCTAATACAATGTGTTGTAAATATACAATATTACAGCTGTAGAGTTGCAAGAATGTCTCTTGAAACTAGTTTACAAAGACTTATTTATACTAGGGAATGAAATAGTTTATTGTGTTTAGAACTACTAAACAGAATTCCTAAAAACCGGAACAGACTGATTTCAGTCCGCATATTCTCATGAGAGACTGAAAAAGGAGAAAAACGTAATGAGTTAATCTAGACTACGATTACATATTCAACAAAAACCACATGGACAAAACACTGTGTATATATCGCTTAATATGTGCTCTATGCCTTGACAGGCCTAGTTTACAAATATTTGATATGAAAAGTAAGTTACAGTGAAACAAAAATAAATCCTAGGTGGAAGGGATAATACAGGCTTAGCCAAATCACGCAGGTTTGTTTTCAAAATGAAAAATGTTCAGCTGACGTAAATTTTGACAATCTGTTCAGTACCCTATTCGTTTTTGGGTTGAAGTGTTGCAATAGTTTAATTTTCCGAAGGGTGCAGTACTCGTGTCGAGAGAGCTTCTCACAACCAGTGGACAACAGACTGCATGTTGAACTTGTACAGTGGGGGCCATGAATATCCTTAATATGCAACATGTCTTTATTCGTGGACAAGGGGACAGGACATATGTTTACAGTGAAGGAACGAACTAGTAAACAGGCGCCAAATCCAGTCAAATAAACAATTCACACATGCATCAGGAAACTGTTCGGATGCCTCGCTGTAGACCGTCAGTGTGTCTCCGAAGTCATGTTCGGATGCCTCGCTGTAGGCTATTGGTGTACCTCCAACGTCATTCTATTTCTGGTTTTCTTGCGCGTAATCTGAATGGCTGTATTCCCAACCGACTATAAACACGACAATCAGCGTTCGTACCGATTGGAAGCAACTAGTTTTAAAACGATATTACATGTTAACTAAGGTAAATGACAACACAATGAATATATATATATATATATGTATATATATATATATATATATATACATATGCACATTTGTGCGTGTAAGTTTGTATCTACTACATATGCACGTTGAAAAACATCTGTGTATCAGTATATCTGACTTAGGAAAGCACCCCCCCCCCTCCTCTAACAAATGTCTGGATCATGCGTCAGTCAAGTAGCCTGAAACTGTGGAAATGTTGGAAAAGTAAATATTTTACAAATGTTCTAATTCTATACACTTGTATGCATTACTAAGGCAGAAATCAAATTAAATAATTTTGGTGCTCACAAATGTTTACGTAACACTTTTAATGCAAAGTTAAAGCGTTGAACTAATTTTTTCCCTTGGTTATCTGTGGCGAAGCATCGTCCTTCCTAAAGGCGTTTGTATTGTCCTGTTGGAGAGGCGAGATACTCTGGTGACAATTCGCAAGTGAACGTCTCCTGTGTTGACGTGATCCACCAGCAGTTTGATGATTTGCGGGTTGAGCTTGATGAGTTGGACACCGAGATTTGTTGTAGTTGGTTGTTTTCTCGAGCTGCCAACTTGGCCATCTGGGGTCAGCGAGTGTATGAAATTCTTGATCAGTGGCTTAGAAAGTGTCTCCCTGTGAGGGATGAAGTAAGGCCTCTCCCCAGACCGAGGGACCATCTCGTTGAACGGTCGCGTAACGAACTACGTAAGTCTTAATACGCTTCCATCCAAACTCTTTGGAAGCACGACCGTACGCGTGAGGCAGCTCGTGTTCTGAGAGGGGGGAAGGGAGGATCAGCAGAGTAGGACTGCCTACCCTAATGGTGTTTCTGAGTGGTGGTCCTCACTCTTTTCTTCTGGAGAAGATCATCGTAATGAACCTTTCGTTCTTCCTTATGATGAAGACCCCTACAATCTGTCCATGTGGATATCTGAGGAGGAGGTGACCCGGGGCGCCATTCGTGGGCTGTATTCACCTGGCCCTAATGGAGTTTCGCCGAAGGACTGGTCTGTAATTCCTGAAAAACTCAAAGCGGTCCTATTTTACATGTATTTACTTACCAATGACCTTCCGTCTTGGTTGTTAAAGGCAAGGACTCTGCTGATCCCTAAGAAGACCGCCCATTCTGATCTACATGACTTCCATCCCATTGCCATCATGTCAGTGATAAGCCACCACTTCAATAAGATCATTAGTCGGAGACTTAAGGCAGCTCTTCGCATTACTCCTGAGCAAAGAGCCTTCTTGAAACAGGATGGGTTGGCTGAGCATTTGTCATTGTTGTCCGAGGTGCTAGCTGACACTACTGAGCGGTTCAGGCCTCTGTATATGGTCGTGTTGGACGTCCGCAAGGCGTATGATACGGTGCAACATCTGCCCCTGATCAACATCTTGCGGGTCAGAGACGCGCCATATGCAGTGGTCAGGTATATCTGGAGCTTGTACTTCCAGGCCACTACCACTCTTCAGTTGCCAGGTGAGATCACCCCTAATATACCCGTCCATCAGGGTGTTCGTCAGGATCATCCCTTGTCCCCATTTTTGTTTAAGTTCATTATGGATGAGGCTCTTCGTGGCTTGGTAGGTGCTGTTTGCTATACTGTTGGGGAGCATTGGATATCGAGGCTAGCATTTGCGGTTGACATGATTATTCTCGCCATCACTCGTGAGGGCCTTCAGATAAATCTTTCTCAGTTTGAGGAATCTCTGGTGAATTTGGATCTTGAACTCTCTCCGTCTTAATCCCACTCATTAGTGATGGTTCAGGTGCGTAAAACTCGCAAAGCAAAATATTCTAACCGAGCCTGTCTTCAAGGTCGATGGCGTGGATCTCGCGCCTCTGGGAGTGGAGGAGGTCTGGAAATATCTGGGAGTCTCCTTCACTTCCAGGAGGGTCCGGTCTTTCAAGGTTGGCCTACAGGAGCTTTTAAAATGGCTTTACTCAGCTCCTTTAAAATCTTATCAGAGGATGGAGATCCTGCGAGTCTTCTTACTAACTGCCCTTATCTACCAACTTTCCTTCTCTCGTGTCACTAAAGACATTTGGATGGCCATGGATGTCCTTATTAGGGCCTCCATACATCGTTGGTTGAGACTTCCAATGGGTATTGCATTTGGCTTCTTCCACGCGCCAGTTTCGTCTGGGGAGTTGGGAGTCCTCTCTCTTCTGAAATCAGTTCCTTCGTGGATTTTAGGTCGGCTGCGTAACGGGTGCAATTGTAACTATGTCCCAGCGCGTGATCTTTTTAAATTATCTCACTTTTCTTGGACGGTGGAATAGGCAGCGAGTACTGCTGTGACGAATGGGCGGGTCCTTGACACTTCTTCCATAATTAAAACCATTTGGTGCACAGTCTGGTTAGGCTCTGTCGAGGGCACTGTTATTGAGCCTACAAACCCCTTTCCAAACACCTCTACCT
>NQII01000319.1:338136-385243 GCA_002778355.1 Clitarchus hookeri | reverse complement strand
TTAATTTACTATGTGCAGTTAATCAGCAATAGTCTTCCAACAAAGGTAAGAACTAGTAGAGGCAGGAGGGGCTCCTCTGGCTCCTTGCCTAAGAGTCGGGCCGTGTGTGCAGATGCCGAGACCACATATCATGTGTTGCAGCAATGCCCTCGCACCCATGATGCGTACATCGGGAACCAATATATAATACTGCCGATGGACTGCGAAAACCTGACTTGGTGGTTTTCAAACCTGGCCAGGAATCCGTCTATATTCTGGACTGTCAGGTCGTCCAGTGCCGAGGGTTAAAATGGTCTTTTGACAAAATGGGTGACCGCTACGAGAAGAACCAGGATGTTATAAAGTCAGTGATGGATTAGTTTAGGGTAACTCGGGTGACCATAATCCCGATCACTGTCTCGTGGAAAGGGGTTTGGTTTCNACCATAATCCCGATCACTGTCTCGTGGAAAGGGGTTTGGTTTCCCCAGTCACTCTCTTCTCTTAGGGTGCTTGGTGTTAGTGAGGCTATTTTGCGGTCTGTGCCTACCCGCACTCTCTCCGGCTCGCTTATGTGTTGACGATGTTTCTGCTGCTCAACCAAACAGGGTACCCATGTCCCGTGATTACAGTAGTCTTTGGACATTTCCTTGTTTTCTTTGTTTATGTTCAATTGATAGGATGGTGGATGGATTGCCGTGCTTGGTTATTTTTCTATGTTGGTTATTTTTTGTTATGTTAATTTGTGTTAGTCTCGTGGGCATTGCATTCGCCAGCCGGTTGCTGTCAACCAAAGGGACGTGCCTTTCCTCCCCTCGAGGGTCTGAGGGTATGGGTGATACCCACAAGTTGGGGCCCATGAGGGCGAGTGATAGCTAGCAGCAAATTATGGGGGGGAAGAGTGACCACTCCTATGCGAGAGGAGAGCCCCCCACCCCTCCGCAATAGGCCAGCATGCCATGGTTGGTAGGTGATATTTTTGGGAGCATTTAGGTCCTTCTTCTCGTATCTTCAAGAAATGAGGGATGTCTATCTTCCTGTTCCTGGCTTCCTCTGATCACCTCTCCTACCGCCTGGGGCCTGCTCGGCCTTGGACCTCTATTACCATTCTCAGTTGTTATTATCATTAACCTAGCCTTTTCCAGCGAATGTAAGGTTCCCCCCCCCCCAAATTCATCTATTGAATTATACCTATTGGCAATATTACATATAAATAACGTAACAAGTGAAAATTGATCGGCACCAAGTCTGGACTGTACGGTGGGTGGTCAATCTGTTCCCATCCAAAAGATCTGATCAGATTTTGGGTGTGAATGGCAGAATGGGGTCTGGCATTGTCATGCAGCAACAAAACTCCAGACGTCAGAAGGCCACGTCGCTTATTTCCTATTGCACGTCGAAGTTTATTCAGGGAAGCACAGTAAGCGACTGCATTGATTGATGTACCTTGCTGCATAAACTTACCTTCTCGTGTAACTAGCCCTTGTTTCCTTCATAAGAAATATTCGCTAGTGAATTCGTACACCCATATTTGTTTCCATCTGGAGTGGTTTTCCGTCGAATTTCACTCATACCAGTTTCATTTGTCTTTTTGACATTAGCAAGTGTTTTCTACAACCGTGTACAGTTGTAAAACCAAACTAAACACAAAAAAATTAAATATTTCAAGCAGTTGCGTATCGTAAAACGATCTATAGCTCAGTAAAGCGCAAATTACTTTTACCCTTGGCTGAAGGAGACATTCTAGCCGTGTCCGATTTCTTTGTCTGGTAATTTAGGGTTTTAGGAATTTAGGTTGTCGAACTAGGGAGGTGGGGGTTCCTTGATAGACCCTTCCGATCCACTATTTTCTCTGGTAGCAGCCGTGTTGCCAACACCAAAAATACAATGGTAATTTATTCGTGTTTAAAAAATATTAGCTAGGAACAACCTAAATATCTTAACTCAGTTTGTAACTACTAGATGGTTCGAAATATAATTTCAATTTTAATTTATACCAAATTACACAACGACAATTTTGTAACTTCACTCGATTGAAGCACATTTGCTGCCCTGTCCCACTTGATGCTTTGTGACTGGCACGGGTATTTGTTTCCCAAACGGGATCGTTGATCTTAGATTTGCTTTGTTAGAAGGACGTTTAAAATACAAAGGTGTTTGAAAAAATGAGGCCCGCCAGTCTCAAAGCCTAATTTTAGAAAGAATGGGAAGTCAACCCTCGGAATAATGTAGAAAATTTCCAACTGCATGAACAGTAGAAACAAAACTTAAGGCAATTAAGATTACCTAAACGATAATCGTTTTGAAGAAAGTAGGTTCCCTAGATTCTCTCTTCAGAGTAGCCAATATATGATTTTTTTTTGTAAAGTGCCCAAGGAATCTCTGTAATTGTAGTGTGGTTCATTGACGAATAAGGAAATGCATTGCTGATTGTTTTGATGTTTCTTTTTTTCTTTGGCAACGAAAATGCAAAATAAAAATCACAAGTACTTTCTCCCTTAAAATTATAAAATTGTTTTATTTACACGCTCCTGTAAGCAAACCCTCTATTTAAAAATTAATTAAATGAACTTATGATTGATTTTTTTTTTTACAAAAACCTTTTCAAATATAATTTTCACCACAAAGAAAATAAGAAAAATCAACAATATTACGCACCTGTGATTATTATGTTTTACTTCTTTGTTTTTTGTTTGGAATTGCATGATTTGCTTTATAAAAAAATTTAATAAAACGTAAACAATAGCAGAGTCTTTTGCGGAGGTATTTGGTTGGGGATTCAAAATGCTTCTCCTGCTCAGTAAATTCCAAATTTTTAGTGCCTGAACTTTGTGATGTTGTCGAGTTATCTAAGTAAATAGTTGTCTTCTAGCGGCTTCGGACTCTGCTTCTATAGTGCATAACGCACCGTTGCTGTGAATCAGGACTGCGACAATGTGACGTCACATCCGGGATGCTCTTTTCAAGGACACGAAGTCAGGTAAAGCGTTAGCTACTGAAAGGAACAACATGTCATAAGACTCAGAAAACTGGCATTGGCTGCAGAAATTCCGCTCGACTTTATAATAAAATATAATTGTGCATTATTATGTGGAACTTTGCATTGTGCAGGGGATTGTGTGGAATTCAGTTATGGTATCTGTGGATTTTGGGGTGGTTGACCTGGCAACGCCAGTCCCAATCGATATTTTGAGAAGAGCGAGGCTAGAGCACACGAAATAACCATGGCTCTCGTGGACAGAGCGAGAGAGTGCTATTTAGATTGATACACAACTTTTTAAATGGAAACATTTTCTACATGTTTTCTAGGAACAGCATCTATGCAGGGAAATATGGTCTTGTGGGAGCGACGTGTGTCCATATGGCGCCATATACACATATTCCCAATTTGAGACATCAGTATTTTTTAAATAAATGTTGCCATGTAAGTAATAAAGACAGTGTATATGTTTCACCAGACTCTAAATATAATGCCTAAGCCTACGATTAAATGTATTTATTGACTTTTATTCCAATTGACGTTACTTTCAAAAGTGCTCACTTTACAGTAAATAGCCTCTAACATAGCTCTCTACAATCCCACTGTGAAATACCGCGCTACATGCCATAAGGGTTTTCTACAGGTAATATGTACACCAGAGCAGTTCTCGCCCAGCTGCTCTCGGCCGCTGCCACTACTTTACTGAACAACCTTATCCCTTCCTGCAATGGTAATGGACACACACGACTCGCCCGACGCGTTTTGTACACAGAGCAAGTCAAGTAGAGAGTGGCGCCATGTATTATGCCGAACTTTTACTTTAAGCTTGATAATGTAAACTTGTCCAGTTATATTGCCAATATAACAACATTCGTCAAAGCACATCAACACTTCGAGCACAAATATTTATAGAATGCTCACTGGCCATTGTTGCTGTGTTTTATTTTCAGGCTGACATCTCAAACAGCTGTCTAGAGGCAAAATGGCACAGTAAAGCTATTTCATGCAATGTCTACAGCAGTTGCAATGTCAAGTGTAAATATTTACCATATATTTATACAATATGCAATTCATTTACACAAAACGTTGACTCTAGAAGTGAGTTATTTGCTAAATGTATTGGTAACACCGCACCTATATACGTACTTATAAGTCGCATCTGTATAACTAGCTGCGTAGTTGTGGATGTTATTTTTAAAGACTAAATCAACAACTTAATCGTAATGTCCGTCTGGTGCCGATAATGCCTCAGTTGTGATTGTTGTGGTTAATAAATTGCTATTTGCCTTTGAAAGTCAGTTCCTGAAGTAAACTTACTCATGTTAATCTGTCCTTTACATTTCTGCTTTCTTTTTTTTTTTTTTTCAAAGTTAATAAGAATAACATTCAAAAAAGGGGGGGCTCTTAATAAATTTTGATTTAGATGATCCATAAACCACTATCATCGTGTTACAGTTCAAAAGAACGCAATTTTCTATATGCTAACACCACTTCTCGTTAAAATGACTTAACTTTTTCAACACATGAATTTACCGTTTTTCACAACAGAAAAACGCTTTCACCCGTATACAACTTACAATGCCCCTCGTCAGCTGTTTCTGATGCAAGTTTTAAAACAAATGACGTTATCGGCTCTCTATATAAAAATGATCCAAGCATCAACACAATGAAAAGTTATGAATTCAGATATTGGCTGCCCTGCTTAGTGAACCCACCTTCATCAAGGTCATCATTTTTTAGGTAACCCCATTTGTCTTATGTTTTTGCTTTGTACTGTTCCTCCCGTTGGAAATTGGTGTATATTATTTCGGGAGTTGACTTCTAATACTTTCTAAAATTAGGCACCTTTGTATTTTAAACATCCTCGGCCCTTCTAACAAAGCAAATTGAAAATCAATTATCTGTCGGTAAATATATCACTAGATCAGTCACAAAGAAATAAAAACAATAAGTGGAAAAGGGCAGCAACTGNTTTTTTTTTTTTTTTTTTCTATATTTTAAAATTGAAATTATATTTCTCACGATCTTGTAGTTGCGAATCTCCGTGTCCCAACATTCACGTGCTTTTCTGACAACACGGGTAGTAAAAACGGTGTGGATCGGACTTGAGGTTAAAAACTTGTTCAGTTAACACGTGCTCTAAGATGGTTTTATACTTCACCTAGCCAATTTTTAATGCAACTTGATTAAATTTAAAACGGTAAAATAATTGTATTTATTCAACTGTTCTTGTAATTTAAACATTAAAATGTAAACACGCACGTGCAGCATTGTTAACCCCTGACTTCGACAATTGTGTTTCTTTGGGGTAGTTCAATGTCAGATACGTGCGCAGAAGAATAAGCCACCTACCTCATTGTTGGTCTATAGTTCAAGTACGACATTCTTGTGTCGTATAGTGTAAGATTTACGATCCAAACTTCGGATCGTACGTCAGTTGCGCTAACACAAGCCCTGTTCGTTTTATCCTTTTATTAAAAGCCGTCCCCGTCACTGCGTTTATCGATGAGTCCATTAAACCTGCAGTAACCCCATTGCTTACTCCATTTTCCTTCCACTTCTGAAGTCTCCCATAAGGTAAAATATGTGTGTACTATACCTATTAAAACAATTTTTTTTATTTTCTTAATATGCTTGTGCTTTTTCTAAAACTATGTCGGTATAACGTGGGTACTGCCTGACAATTTTGTTTCTATGCAAGAGTTTTGATTTAATCGTATTTAAATGCCATTAGAAATTTCTTGTGTTTTTTGATAAATGTTGGCAACGCTGCAGGGCTGCAACCCGTGGTCTCAAACTCGGAAATGGTGGTTCGACAGTGCTACTCCTCCGGTGTTATACTTCTGCACATTACTTTCTCATTTTGTTTTCACTATACTTAAGATTATTTTTTGCAATTTCAGTTTTGCCATGCTTACATATCAATGACTGATTTTAAGGTTTAAAGTAAATAATAATTGGTGAATCACTGATTTTACAATTCAAACTAGGATATTGGTTTTGTAGTCGATTCACTGTTGCTTCCAACTTTTCTAGCCCTGAAGTTCTACTTTCAGGTTATTCCTTCATCTCATGCGAACAAAGCTTAACCAAGTCTATAAAGTTACACCAAAGGGACAGCACACCAGGGCTTGTGCTACCGCCACGCTGAAGAGATTGCTCCAGTGATGCAAGCAGTGGGACATGGCGTATTTAGGAAACCGCCAAACACGTACGCGTTACAAAAATAGTGAAAATACCGTGAATGTACTACAGTGTTTTTATTTATATTTTGGTAACTTATAAAGGTTACCGTAGTAATTATATATTTGTTTTTGCAATCGGAACTTATTATTTGTGATAGCGAATGAAACACTCTTATTGCAGGCTAATGCATACATGTTGTAAGGATCTTTAATTATCTAAAAAAAAGTAAAATAATATTTTTTGTGCTAACAAAAGTTGTTGAATTAATTCCTTGCAGACTACTTTTTCAATTCACTGTAGGTAAGTGCAAAACAAAATATGTTGGCCTGAAACGAGCTATGATGCTCAGGGCCGGAAGGGGAACAGAAAGCGGACATATATATTTGTGATGAAACTACCTAAAAATGTTAAGTACATTGCAGGCATAAGCCTAGCTAGAAGTTTATTTAACGTGGGGCGTGGAGGAGAGGGTGTGGCATGTACTAATTTATATTTCCATTTAGTACTGGGCTAGATCAATATAATTGTCAACCATATTGTAATATTATTTGCGGCAATTGTATAGAATAGGGGCTTTTCTGAAAATAAAATATATATCACAGAAAGTGGTATATTTCCACTCTACTAATTACACAGAACACGAATTTACTAGGGGCATTAAAGTATTAGCTATACAAACCACAAATACGGTAGTGGGGAGGGCTATGAAGACGAGGTAAATTGTGGGGTGAAAACACTAAAAATACAAAAACACCTCAATTTAACATTTGTCCACCCGGTAATTATCTAGTTTAAGGGCTTTTCTGAAAAACACAATAAAAATTTAAAATTATGATATATTTCTACTCTACTAATGATGCAGAACACGAATATACTAGGGGCATCGCTTTAAAATAAGTGCAACATATTTTAAAAAATTGAACAAGTTTGTGAGATGACTGTTTCTGACAGTTTGTTTACGTTTATGAACGAAACGTTTTATGCCAACAAAAGTTGTTTTAATGAATTCAGCATAGCTTACCTAGTTGATATTGAAGCGGCCGTAGTGTTAAAATAAGTAGAACATATTAAAAAAAACTTGCGAAATATGTTTGTTTGTGTCTATTAACGTCAGAGGAATTATACCAGCCCCCTACCTAGGTGAGTCAATTTGCATTCTTTTGGTGTGTTTTACGGTTCCTTTAAATCCCTGCAAACCTACATTCGTATTTTAGTGTAAAATCCAAACATCCTAGGTTAGTGTAAAACCCTACTATCCTAGGTTAGTTTAAAACCCTAACATCATAGGTTAGTGTAAAACCCAACAATCCTAGGTTAGTTTAAAAATGTAAAATAGTGATTCGCCCATCGTGGGGTTAGGTTTTGTTAGGTTAGGTGGGCACATATTACGAAATTAGTCGGACGTTAATGCCCCTAGTATATTCGTGTTCTGCATCATTAGTAGAGTAGAAATATATCATAATTTTAAATTTTTATTGTGTTTTTCAGAAAAGCCCCTAAACTAGATAATTACCTATGAAATAACTCACCTAGGTACGTGGCGGGTACAATTCCACTGTCCTGGGCCAATTCAACTACCGTCATGATCTACTAGAGACCCAACCAGTAGTGGCCAAAACAACATTTATTTTATAAACGGGCAAACGCAAAGAAGCATTCGTATTCTTCAATTCTTAAATAATTCTTCACCATTCTTCAATCACAAGCCTTCACACGGACGAGTTCGGACGTCGCAAACCACGCGCGCAAAATAATACACTCACCGCGAACCACACATTATTCCATATACCAGGCGAATAAACGCAGTTCGTGCCTGCGCAGATAGCATTACATGGCGTCCTATGTAAACAAAGCCACCGAACAGCTCGTACATTTATATTTTTTATTTAGTACGTTCTACTTATTTTACCATTACACCCTCCTCAATATTAAAAAGGTGAGCTGTGCAGAACACATTTATATTACTTTAGTGGGTCTACAACGTTTCCTTCAGAAAACCCCCTATTCTGAATAATTTTCCTTTACAAATTAGTTTCAACGAAAGTGAGGCCCATTATCAGCTACAATCATTGCCTCACATAGCAAATTATGTATGCAACTTCGCTAACTTGCCAATAGTTTTGTCAGTTGTTGTACTGTGCATTGTCCTCAACACATTTCCACCAGAATAAGGAGCTTACTGCCTTCCTTCTCTGTTCGTACTTCCTCCCTTCACCCGAGAGGACTCGGGCCACGATCTTCCACACTCTAGCATACCTGTTTGCAGACAACTGACAAGTCATACACTTCTTTACCATTTCTTCTATCTGCTTGTCGAATTCTGCTCACCAGACATAACTTATTCCTAGTATCTTCATCCGTTTTATTCACGTGTGACCCTCGTGCAGCGTGTGTAACACAGATGCCCCTAGTACTGGAGGAATAACAACTCTTTCCTCAACTGCTAATTCATCTCTTATACTAGCGCAAGGCTTAAAGCTTGGATATCTGACTTCATTTGGTCAGCCATACATAGTATAGTGTTTTACGTATCTCATCCTGGGCAGTTTTTTTTGCCTATTTCTGTGGCCTTGATCAGCGAGTCCTAAGGCTGATGAATTTGAATGACTGGATTCTCTACGGTCTGCAATTGGGATAACGGTGTGAGCATATAACTTCTCTATTGTACCCCCTGTTCGAAGAATATCATCTAAATATTTCATTACTCTCGAGATGCTCTGCAAGATCTGTTCCTGTACTGCTTGAAATATGTCTGATGTGCTTGACAAGACAAACTGCATTCTCTTGTAATGATACAGACCTTTGTGGGCATTGACTGTTACCAACATTTGCGACTCTTTTCTTACCACCGACTGTTGGTATGTATTCAACAAGTCGAAGAAACAAAACACTTCCCCATTTGCCAGGGATGCAAACATATATCCACTACATTGCAGGAGCTGGTGTGATAGATCTACTCTAGCAGGGTGTCAACCTACACAAGGAAAATAGGGAAAATTCAGGGAAATGTCAGGGAATTTTCATCTGGGTCAGGGAAAAACTAATAATTGCCACTCTGCAAAAGTTGGTATTCGTGAGAATACAGGATGATGTAATTGTGAGCATATGCATTTTAAAATTTCAATTATCCCTATATCAGATTTGTGAACAAACAGTAATACATATTTTCCAAGTGACATAGAGCCTTTACATACACTATTCAGTATTTGTGTGTTTGTAACGTGCACTTGTGTGAAGACTGTGTGTGAAGTGAGTGTCATGAGAAATGCCAGTATTTTTTCTGTCATCGGTGGAAAATTATGGTATTGGGAGGTTTCGGTCCTGAAAATAAGTCAGGTAAACTTATATGATTCTGCCTGGAAAACAGGGAAAAGTCATGGAATTTCAGTGGACATCCCGTAGGATTGGCCATAAGCCTAAAGTGTGCATACAACATCACATCACATCATCACTTGTTTGTGGCACAACGACCAAGGCACTTGCCAGATACTGATAGTGACTTCTTCCAAGATATGTCGCTCCTACAAGTACTTCAACTCCTCCGCTTGATCTTTCATGGCATATGGTATTGTCCCGGTTTCGAGAGGAACTGTCCCCCCAAATGTCCTATTCAATATTTCAGCACATTTATGAAGAAACATTTAGAACACTAATTATTTTACATAATCCTGTGTACTTCTGGGCTCTCTCTGATCCATCACCTCTGCCAAATAGTATTCCTGACTATATGGAAATGCACTCCGTTACCACTGCTCAATAATCCGGTCTCGAGAAACCAAAGCCCGCACATTTTGTGGGGGAACCTTTTTTTATGATTGCATTTAATTTTTGGCATGCTAAGGATACAATTTAGCCTGGGAGCCACTTTTGTAATTTTGACATGAAAATTCAGTGTAGGATTGCAGTGCAGTCCTAGTAAGTGTATTGTATTATCCCATTGAAATGGAATCTTCTATTGTCTTGGTAAGCAAACNGCATGCTAAGGATACAATTTAGCCTGGGAGCCACTTTTGTAATTTTGACATGAAAATTCAGTGTAGGATTGCAGTGCTGTCCTAGTAAGTGTATTGTATTATCCCATTGAAATGGAATCTTCTATTGTCTTGGTAAGCAAATGGGAGCATATAAAGTACTTTATTTTTAACATACAAAAAGCATTTTTTTAATGACAGCATGAGAGTCTCAAAAACAATATGCAAACAATGTCCACATCCCCTTTTTGAACACTTAAGATTGTGATTTTGACATGTTTGTAGGCAAATAATGAGCCAGTGTTGGGGACATGTGCTGAAGATGAAGATCAGATTACTTCAACCTTTATGTTGCAGGCTTGCAAACTGATGGTAATCCCTGGCCAGTACTGTGTTCCAGAAGTTATTATCAAACAAAACTTTACAATTATACAATTTAAATTTCTGAATAAAAGTTTTACTCATACTTGCTGGTATCACAAAAATACAGAGTTATAACTGTAAGCATATTGTCGGTGTAGTATTTTCATAAATGTGATTCTGGTGAATAACGATAGCATAATTGAAACCTTTATTCCAAAAGTGAATTTCACAAAGAAAATGTTAATTAATTTGATGGAAGAAGAAGCAAATGTGCTTTGGTCACAGATATAAATAATAGTTTAATTAATCAATGTTTCTTATGTAAGTGGTAATTATTTTTACTTTTATGTGAAGTGTGTCTTCTTAGCTAGGTTATGTAAAGTGGGTAGGTAGGTAAGGCCTAACAACTCGTCTTCAGTGAGGTCATTTGAGACGTTGCAAGTTTCTCAGAGAAGCAGGAGCGGGGAAGGTATCGGCCATGACTTGTTGTGAGGAATCATCCCAGCATTTGCCTGGAGTGATATTAGGAAACAATGGAAAACTGGAATCAGGATGGTCGGACCAGGATTCAAACCCTTGTCCCCTCGAATCCAAGTCACAAGTCAGAAGTTTTACCACTTTGCCACATCATTCGCTTGTGTAAAGTAACAATAACAACTGATATGAATCACTGTTACATTGTATCAACCCAGATGTATGCAGTGGTTTGCCAACTTCCTGTGTGTTTTCCTACGTGTCAAAAAAGAAATTGCTTAAAGTCTCTTCGTACCAAGACCACTTTTACTCCAGACGGGGTCATGGTGGTGTGGTGTTCAGTTCACTCACCTCCCACCATGGTGACCTGGACTCAATTCCCGTCAAGGTTAGTGGTCAGATATTTGTATCTAGGGAACCTGGCGAATGTTGCCATTTGACTTTGAGTTTTCTCTGGGTCCTTCTGTCTCCCCCACCATTGCTTCCCATTGTTGTTCTATTTCCATTGCCAATTAATATTTCAGATGGTAAGTGCTACCCATGTATTCTTCTGACTCTGCTCTAGAAGTATAACGTGTTACAATACGGTGCTGCGGGTCTGCCCTCACTAGCGTGTCGCCTATTGTGCAGGGGAAGAATGCTTCTGCAGAGACTGGCACGGCTGCATAATGGCCCAGTCCATCGTCGGACTGGAGAACGTCCAGCCGTACAAGTTCTCAGAGTGCAGCCGCTCCGACTACATCGACGCCTTGCGAATAGGCCACGGTATCTGCCTGCTCAACAAGCCGAATGAGGTAACCACACTCGCCACATATCTCCGTGCAAACGTCTTGGTAACACTGCAGTAATTAACTGGAATATTCAATATTTTGTTGCATTACATCACAAAATGTGCACCGACAACTCAAGCATTGTGATTCTGGATGAAAATTGATGTGACGTTGCTACCATTTTCAGTGTTTTGGTATGTACTGTAGATTGTAGATGATAACATGTTACAGAGAAATGTAAGGTAGTAATTTTTTTTAGAAACACAAACCACATAAACTTCTGTAGTCAAATTTCAAATTATATGCGAAGTAGTGTGATTATTAAGGTGAAATGAACCATAAACACATTACATATCGAGATCTCTTGTGAAAGCATACATTTTTACATTGGAGAGAAACTAACAGGCCACATTCCAACTTACACAAAGAGGTTGAAACTAAAAAAATTCAGACTTGCGTAACACACTTAAGACAACAGCCATAGAACACTCTAAATAGTAATTATGATCAATACAAATGTATTTACTTAACAAAACATTGAATTTCAAAATGCATGGATGCCATCAATGAAATGAAAAAATGAATAATGCTTGTTTTGTGTCACCAAAGTTTGTGCATGTGTCTGTCTTGAAATGTGTGTTCTTCTGTGTGTTTTGCTGTCCATTGTTATTTACATTACATATGTCCGTATTTACTAATTAATTTGTTTGAATGCTCATTCTGTTGGTTTTCTTTA
Organism: Clitarchus hookeri; assembly: GCA_002778355.1. Lineage (NCBI taxonomy): Eukaryota > Metazoa > Arthropoda > Insecta > Phasmatodea > Phasmatidae > Clitarchus > Clitarchus hookeri. The sequence continues at coordinate 372,785 of NQII01000319.1, read as the reverse complement.
GTTTATCATTACTTACATAATTCCGTATGTAATATTAGTTGCTTATTATNATTTTTACTTTATATTGACTGACATCAGCTATATATTTGTAATAGCGTAGGGCTATAATAATCAATAAAATTAATTTCTCATATAATTCCGAGGAGTTCGCAATTACATGCTTATTGCAGGAATATAAAAAACAGCTTGTATGTTATAGAAATCAAATAAATTGGTGCTCAATGTAAATAATTTTTTACTTTAATGCTTTAATAAAAATTTTAAGGCTTATGTGTAAATATTTTAATTTGCTATGTAGTATTAGAAATAATGGTCAGAAATTACATTTATTGATTTTGTTTTACACCTAACCTTATTTCCATATCATAGGCAAACTGAGAATGTATCCACAAAGGGTATCTGCTCGCTGCTGACTTGGGGAGTTAAAGTGACAAGGTGGAAGGAAGCCCAGGCACATTTGTGGTTGTGTCTGAATGTCAAACCTCCTGTGTACCTGTTTCACTTTAGAGGCCCAGGAAGCGATATGGACGAAACTAACACATGCGTGTATCGCCTCGGTGCTCCTATACAAGAGACGCTGAACTGGCTTGTCGCTGTGCTCTACCGTGCAAAGTACATATGTGACAAGGCACTTTATTACACATAATAAACACACACAAATTAAACTACAGACGTACGATTGTACTTTTCTCCTAGCTCTGAAGTAAAAAGTCTTATTCCCAGAGCAATTGTTTACTGATATTTGTGTACACATGCAAACAATGTTTTTACAGAAAATATTTTGTGCATAGTCCTCTCAATTGAATCATATATTCTGACTTGCATTTATTTCATTATAAATAAAAGTCTTTATAGAAGCAGTTGACACTGAATACTGGTCTGATAAATAATAGCTCACATCAAGCTGCGCACATGTTTAAATTTAGTTATTATTTTAAGTAAAAATTGCTTAACTTGAAAATAATTACTTTATAAAAACCTAAAGTAATTTTTTATTATTGACATTGGCTTCAAACCATGCTTTAAAGTGAGTGAGTGAAGAGATATAAGCGGCTTTTAACAGCGAGGCCTTGAGAGCCGACGATGAGGGTGACTGAGGTGAGCATGGAGCCGCACCGGAGCGAGAGGGTGGGGGAATTGGGAGATCGTCGAGAAAACCCGCTGACCAGCGTCATCGTCCAACACGATTCCCACATGCAAAAATCCAGGAGTGACCCAGCCGGGGATTGAGCCCGGTTTGCCTTGGTGGCAGGCGAGCAGGCTAACCACTCAGCCATCGCGGCCCCCCATGCTTTAAACTTGGCTGTTTTAAACCAGCGTCTCCCGACCCCAAGTCTAGACTTTAAAGACTCAGCTGTGTCAAAGCTAAAGAAAATCCTTCCTCAGTACGTAGGTTCCATACGTATCACCCACTGTAGAGATGGCAACTGCAGTGCTGCAGTTTTCTTCAACTACTGTATCTGCATTTTCTTTGACTAAAACTTGGATGAATCCAAAAAAACCAAGATAGTTCAGACAGTGGTCGTGAGAGCATGTCAACTCTATTCATCCCATGTCACAGTCACTTTGTTTATAAGACTAATTCTAAATTTGTCAAAGAAAGTTGCATCATTGTGACATCAGTAAAATATATATAGCCATGTTTCTGTGAAAAGGTTTGATGTCGTCAGTTTCTAACAAACAATAACTTCGAAATGGCAAAGAATTATTGCCAGTAAAGTTACGTTTCCCATGTTATTAGTTTATATAATAGCAGTCTGCAGATTTATACAGTTGAAAGCGCATTGACCAATAATAATATGAAAAACTAACAGGTCTTACATTTAATTGTAAAAACAAAGTCCTTAAAAAATATCTTATTTTATTTATAATTGTTAACAAATCAGGACTTACTTTCCTACCTCTGCTGAAGTATAAGTCTGTGTTAGTCTAAAAACTTTGAGTGTGTGGCATTTGCAAACATATTTGAAATAATGTAAACAATTTGGTTTTATGAAAAAAATGTATGCCAACATTTGCTTAAATAAATGTATGTAACTTATTTATGTAAAATGAAATGAACTCTTGTACGACCAGATCTGAGGTATTTATTATCAAAAACGTTTCTACTCTTCACTTTTGACTAATATTGACGTATTTTTTACAAGCATTTCATTCTAAATTAAATTTTAATAGGACTGAATCTTGCTTAGTAAAACTAAACTAAGCGACCTAATTTATCTCTGCAAACATTTTTATCAATACAAAATGTATCGTGTATGGGATCAAAGGCTACACTTGGCCTTGGAAAGTAAAAGTCTGTTGGTTTCCTTTTCTGTTACTTAAAATCATCTTAACAACAACCTGAAAAACAGAACACAGAGAAAAATTTTTGTAGGTGAATTTTTTTTGCATAACTATAGACAAGTAATCCTTTTGAAATGTTATTGGTAATACAATGTGCAGAAATGTTATTGGTAATACAATGTGCAGAAATGTTATTGGTAATACAATGTGCAGAAATGTTATTGGTAATACAATGTGCAGAAATGTTATTGGTAATACAATGTGCAGAAATGTTATTGGTAATACAATGTGCAGAAATGTTATTGGTAATACAATGTGCAGAAATGTTATTGGTAATACAATGTGCAGAAATGTTATTGGTAATACAATGTGCAGAAATGTTATTGGTAATACAATGTGCAGAAATGTTATTGGTAATACAATGTGCAGAAATGTTATTGGTAATACAATGTGCAGAAATGTTATTGGTAATACAATGTGCAGAAATGTTATTGGTAATACAATGTGCAGAAATGTTATTGGTAATACAATGTGCAGAAATGTTATTGGTAATACAATGTGCAGAAATGTTATTGGTAATACAATGTGCAGAAATGTTATTGGTAATACAATGTGCAGAAATGTTATTGGTAATACAATGTGCAGAAATGTTATTGGTAATACAATGTGCAGAAATGTTATTGGTAATACAATGTGCAGAAATGTTTCATTATGCAACGGGTGGTTTCTTATTGAATATGTATGTGTTTGATATGCTTGCTTTGTGCATACCTGGCTTTTGAAGTGAGGACAGTTATGTAAGATCAACAAAATAAAAATAAACTTTTCCCTTTAAGAAAAATTTTTAAACAATGGTCATGACAGGTACAGTTTATTTTAATGTATAGATGGTAAGAATGCAGCTGAGATGGTCTCGTAAACTAAAAGATACCATTTGGCTATCTACTTAAAATATGCCAGTGATACAAACAGTGAGAACCCGAACACTGTTGACTTTTTTTTTTTACATCAGGTTCTTCATATTAACGTTGCCTGAGTGGTAGGGGATAGTATTGCGGACAGTATCCGGCGACTATGTTAAGAAAACTCACATTATTACACCTTATATCTATTTTCAATAGAATGGGTGCCAGTTCACTGGGTGAGCACGAATTTATAGTTCTCAGGATCGTGGGCCAAACGATCACGTGGCTGTATCCCCTGACACACGGTACAAATTAACTGGAAAACGTAATAAATAACCAGCGTATTCAGGCTCCCCGGCATGCCTTAGCATTACATTCTACCTTATAAATGAAGGATGCCTCCTTGATGTGTTGATGACTTCCTGGATTGGGCCAGGACCCGAATTACAACACTAGATGAGAACTCACAAGTTTTGGTTAACTCAAGTAAATTGTATTGTCGAATAGTGTACACAGTTACATGTATGCAATACAGATTAAAGTGGACCTGACTCACAATGCCTGCCAGCGGCCGTTACTGTACAAAAGGCCAAGAATGGCGCGAAAACTTACTATAGTAATTAAACTTCCGGGGTCGGTAAATTGAGCAAATGGAGTGATTTTGCAAATGCTGGGAAGACTGTTGGTGAACCAAATAAAAGTTCAAGTAAATAAAGTTGATCTATTGCAGTTAGGTGTTCAGAACAAAGTACGAAAGTCCCCCGTGACGCGACGCACGTGCAGAACCTAAGATCCATGTAATGAGACTGCCGGAGATGGCGCGAGCGAGCGGCGTCCTTGCCGAGAGCTGACTCTACATCGCGAGGTTATTTAATTAACTGACCTCATTAACGTTGAACTTGAAACATATACACATAAAATACTGAAACGTTCTGAGTAAGTTTACTTAATCATGTAGAGAGTTAAGAGTTCTTAATTAAGTACTAAATTAAATACAAAACATAATTATGTGGTGCCTTGCAGAGCACGTGGGGAATTTAGGTCCGTTAAGATTTGGGGCTCTCTACGACCGGAACGCTCAGGTTGAAAGAAAGACTAATTAGTTCCCACGTTACTAATTGGCTTGATTAGACACACAATTGCACTCGGGAAACTATATATAACACTTCAAATACCCTAGTCTTGCTACTCTACACCTAATAAAATATGCATATGGCATGCATTTATTCTGCTTTTACTTCGCAATCCACTAAGGGCGAATTAAACGAAAATTTGCTCGTGGGCGATACATTCTAAGGCTATTTAATACACATTCTAACTCTTGATTCCTATCCTAATTACACAGATCTCTCTAGGTTCGCCACAGGCACTTGGTTGGATCTCTCAGTATCGGGTCATGACCCGTTCCCAAGTGAACGATGCGGACAAGCATCGGGACGCATGACGTGCGTGTTCCGCGGGCCGCACTGGTGCAGCGACTGTGGGCCGATGACGTGATGACAGTGTCCGTGCCAGACCACGCAGGAGTGGTCCACGTCAATATGGTTTTTGACTTTGGCCTAAAACTACACTACATGAGGAATAATTACTACTAGTCTTACAAATAACAAATGGCATTGGAAACGGAGCTTGTAGTACACAAAATGTTGTGACGTGCATATTCGATCCTTTGTGCAGGCCCACATCTCCAGCCAGTGTGTAGGGCTAGTTATAGCTTGGTGTTTATTATGCTGTCTTAATGTTTTCATTCCTTTTCTATCTGGATAATTTCTCCATGATCCACACGCATGTTTATTCTTGTTGTTCTGTTGTATTTTTGTAGTCTTATTTTTATTTATAGCGGTGTTAGTCTGTCTAAATTTAGGATCAGTCATTAAGAAGAATTTGCTGGATTTTCATTTTCTTTTGTATAATATTTACTTTCACTTTATTTAATGATTTAAATATTCTTAATTTTTATTTTATCAGCTCCGTTAGTTAATTATTGATGATTGTGCCTTGTATTTTTTAAAAACCGTTTGTATTTTGAATATAGACTATTTTATTTTTTGTTTACTATTGTTTGTTTTACAGGGTTATTTTAGTGAAAAATATTTTTTGTTGTGTATTAATTTTGTGTAGTATTTTTTATGTGCGAACCTATGTTCTGGTCACTAGACAATAAAAAAAGGTTAAGTTAAATTATGAATATTGTTGAAGCTCTTTCAAAAGGAATAAATACTGTTTTTATGAATGAGGTGTAATGAACCCAGAGGTGATGCATCCGGACCGTCCCACCACTGTCGAATCTGTTTTGGAAATGCATGTCAGATCACAGTTTGAATTGTGGTGGAGCCATGTCATGTTATCAAATTAAACGTTTGTTTTTGTGGTAAACTGTGTTCAGTAAACGCTCGTGGCTTGGTCTCATAGCTGTTGTAGCTTCACTGTGGCTGCCGTCCGTCAACCCGTACATCAAGTGCAGGTCCCTCAGTTTGGTCGACATCAGGGATCATTGTTCGTGTACCATACATAATGCGTGCAACATAATGGAAAATAAATATTTGAGGTTATGTGCAACTACCACTGACAATACTGTGTTGGCTAGCTGCAACATATTTCTGAACCAGAGCCCCGAAAGAAGACGGTTATAGCCAGTGGCTGTTATGTAAAAAGTGTGTTTTTGCTTGTTCTAATACTCCCAGCAGTTTCAATGTGCAGTGTTTTTACATGTTGTGTCTGATGGGAAAATGTCAGAGTGGGGGTGCTTGATGGGATAGCAACCTCGGACGAGACAGCGTGTTGTGACGTCCTGTGACGTGTATGTTGGCAGCTGGAGGTGCGGCGCACGTGCGGGAACAGCATCGTGGAGGAAGGAGAGGACTGCGACTGCGGCACGATAGACGAGTGTCACGAGATGGACCCCTGCTGCGACCCAATCACCTGCAAGCTCACCAAGGAAGCGGAATGTGCGTCTGGTCCTTGCTGCAACAACTGTCGGGTACGTAGTCATCGTAAGGATCGTGGTCCACACAGAATCCACACTTCTCTACACGAGCTGCATTATTCATGCACCCCCCAGGTTAACTGGATTTGATTTGTGTCTGCGTTACATCTGATTTGTGCTTGTGGGGGAACTTGTTGCTGACGGCAGGTTTTCTGTAGGTAACTTAAAGTGCTTAAGAACATATTTGATTTGTTTGTTGAATTGTCCTAAGAAGGTACCGAGTTGCGAAAGTGTGCTTCTAAAACAGAACTTTAATTTTCGGCACTTAGAGAACGATGTTATCAGATGTGTATAACACCAGCAGAGTTGCGTGGTGTCCCTCCCTCCAGCGGCGAGCGTTCTTGTGGACCCTCCCCTACTCTACCTCCTCTACATTCCCTCACTCAAAGCTGCACAAAGATTATGGTCTCATTTGAACTTCACTGTACAAGATGTTTTAAAAAAGCAAATATAAACAACATCTATATACGGATATTGGCGTGTGGTGCCGGATACAGTATACAAAAAACGTTTTCATGCATAGATCGTAGAGTGTACTGGGAGTACCAGAGTGGCACGCTATGCTAGCACAAGTGGACTACAGCCTGAAAACTGGTAGACACACACACACTGCGATCACGCCAACCGACAGGCTCAAAGTACACGAGCAGCAGACAGTGGCCCCGTGCGAAAGCAAGCGCAGCTCTGCACATCTGGTGCAACAGTATCTGCCTTCAAGCTACAGGCGGGCATCCTTGCCGCAATAGGAAAGCGAAGCTAATTCTCTACTAGCTTCCAACACGTGAATTCCTAACTGAAATTAATTTTGAAAAAACAAAATATCTCTGAAATTGAAATTAAATCACAATTACTCTTATCATTACCAAAATACTGGCACAATTAATTAGGCAGCAAAAATTATAATGAGCAAAGTTAGGTGAGATCTGAAAAAGTAATGTGCCCCAAAAGTTTGGAAAAATTTTAAAACAGCACATTTTGATAATCAACTTATAGGAGTGGCTTTACACTGTGTCAAAGACTGCCGCCAGGTTAGTAGTGATCGTGCGTCTGTGCATTTGCATGTGTAGTATGTTGGGAGAGCTTATTCTTCTGCTTCAAAAAGAATGAAAATTATTGGTTGTTGACTTGCCTTGATGACCTTTTAATTTTACAGTTAGTAGCACTGCATACTTAAAATAACAAAAATATAGGGTGTTTTTGATGAGTCATCTGCTTCTTTATCTTAAGGAGCTTTGGACATTTCTCGCTTATTTCTTTAGCAGTACGATAGCAAAGCTCTAAAAATATTTGTTTTAGTCTAAATTTTGTAGCAAACCACTGAATTTTGTAAGAAAAAGTGATGTATGCATGCACAGTTATAGTTTTACCACTGAATTTTATGTATTTATATTTGGCCAAAAGTGTTTTTGATGGCAGGGTCATTAGAGACAGAAACATTTGCTCGAATAGTCACAAATGGAAAGGAATAGGCCGTGGGCTCCTTGAGGGAACCATCCTATTATCCCCTGGGAGTCATTTTGGGAAACCCATAAAAACAGAAATCAGGACGACAGGCAGTGACGGTGAATGAGACAGTGCTATCGTACTCTAGCACTGACCAAACTTTCATTCAGTTTGATGAATGTTTATTTATATCAAAAATTCAAATATGAAGTATTATTGACTCAAAATTGATGCTATTGTCCTTCAGCATGCAATATTACTTGGTTATAGATCAATTTTGTTGTCAGAGATAGTTATTCGCAGGTTTTCAGCGTCGCGCGTACCGCCTCAGTGCTCCACTGCTGCTGTCGCTCATCCAGTTAGTCCCTCAGTGCTGCAGAGGAACACGGGAATCTGGCCCTTATCTGCGCCTCCTCCGTGCTCCCTCAACTTATGCACGTAGGCACGAAACTCAACAGCGTTGCATGCTCACTTTGCGAGGACCAAAAACCCTTAAACTAAACTCTTCGTTACTCTAAAACTATCCACTCAAATATTTTAAAAATTTTACTGGGAAATTTTTGATGTTTTTATCCATGTCACAATCGTAACATTTTCTTTACTAAGACTATTTTTAACGTAAAAATTTTTAAAACAATGGTATGTAGATTTTTTCCTAACGTGCGAAAAAATATGTAGCAAGTTTTTTTTTCTTCAGGTATCTAAAGTTTATACCCCTCTCAAAGCATTACCAATCATGATTTCCTTTTCTACGGTAGTGTAAATAACTTAGAAAATATTGCAGTCGTATAGAAGAGCGACCGCTATGAACTTTCTGCTTTCTGTTATCTTCCATTACTTTTCTTTAATCTTGTATCTGCATACAGATAAAATCATGTTAGTTAAATGTTTGCACTGTAGCATACGTTAATATTAAACCCAAGAATCACAAGAAAGACAGAGGAAGCATATTTCACTACTGCAATTTACCAGTCACTTTCAATTTCAAATCACACTTGCCTTACCCAGATTCCCAATTCACACTTTAGAAAATTAGGCTATGTAATAGATAGCCATAATTATTGTGATTTTACAAACATTCATACTATACATATATTAATATATAAAATATAGTTAATAGATGTTTTTAGAATTTGAACATTTTAAAATCCTTCATCTGTCCATATTGCTACAGCCGAACATGAAACCTACAGTTCATTTGTTGCGACAACTAAACAAGTATTTTGAAGTATGTTCAGAAATCTCTACACTCAAACTGTAACTTATGATCTGGAATGAAACCTTTTTCTATAATTAGTTGACCTTTTTTTCAGTGTTTGTGATTTCATTTTCTTAGTTTTATATTTATTTTTATGTTACGTGGCTGCTATACTTTCAAAAAACATTCACTGAAAAGTAGATCATATAAAATATTAAACAATTAGTTCACTTGTATTGTAATTAAATATAGGTAATGATACTAACAGCTGTTTGTTTAAGTGAAATAAAATCTGATATACAAATCCATTATGTCATAACTGCCAGCAAATGAATTAATTGCTCACTGCTGCTAGGTGTATTGAGAAAACCAAAAGTTAATTGCAGAGGTTGCAAAAAAATATTTTTATATGGCTCTTAGCATTATTTATACTCTAATATGGATTTGCATTTAAAATCCACTTTTCCATTGCATAGCAAATAATGAACCTCGATTATCCTTCATATTCTTACGTCTTTAGAAGAAAACAGTGTAAACGCATTTGTTTTAATTGTTATAATTTAGTAGTACTAGTAGTTTGCAAGCAGAACATTACACAACAGATTTAGACTCGGGAAACATCTGAACATCATAACATGTGTGAGAAAAATGGCAAATGAATTTCACTATTGAAATAAGTTGCTAGAAAATTGTGATGCTTAACTTTAAATTATAAGCCAACTAAATTTTGTGTACAGTATAGAATCTCAAACTATGTACGTTTTCAATTGTTAGATAAAAATATATTTTGTCCTGAACTTGAAACAAAACATGAACTTTTAGCACCTACCTAACAAAGTGAGGCCATTTTCTCTGGAACAAAAGGATGCATGGCAAAATTAATGGACCACTTTTGAAAAAGTTACAAGTTGTAAAGTGTAGGTAATTAACATTTTAAAACTGCTGTTATTAATATTGGGGGGTGTGTGTGCTGCCGCTAAATGATTTCAAATGTGTGGTGCAAGTTCTGATAATTTTCAAGTCCACTATATCATTGATGTGTAAACGGGTTTCGAATTTGGTGGGCGTTTCCTTTATTATTATTTTGCAAGCTTTTTGTGTGATCGCAACGAAATAAAATACAAATTGTAGCTTGGTACGGTGGTGAAATTACGAAATGAAACCACTCAAGAGATTCTTTTTTCAATAACAAATATGTTTAAGTAAAGTTATTTGACATATTATTAAGTTTGCCAGATAAATTAAGTTTAAGACAGATAAGTGTAGTTTTGCTAAGAAGGCAAACAGTTTTTTACAAAATAGCTTATACGTATATGACCACATTGTGGCCCACTAAATCTCATATTTTCGGGATTGTGGAAGGGGGTGGGATGAGATCTCCATTTACCCNGGGGGGGGGGGTGATGCTGTCTACGCCCATAGTTCATGGTTTGTTTCAATTGCTGTCCGTACTGGAAATTGAACTCGTGTTTTCCCAAATTGTAATCCAGTTTGTTACTATTATGTCAACTTGCTATTTTTATTCTTGTAATAAGTTAAAATTATTTACTATACTGCAGTAATTGGCATTGAGCGCTGTTGTGTATTGATTCCATTCATTACTGCTGTTGCACATTACATTTCTCATCTGCACTAGGTAGCCGCCATTACCAGCTCGCCACCACTGCAGGCAGTGCTGCCACCTTTACAACTATATACACTACACTCCTCCCTCACATGAACATGCATAAACAACATCCGAAACAGAGCATAACTGAAATAATAATCAACACATAAATATGCACAAGCGCCATCTGATATAGAACACACACGAAATACTAATGAGCACATGCAACCCATAAGGTCTCTCACATAAATATGTACAAGTACCATTCAAAACAGAATACCTATGAAATGAAACAATACATTAAGTACACTATCTACAATGTTAGCTTACATCTACTTTTATATATATACAGGCGATGGGCAAAATAATATGAACACCTGACATATACACAATACTTCGCGGAATAGATTCGTAGATTGTCTGAATAGTTTCCAACGGAATGTTGTCCCATTCTTGTACCAAAATATCCACCAATAGCTTCAATGATGTTGTTGATGGAAATCTGCTCTTCACTCTCTGCTTTAAAACTCCCCATAACGGTTCAATTATGTTGAGGTCTGGCCAGGGAAGATGTTTGATTATATTCTGATGCTCCTCAAACCAAGACTGAACCTTTTTGACTGTGTGTATGGGCGCATTATCATCTTGGAATATGGCAGTGTTTGGCAGTAATATGCTAGTAATAGTAAGAACTTCATCATTGAAGATGTTGTGATATTCATTCGCAGTAATCCGGCCAGTGATGTGAATGACAGGACCAGCCGAATACCACGATATAACCGCCCAAATCATGACGGAACCTCCCCCATGCTTGACTGTAGGAAGCAGGCATTCCGGATCGTAGGCATATTTTGGGGTTCTCTATACATAAACCCGGCCGTTTGCCGGGAAAGAATGAAAAGGATGATGCATCGGACCATACCACATTCTTCCAATCATCAAGTGTCCAGGTTTTATGACCGTGGCACCACTTCTTTCGCAGTTTAGTGTTTGCTTCCGTAATAAAGCGTTTCACAATTGCAGCCCTTCCATGAATGTTAGCTCTGTGGAGCTCCCACCGTACTGTTTTTGTCGAAACAGTATTACTCAAGTGACTGTCGAATTCTGCTGTCACTTTTACCGCGGTAGTTTTATGTTGTCTGGCCACAATTATTTTTAATGTTCGTTGGGCTCTGTCAACTTAACTTAGGGTTTCGCCTACTATTCCTCTTCGCAGATGATGTTTTACCATGTTTTGTGTATGCTGTCATTACTGTGGATACTGTCGCTCGTGAAACGCTAAACAGTTCAGCTGTTTTCGTCACATACGCTCCCGCTAACCGAGCACCAACGATTTGCCCTCTTTCGAAGTGTGAGAGATCACACATTTCACCGATCGCTTGTTTTAACCGTCGCGGAACAAAGCGTATAATACCCTGAAATAAAACCTACAAGACGTGGCACGTAAACTGTGCAATACATACGCGTCGCATTATTTACACGGAATCAGTGTTGCCAACATGCAACAAAATGTACTATATTTCACGGTGTTCATATTATTTTGTCCATCACCTGTATACATATATATACATACACACACAAACCACTGTTTTACATGTCCTAAATTTTCTTTGGAATTCTACTGTGCCTAGGATAGTGTGGTGCTTCATCCCATTTTGTGCACTGGCAAGTGCACTTTAGTTGTCAAATCTTCTGAACCCTTCCTTGCATGAAGAGCCCACACACTCACTGTCTGCAGTCACTATCTTGTCAGTGTCTTCTTTCACACCTAAATTCTCTTTCCAACTCTCAAATCCCACCGTTTGCTGGGCACTGGTTCCAGCCTCTTCTACAGTCTGTTCTTGCAGTGCTGCCCACATCTGGTCTACATGTCTGTGCGCTTTGAGATCACAGTCTCCTTGGATCTTGTATGTCAAAGGGACCAACCTTTCAACAACAATGCCCCCTACCCACTGCTCTTCCCCTTTAGCATACGACCTGTAATGCACAGAACTGATAACTGTGAGTGAAGCGTTACGATGAGTGGACTGGGAAGCAGTTGTTTGGAACTGATGATAATCTACTCTAACTGACACTGATGTGTGAGCAGTGTAAAGACGTTTACGAATGACTTTAGCAAACATGAGAGTACTAGGTGTTTTACCTGTAACTGAATGAGGCATGATGCATCTCTAACATTTCAGTTAAATTACATATGTAGTAATTATTTCAGATTTTCCAGAATTCTTTATTACCTCATTCTTCTTATCCAACAAATTTAATTAATTTATTCATTTCTTCTCAGCCCCTTATGCATGACTTCTCTAAATATTACTACTGTGATCACCTTGTATGAAACAGAGCCATACACTTCAACAACAATGGCTGGCACCCATTTTGGCCCTGGTCCCATGTTTTTTGCATAAACTAGGTCCTGTGGTCAGTACCTCCGAGGTGCAACTGGAACCCTGTTGTCCTCTTGCTTTTGCGCCATCTCCTCTGCAAGATGTGGGTGTACTCTGTTGAGGCATGTTCTCAGTCGACGACCCATAAGCAGCTCTGCTGGGCAGGTCCCTGTAGCAGCTGTAGGCGTTACGTGCTGTGTTTACAACCTTCTAGCTAGACGCTGCAAAAGATCATTACCACTCATTCGTTTCATCATCTCTTTTGCTTCCTGAACCATCCTCTCTGCCTGGCCATTAGATGAAGGATGGCATGGAGCTATCTTAATATGCCTGATACCATTATTGTCTGTAAAGTTTGCAAAAGCAGCAGAAATAAATGTTTTTCAATTATCACGTCTGGAATGCCATGAGAAACAAATAGGGGTCGCTTATAGCATCGATGGATGGCACTGGCAGAGTGCCATCCATGTTGAGTACGAGTCAACAAGAACCAGGAATACCTGTCCCTGAACAGGACGAGCAAAGTCCACATGCAGACATGACCATGGCTGCTTGGTCCATTACCATGGATGATTAGGAGCCTTTGGTGGTGAATGACGCATACATTGACAGATCTCGCACTGCTGTACCATCTCTTTCACTTCCTTATCGAGGCTGGGCCATTAAACGTAGCTGTGTGACAATGCCTTTGTTCACACTATTCCCTGATAACAAGCATGTAGTGACTGTAGAATGTGACCACGGCCACCTAATGGAATTATTACCTGAGTACCCCCCAGAAAACACCCCCAGTGAATTGATAATTCATGTTGTCTCCTCGCAAATGGCTGAATTCTCCCCCTAACGTAGCACTTGGCCACTCTTTTGTATTTAACTGTTTATTACTGCTGTTGCATGTTACAGTTATCATCTACCCTTGGTAGCCGCCATTGCACGCTCATTACTACTGCTTGCAGTGCCGCCTCCCTTACAACCATATACACTCCAAGCCCAATTACATATTTCCAGTACTTTTAATAACACTGCTCATAAATGCAGACCGTAAATTTCACAAATAAATTTTAGGACACGGCAGACTCTTAACATTTGTACATTAAAGTCATGTTTACTATTAGATCACAGTTTATGAGACATACTCTCGAGGTCTGTGTTTCTATATTAGACCTTCAAGAAGGGAAGTGTTTGTAACCCTTCAGAAACATTTGTCAGCAAAATAATTTAATTAATTTATAGTAGTAATGGTGGTGTAGAAGTCAGAGTATTCAGAGCCCACCAAGGAAATCAAGGTTCAATTCTCGGCGAGGTCACTCCCGGATTTTCGCTCGTAGGAATCGTGCCAGACGAGGCTGCTGCTCGGTGGGGTTTTCTCTGGGATGTCCCATTTCCCCCACCCTTGCATTCCAATGCTGCTCCACACGCACCTTATTTTATCCTAATTTGTTCTGAAGGCCTTGATGTTAAGAGCTGCCCAAATCTCTCCACTCCACTGCAATGAGTAAAGTAGTTACTGTGTATGTCTGTACTTTTCCTGCAGCTGGTATGTTGTTAATCCAGCACTTCTTTACTCAAATTGCGATCAAAATTATCTTCATGACTGCAGGTATTTTAATGTAAGCACAGAGTAATGTATTTAACATTTCTACATAATGGGAAATACAGTAAAATCTCTTCATAAAGTACCTTACTTTAAAGTACTTTTTATTATAAAGTACATCCTTGAAATCCCTGGCAGATGTGATAATATTATAAACTTGTTCAGTATAAAGTACATTTCAGTACGTATTCAATTTCAATATGTATTCTAGGTATAAAATCGAAAGTCAATTTGTGTACTTTGCATTGAGATTCTACTCATTCTACTTCAGTGTTTTAATAGTAATTTGGTAGCAAATGAAATTGGTTTCTTATTTACTAGCATTAGAGTAATAACCAATGGAAGTATTAACAAAATATTTATTTACAACAGTATAAGTTTCACTCTAAGAGTAAGAAAGTCCACTATTCAGGTTTATGATGGAAGAAGACACATAATGCTGGAATTACTATGCCAAGTTAACAGTACATTAACGAGGGCCAAATTTAAAAGTGTGGGGGCCCTGGGATAATGAAGAACTGGAGACCCCTAACTATTTTTAAAACAAGAGTCCATGACAGTAGTTTCTTTACTCAAGCGTTATGTAGGGGCCTATAAGCAAACAATGTTGGTATGCATTTTGCACCAACCATTCAACATTACATTTTTTTCATTATAATTCCTAATTTAAAAAGGTATTATCAAAGACAAGAATGCTAATTATTAAGTAAATTTTTTTTGTACTATTCAATAGAACCATGATTTCATTAGTATACTTAAAACTGCATGTCTGTTATTGCTTTGTTCAGAATTTGATATTTTAATTAAAAGAATGATTGGCAGGACCTGGAATTAATTACAAATTATTGTAAATGGAGAAGTGTTCGTCAGTGTAGAGGAAACCTCAGTTGAGGGGACGGTTGCAGTCATAGTGGGAATAGAGAGTACAATTCATAGCACAGCAGCTGTGCAGAAAATAATTTGTGTTCCGACAATGGACAGTTCTTTGGTCACTACACCTTTCAAAATGACGTGTTTTCAGCTCAATGTCTACATAAAAATGTACTTCGAAATTTTGGCAGTTTCTCGTCCCCCCCTCCTCCCTTAACGTTTTAATGCAACAGCAGTATTT
This sequence comes from Clitarchus hookeri, assembly GCA_002778355.1. Taxonomy (NCBI): domain Eukaryota; kingdom Metazoa; phylum Arthropoda; class Insecta; order Phasmatodea; family Phasmatidae; genus Clitarchus; species Clitarchus hookeri. The sequence goes on along the minus strand of NQII01000319.1, from coordinate 357,272 downwards.
GTGAAGGTCATAAATGAATGCTGAAAAATCACAGCTAAGAGAAGTCTGCTAAAGTTGCTGCCTTGTATTATAAAATGTTGAGTCACCAAACACAAGAGGAAGAGAAAGCAAAGGAAAATTAACCTGGTCTTCTGGCGGAGGAGAGGGTAACAGAAGTGAGCAAATCCTACATTCTATGGAAAACTGCCAAACTGGTAAAAGTCCTAATTTAATAAAGTTAGATACTTTAAGTAGTCGGAAACTATAATGTGAGATATCACTTTGAAGTTTGTATAAATTTACAATACAACATGCTTTCAAGTTATGAAATTTAATTAAACACACGAGTCTATTGGATAACCAAAAGTGTGCAAAACGACACACATAAGCTTTCATATCTCTGTTTGATCACAATACTTGGTAGTTCTGCTGTAAGTGCGTGAGCCAGCATCGTGGACATGCACAGTAAATGAACCTCAGCCTGCCTCGTTTGTAGTGTATGGTCATGGCTGTGTTTCAGTTGCGTGCACGCGGGGTGGTGTGTCGTGACGCGACCAACGAGTGCGACCTGGCGGAACACTGCTCGGGCGAGAACGGGCAGTGTCCCCAGGACGTACACAAGAAGAACGGCAATCCGTGCGGCACAGGCACTGGCTACTGCTTCAACGGTGTCTGCCCCACCCTCAACATCCAGTGCGAGCAGATATGGGGCTATGGTATGACCACTTTCTCGTCCCATTCTAATAGCATTCAGTAGACTTTCCTTCGTGGCACTGTGTTTGTTTTGTGACAGTAAGGTAGGTAGTGCGTAACGTCTTGTCTCGTGGACAACGAGATCATCAGCGATGGAGCAAATTGCACATAGATGCAAGAACAGGGAAGGAACGGCCATGGCCCGTAGAAAGGAACCACTGCATCATTCACTCAGAGTGATTTCAGGAAACCATTGTGTGTGCTGTGATTGAATGTAAGATCGTAAGTGTACACTAATGTTTGTGATGGGTGATAGTGAAAGTAAATACCAGTTCAAATGAAAATCTGCACTTTGTGCATGCAGACAAGGCCAACATGGATGACGGGAGGCGGATGCTGATTGGAGCTGGCCACCATGTCTCAGGGATGCACGTGTTCCCAGCCAGCCAGTGGAGATAGGGTGGAGTAGTAGTGGAATGAAGACAGGGGAGGAAACATCAATACCTTGAGAAAACTCGTGCTTATATTGTCTAAGTAGACAGATGCACAGGCTGGTACTTGGTGACACACACACATATAAATAGAGGGAATGAATTGTGTACATGTGTGATCACTTGGTGACCAGGCGAGCTTTCTTGGGGAGCGATATGCAGTGAATAGGGCTGCGCAATATGGCTATATATTGATCAAATAACCAATAATTTTTTTAATATCACAGCTGCGATGTGGTCAAACAACATAAAGCAATGTATCACTTACTGAGATATCAGTGATATGCAATGTTTCTTAATTTAGCTCTATTAGCAATATAACTGTTTTCTGGTATCACACTATTTGAAATTGTTTCAATATTGTTATATGCATGATGATATAAAAATATTAGTTATTATGATTTCAAAAAATTACAGTAGTAATGCTATTGTGGCAGATTTAATATTAGTGGTATTTGCAATTTAGCAATAAGCCAGTACAGGTATTTAGATTTTCGTTTCTGAAATGTTATGAACCATAATGTTGCAAGCAGTGCCTTTATCTTCGTATTTGTGCATGGGCTGATATCACTGGTAACTAGAGAACAGCATGGCAGAATTACAAACGGGCAGCAGAGGATGATTGACGCATGCCTGATAAGGTTATTAGGACTCGTGCCACTGGGGTTATCATTGCAAGAATCTTCTGGTCATCGCCCTCACCTCCCTCAGCGCCAGTCGGGGTGCAGGGAACATTGTGGATCGGGTCAACTGTTCTACGAAAGCCATGGCGGTCCTCCTAGTAGTGTGTCTGGAGCCTTGTTTGGCCTTAAGCAGCAGGTGTGTAGAGCCGAAGAGTGACGACAGGTGACAGCAGTGATCAGCGAGTGTCAAGTCTTTGAAAAACGGCACTGTAGAGAGTGAGACGGGACTGTGGGACTGGATGTGTGAGTGACAGACATTTGGAAAATGCCAAAAGACAGTTGGATTGTGTATGTGTAAATAATAAGTGCTGATTAACTGAATGTAGCAAGTATAAAGATAGTAATAAGGACTTAAGTTGGTATTGAGATTGGCCTTATATATTGCACCCACTGAGAATAGTAAGTTTAATAGCAGAGGTAGGTAGTTTAATGTTAAAAATTTTTGCTGTGTATGTTTTTATATCATTAAAAATAAATATGATATTAAAATTTTGTTTTTTTATTTTTATTAATACCTCCATCCATCACGAACTGGGATACAACCCTGGTGACCTGTAACAGTATTTTTGATGTTGATNATTTTTATTAATACCTCCATCCATCACGAACTGGGATACAACCCTGGTGACCTGTAACAGTATTTTTGATGTTGATATTTGCAATGTCAACACGACCAATATTCACTCTGTTAACATTTGCGATATCAATATGACCAACATTTGCGTTACTAGTATGCGCGATGTTTTATATATTAGTATAAGCTATATTTGCATTATCCATATAAGCTGTATTTCCAATACATTGTCATTGATTTTCAGTACTCTCTGGTAGTAATATATTGCACAAATAACTATTTGGTGAGCATGTTTGGAAATGATACTACGTGGATATTGCAGAGCCGTAATAGGGAGGCAGGTGTCCTACAGTAGAATAGAAGTTGGCAGGAAAATTCAAATGAGTGGGCACAGCTGTGAGTGTCTGGTAGCTACTGTGTAAAGTATAGGCACCTTACAGACTCCCATAGCTGTGTGAGTACTTGTGCATCTGTCTGCCGTCTACTCCCTATTCTATGACCCTGCACGGTTCCCGGTAAATGGGTCGTTATTTCGTGAGGGTTGTTAATGGAAAATAGTTTTATGGTTTTCCAAGAAAGAGTCATTCTTTCGAGTGGTTCGTTATTTCAGTGGTCCTAATCGAGAGTTGACTGTATTTAGAAAAAAAGTGTAGCTTAATAGCATATTTCACCAAACCTCCTACATAGTGGCTATGTCTGCCACATTCCCTATGTGAGAATTTCTGTCTGGAAAATGTCTGCCTATTGGGGCTTGGAATCGAACTGGAACCCAACAGTGTGTGAGGCACAGTTGCATGTAATATTTCAAAATTAATTCGTAAATGTTTTGTTATTTCTCTTCTACGTGACTCTGTCCATGTCAGCCTAAAAAAAATCCTTTAAATCTTCAAATTAAGAGCGGTAGGGTTGATCATAAAATAGGAAGTTTTTATGATATGAGGATTGTTGGGCTAGAAAGACACTTTGATTTCATTGCACAGCAAGAATTGCTAGAACTGTTAGTTTGAATATGTACCATATCATTGCTGTGTTGATCATCACAGAAAACCCTTAATGTCATAGGCCAAGACCAGCTGCTTCCAATGGGAACAGTTACCATTCGCTGAAATATAGTTACTCTTTGTGTCAAAGAACACCAGATAATCTTGATTTGTTTTTGGCACATGTCTGTCGTCATGTTACATTCTAGGGTTGTTTCATTCTTTCCCTGTTTTCATTCCTTGGAAATAGTTAAAAAAACATTAGCTGATCTATTTGAACCCTTTAAAGTTAATTGAATGCCTCTAGACACTTTTGTATATAAACGTAAAATATGACAGATAATGTAAACATACTGCATTAGAATGCATTTTTTTTGTTTGCATAGATCTTTATTCACCAATTATAATTAATATTTGTCTATGTACTCACCTACTTTTTAAAATATGTTTTACAGATTAATTGGTTGAAAACATTTTAATCCTCTTTTAATCAGAAAAAGGTTTTCTCAAGAAAATGTGATTTTCAAGTCTTATTTCATTATCCGTCCATAATGCATTACATTTAGTGCATAATCACTTCAAAGCAAAGTTAGACGTTTCTTGTTTTCGTAAACAAGAAATATGGCAAACATGTTGAGCCAGTTAAGAATGCCAAAACCTATGTGGAAAATCATTTACGCTCACAGCCGTGCACCTTAATGGCAAATGTGATGCCTGCCACTATACTGAGTGACTGGATGGAACAGAATAAACTTTCTAGGTTTCCACAACATTCAACAAAGCTCTGCAAGGGTGTACGTCTATAATTGTTTTCCATGCAGTTAGGTTAACAGGTAAAAAACAGGTCACTTATTGCTAATGTCATAAGTGTAAAAGATATCATAACTAGTTCTTACATTTAAGACGTTGCAGACAAAATCATGCAATTATTCATTCAACACATTTTCACTGCAGAAGTTTAATATCGATGTTTTACACGCTAGAGCAGCCACTTCAAAGAGTGAGTGACAACTCACTGTGGCTTGGCAGACTGTGTTGATATGTTATCAGTTAAATGTGAATATAGCTACTGGAGCGACAACTAGTGATGGGTCACAAATTATTACATTTACACACACACAAACAATATTTCATTCAATCATCATAATATATTTTTCAATAATTTTACAAGCACAAAATCATTAGGTATATTTTACAATACAGAATACCAAGCAAAAATTGGACATAATTAAATTACCACTTTTAAAATGTAATAAGCTCAAAGTTAAACGTTGGGCAGCTGGCATGGAAAAATTTTATAAAAACTTTACCTAAGCTGATGTTGTTTTAAAAATACACACATTAAAACATATGTAAAACCTAAACTCGATGCTGGACAGGCTAAAAAGTTTAGGAAACTGCCGTATCAAAGCCGGTGCCAATAGAAACTAAACATGTTAAAACTCATGCTACACAATACAAACTGAGACAGAATGTTTTTAACTCAATTAATTAACATATTACAAAAAAAGGTACATGGTGTGGCACGTAAAAGAAGGAAAAAATGTATGGCCGCTGCAACTACTACAGACTGGGTGCACTTGACAGCTCGACGTACGACATCGACAGCTACAATAATACAGGCACACCTTTAATACTGCTCAAAAATTACTCTCGGCTCAAACACCAGGTTAAGTAAAACTGTGAGACCAAGACAATCCATAGAAGTACATAAAGTTGCATATAAAAAGAATTTCGAGCAGCTATCAAACAAAATTTTGAATATGCCTCCACCATAAAAANAGTACATAAAGTTGCATATAAAAAGAATTTCGAGCAGCTATCAAACAAAATTTTGAATATGCCTCCACCATAAAAATATCTGCTCCTTCCACTATTCTTTGCCACACAGATATATCAACAAACAATTCACAAAAAGCAACATCTATCGCACACCATGACCCACATTGTTAAAGCATTGCTGGCTGAGGTAACTGTACGTGATGTCTATGGTGTAGATCTGTGGAGGAAGTAACACAGTGCAGCTGGAGAAGTCAGCAGCAATCTCAGTAGTAGTTCAAGATCCCACCACAGCCATGACAGACCCCCCTAATATACCACATTCTTGTAGACAATGTGGCGTTGCACAACTGATGAGGGGCAGGAGGAAGGGCGATCAGGATATGGAGCCAAGGAGATAGCAAGGAGAGGAAGCAAAGCAATGGAAAGAGTGTGCTGAAGTTCACATGTCAATTAAAACTGCCCGTTGCCGACGTAAGTGGCGTTGTGCTTGGCGCAATCTCCCACTATGGGGTACTAGTCATGGTCGATTTCTATATACAGTTCTCAAACAATTTAACCTATGTAACACTGAAGGAACAAGAAGGCAAGTAGAAATTCACGACGACAAAGTTCATAGATAAACAAAATATTGAAATTGAAGAGACATAACATACCTTAAAGTAAGTTCATGAATAGCCCAGTTGACCATACGTCTATAATTCTTCACGGTAGTAAAGTCCCACATTCCTTCTGCAAGAGGACAAACAACTTGAGCAGCATCCCCGGGGATAACATCTTCAACACCACTCCGCCTAAAGTCGGTCGTCTTCACACCAGATGTCGATGTATGCATCCTCGACGATCAAGCGGAAAAGAAAAAAAAGAAAGGGCATAAGAAAGCGAAGGACATAAATTCACTGAAAGGGAACAACAAGGGATAGGAACATGTTAGCACTTAGAAAATTTAGTAAATCAGATTTAGCTACAATATTTTGAAAGCAAAATAACTTAAAAAAATATAATAAATGTTTTTACAGGAATATACAGAAATAGCTCAGCAAACTATGATATTTTAATGTATATTTTGAGATGACTAACATGAGAATTCCTATAGTCACAAATGCCTCCAGGTAGCCTCACATTACAGAATTTGCATTTAAAAAACTTGCTTTTTCGATAAGGATCAGTATACAAAGGATAGTTTTAGGGTGGTGGGGGGTCAATTGGGACTTGGATGGTGATTTTGGGGCACAGGATTTTTAACTGTATTTTCCTTCCATTCCAAAGAGAGGCTATTTTTAAATATTTAGTGATTTAAATTGTCACCACTGAATATCTAAAACATTCCACTGAAACAGAGAGATATTTGAATGTGATTGTATGTCACAAAGTCACCCCAATTTGTCACAAAGTGACCCCTGCTTATGGTAACGTAAAATTTTTACAAAGTAGTAACTCCCCGACAGAAAATTGGACTCCAACTTGCGATTTATCAAAGTGCATAGTCCCCTCATACTTACAATTTTCAAGACTCGAAAGACTTAAATTCACTTCCCAATTTAAATCTGTCATAAAATAGTTATCCCAAAAGAGAAGGAAAAGCAAGAACAAATGTACGTACATGTTTATGTGTTGTGTGTCTTTAGGGTGTCTGTGTGTTAATCACATGTATTTGCACTCACCTACTATGTACATACCTACTGTGTACACACCTATGTACTTACCTACTGTNGTGTTAATCACATGTATTTGCACTCACCTACTATGTACATACCTACTGTGTACACACCTATGTACTTACCTACTGTATACACACCTATGTACTTACCTACTGTGCACACACCTACAGTGTACTTACCTACTGTGCACACACCTACAGTGTACTTACCTACTGTGCACACACCTATTTCAAAAACACCTACTTCGTACACACCTGTGTACATAACTATTACTATTTGCTCTTTTTCCCTTTTGGTTAATTACCAAGTACGATAAATTGAAAAAATAAGTAAACATCATAGTAGTGTGTTAAGTATCGTTATCGGTTGTGAATAACATTACTAAAATCAAGAGANGAAAAAATAAGTAAACATCATAGTAGTGTGTTAAGTATCGTTATCGGTTGTGAATAACATTACTAAAATCAAGAGAAAGCTGTAATTTAAAGATCATGAAAGGTGGAACTTTCATCAACAATTCTACCCGGAAGAGACAGGAAGTTATGAAAGTGCTTGTATCTTGCACTTGGTGTCCTCTGTGCATATTTGGTTTTGTGTTCACACAAAATACATAGATCCATGCAAAAAACTACACTAAATTCTACAAGTTTTTATATTCCAGTACAGCAAATGAAGACAGTTTTTGTCAAATTTATGAGAAAATGTATTACCAGAATGATGTCTATATGTTGAGTTGGGTCTTGTGCTTTAAATTTGTACAAATTACTGTGCAAAAAGATATGGTCCTAAATCACTATGGCAACAAATATTTCCTCGCAAATTTGGTGAAAACCGTTATCTAGCAGTACCCATTCAATAGTGACTTCCAAAAAACTGCAGTAAATTGAAATTAAGAAAAGTAGCATTAATTTGTGTCCCGGTCACACGTAGATATGCTTATGTTGTTTCAGTTTACTGTATCACTGTTAAAACTGAAACCTCTGCACTTTCTTGAAATAGGAATACAAAAACATTGTTTCGTCCCTGTTCTTTGTCGTGCATTAAAATTAAGCCACTTAAAGCAGAGTAATATTTATTGTAGCTGATAATATCATTACAGGTGGCGTGGCTGGTGATGATCAATGTTTCGAGCAGTTCAACTCTAAAGGTTCGGTAACGGGTCACTGCGGAGCTGACCTGAACGGAGAGTTTACAAAGTGCGATACGGAGTAAGTTCCCTTCCAAACTTGCAACCAGATAACAGCTATATTTTTACAAATTTATATACAGTAAAATCTCATTATAATGTACATAAATAAAGCCTCAACTTTTATACTTAATAATGAAAGTACTTCCAACTGAAAGAGTTATTTTTAAACCTTTACAATATGNATAAAGCCTCAACTTTTATACTTAATAATGAAAGTACTTCCAACTGAAAGAGTTATTTTTAAACCTTTACAATATGGGTTTCATGAAATTATAGCACAATAAGTAATTTTAGTGAATAAAATTAATATGTAATTACAAAGAAATATTTTTTTTTAATTGAAACAACAAAATAAAACAGTACATTCTAAAATGTAAACATGACCAAATTACTAGTGCTGAGCNATAAAGCCTCAACTTTTATACTTAATAATGAAAGTACTTCCAACTGAAAGAGTTATTTTTAAACCTTTACAATATGTGTTTCATGAAATTATAGCACAATAAGTAATTTTAGTGAATAAAATTAATATGTAATTACAAAGAAATATTTTTTTTAATTGAAACAACAAAATAAAACAGTACATTCTAAAATGTAAACATGACCAAATTACTAGTGCTGAGCAGATACAGATTTCTACCGATACCAGTACCAACCATTACTTCCTTGCTGATACAGCCGATATCCTATACCGATACAATGGACGTACAGGTAAAGAACTGAAAGACTTCTACTAGCCATAGAAGTATTTTGGAAAGTTGATGGAGATATGTGTTAGTCAGTGTCAAACTATGTACTATCTGAAGGAGATCTGTGTTAGTCAGTGTCACTCTTTGTTCTATCTGAAGGAGATCTGTGTTAGTCAGTGTCACTCTTTGTTCTATCTGAAGGAGATCTGTGTTAGTCAGTGTCACTCTTTGTTCTATCTGAAGGAGATCTGTGTTAGTCAGTGTCACTCTTTGTTCTATCTGAAGGAGATCTGTGTTAGTCAGTGTCACTCTTTGTTCTATCTGAAGGAGATCTGTGTTAGTCAGTGTCACTCTTTGTTCTATCTGAAGGAGATCTGTGTTAGTCAGTGTCACTCTTTGTTCTATCTGAAGGAGATCTGTGTTAGTCAGTGTCACTCTTTGTTCTATCTGATGTTTTTAGCAAACATACAAAACAATAGGGAAATTAGTTTCACATAAGTTCTTTGATATCAAAGAAAAAAAGCAGCACTAAAAAAAACTCTTATAATATGTTTTAATTCTAGGTCAGGGTAACTTAAAAAATTTATGTTTTAAAATTATCAAGTAAAAAAAATTAAATCTACAAGGTTGTGTACGATGTTTCTTAGCATAAGTCAACTTTGATTATATTCAGAAAATTAAAAATTACTAATTTGTGTAGTTTTAAATTGAGCACCGCAATTAAGGCTCTCCCTCACACTTCCCATAGATGATAATCTCACAGCAGGGTAGCTTCTCCTGACGGTTGTTGAGTGACAGTCTGTCAGTTTAGTTCTTAGAATAAGAACTAAGCTGAGTCTGTCTTACTCCAAAGTCGCCACCCTAGCCAAGAATAACAGAAATATCCGCTAAAAAGAAAAACAGTTGGGGCAGGTTCCGATACCGACACCATAATATCGGCCAATATTTAATATTGGGTATTGGTATCAGCTAAGTTCTACAAATTATATCATACAAACATAGAGTGAGTGAGTAAAGAGATTAGAGAAGCTCTTAACATCAAGCTCTTGAGACCCGATGTGGGTGAAGTGAGGTTAGTATGGAGTAGAACTAGAATGCAAAGGTGGGGGAAACGGGAGAACCCAAAAAAATCTTGCAGACCAGCAGCATCATCTGACACGATTCCCACATATGACTCTGAGAGCGACCCCGCTGGGAATCGAACCTGGTTCACCTCAGTGGGAGGCGGGCATTCTGACCAGTACACCACCATTGCCCCTGCTATGGTAAAAGATCTGATTTTAAAAAATTTCAAAAGGGAGCATTTTGAGACAGCACACAGTATTCAATGAGCTGTATTGGATATTAAATGCATTGGAAATATGTAAATNATTTTGAGACAGCACACAGTATTCAATGAGCTGTATTGGATATTAAATGCATTGGAAATATGTAAATTGGAAAAGAATTAAAATCTTTTGTACAATGATTTTGTCATTCAAAACTTTCAATGTTTCCAGCAATTTTCGCCAGTATTATGTATAGTTACACTAACAAAAATCCAGACGTTGCTTGCCAAAGTGCATTTTTTTCCCAGTGAAGTCAGTGTTAAAACATTTCCCGCATAACATCAAAATTATATTTACATGAAATATTAGTTTCAGTCAGTAGGTAGACGTATTGCGAATAAAATTATACCACATAACTGTAAACTTTGCTACCTTGCTGCCAAAACTGTTTATTAATATCGAGCGGCGCGTTTTACCCAGTACAATGTAAATTATCAAGTTCGTCTTGCATGAAAATAAAGAAGATTTCAAAGTGAAATATTAATTTATTTCAAAAGATAAACGTATTTTGAATAAACTTCCTTCAGTGTTATTTGTTAAGGGTAAGTGGTGTGGTTTTAAAAAAAAATCAAATCACTAATAATTAAGCAGTGTGCACTATTTGAAACCATGCATTACTTTTATGCGCGCCCTTAGTGGATCTGGTGGCTGGTCGGCAGCGTCAAGGCTCTTTCGTCCCGGGCGACGGAGAAGCAGTGGTCGCCGCTCTGACGGGATTTTTCTGGGGCCTACGTTGCAGGATTTGGCCACTTCTATTATAGAGCGTTGTGCCTTAGGTGTGCTTGCGAGCGATGGTCGAGTGGGTGCCCTGTTAGGGGTGTAGGTAGGTGTAATGTTAAGTGGTCTGTCCACCCTAGTGACGTTAATAGGCCGAATGAAGGAAGGCGGCTTCTTTGGCGGCGTTGGTGGCAGCGGAGAAACCGCATGGGACACGTGCCAAACTGCTCCAGTGTTGCCCAGGAAGATGAGCTTCCAGAGCTCCACTTCGAGACAGTTCCCAAAGGGTGAGGTAGGGAGCGAGGTTCTAGCTCCTGACCATTCCTGCAATACTGTTACTAAGATTGGGGATGAAACTGGCGATAGCGGGAGCTAGGTGAAGAAAGAATGAATAGAGCGCTGGTAGTGAAAATGCAACCAAGTTTATTTATGCCTGTTGATTGATTGCTAATTAAACACACACAAACCATCCTGTGCCCGGTCTAGGGCCTGAAGGACCAATCCCAGGTCGCCAACCGGTATGTGGCCCAGTCTCGGAAGACGCGATAGTGCGGGGGGTAAGGGTGAACCAAGTCAGCAGTACTCGAACTCGAGTCAACTGTGCTTGAGCTACAAGGCAGCTGAAAGTGCTGCAGACTTTGGCGTGCTGGTAGGCAGTGAGGCAGTACCTTGCAGAGCAAGACTCTCGACAGTGCTGCGAATGGCAGTGACGACTTGAAGTCTGTTGACTCTAGGGCAGAGTGACGTTCTGCGAAGGAAGTCGCGGTGTCAGTAGGCTCTCGGGCAGCAAGACGTTCAGCAGCTGGACTGGCGCGAGACAGCCTCTCGGTATATACTCAGGCAGAGTGACGTTCTGCGAATGACTAACGTTAGACAGCCTCATACTGAGGACTGCGAGCTCAGAATGCATAGAGAAGAGACATAGAGAGAGTGGCGGCGGTGAGCCAGAGGAGATGGCAGAATGCGGTCGAAGCTCGCAGCTACTTCCCCTCACGTGCTCAATGTCTGGAGGGGTAAAAGAGTGGCGACGTGATGTGAAGCGGGTTGCGACGCTGCAGGCGACAACAGTTGAGCAAGCCACCCCTGGGCTTTAAGGCATGCTGTAATGGCTCTTCTTAGGAGGGGTTCGCGGCTGTGGCGAAGCTAGATGAGAGAATGACGTTGCTCGTGGCGCGTCAACTTTATGTTTGAAAAAGACTACTGTATTCGTTTGACTATATGTAAGTATGATACACCGCCATCACATCCATGCTCTTATTTGTTAACAGGGCGCTCCTAGCCATTTCGCCAATTCCGCACCCCGGCCGCCCAGTCGGCGGGGAAGAGAGATCACGCCCTCTCAACGCAGAGATGACCAGCGCTCACTGAAATTGACCAAATCCAAAGCCCCGACCTGTTCCTCGGCCGCGCCGCGCATAGCCCTGATCTCATTTACCAGATCGCACCGAGTATGTCCTACTCCAAGGCCTGAGATCCTAGTACTCAGTTTACCAAGCGTGTGGTCTGGCCGGAGCACTACCCACACCCCTGAAGTCATCTCAGGACGCTACCAGAGCAGTGCCCTGCTCACCGCCCGGCTCTTCAATAAGAAGGGGAATCTCTCCGAGCCTCCTTCAGCATGCAGAGTCAACCACTGACAGCACGAGTCCAACCTCAACTTATCCGTACACCAGAGAAAACCTCCGGATGGGCCAACCAGATCATCCCGTGCTACCTCTTATTTTCCATGTCACGAATGGGTTTTCGAATGCCCCACCGCCAGGGCCGCCACCCACGGGCAAGTGGGTGGCGGGTGTTGGGTACCTTCATCCTAGTCCGGTTTGATACCCTGGGTTTTCGTCACCGAGTGCCGAACTTGCCACGCCGCCCATAAGGCTCGCCCCGCTGACGTCAGACACTCGTCCTTTACCATACATAGAATTTCTTCACAGGGAAATTCCTGTTTTGGGCCCCAGTGGCCTGAATGCCAAGAGGTCCAACACCCCACCAAGTGGTTGGGACTAGGTACTAACTATCAGACCAAGCCATCACGGCAGAAACCCCTATCCAGCTACTAGGAAGCTGGCATCCCATAGGGCACGGGTGGCGGAGCCCAATCTGTTTAAACGGGGGTGGTACGAGAAGCCTTGGGTTGCCATGGGTGTTTAGAGGCTATAAAAGACGCATCACACACCCTTTCTGGAAGTCGGTGCGGGGCCGGACTCGGCTACTATATCATAGTACTGCCACACCACCTCAAGTGTCCGGCCGCCTTCCAATTGGGCAAACCGCGTTTGATTCCTGGCGGGATCACTACCGTATTTTCGCATGTGGGAATGTGGGAATATTGCCGGACGCTGCCACTGGTCGGCAGGTTTTCTCAGGGAAATCTCATTTCCCCCACCCTTGCATTCCAGCACTTGACTTCACTTCATTCTTATTGGCTCTCAGGACCTCTATGTTAAGAGCCTTCTAAATCTCATCACTTCTTTCACTTTTACCTTAGAAGTGTGCCATATCAACCTGAGGAGAGCGAATTGTGAAATGTAGCACAAGCATTGGAATGTGGTTATTAATGATGATGAAGATGGGTGATGTGGAGTAAGACGCCTGAATAAAGCAGCACAGGGCAAATGAGAGCACTCTGAGAAAACACACTTGCCGGCGGCAACATTTCCACATGTGTACATCTGAGACTGGTCATAGTGTAGTCCTGTAAACTGGAAGTTATGGTGGTGTAGCATTCAGAGCATTTTCCACCCACTATGCTGAAACTGATTCAAGTGCCACCGAGGTCATATTCAGATGTTTGTGTATGGGAAACATGCAGAATGTTGCTGTTGGCAAGTTTCATCGGTGCTCTCTAAGTCCCTACTCTTGCACGGTGCAGTGGTCGGTGTGTGATGTGTGCGTGCGCTGTGTTCGGCAGGAACGTGCGGTGCGGCTCACTGCAATGCCAGCTGGGGAACAGGTATCCCATCATCGCGGGGATGGACCAGCTTTACACGCGCACTATCATCTCCATCAAGGGAGTGGAGTACGAGTGCAAGTAAGTATGCTCTCCTTACTGTGTCCTCTGGAGCCTGGTAGGCTTCCCTCCCGTTTCCTCTCAACACCCTCTGAGCTAGTGTACATTATTTCCACATTGCTACTGAGGGGCATGGTGCAGTGCTAACAATTTCTTCTCGCGTTCAGGAAGAGCTGGGTTTGACTCTTGATCCAGCTATCCTGATTTTGGTTTTCATAGCTTGCGAAATAGTTCCATGTGAAAGCCAAGATCGTCCCTTGAAACAGGCCACATATGATTCCTTCCCAAATTGTGAACGTCCTAGCTACTTATTTTTCCTCTGATAGCACAACTTAAAACAATTAAGTAAAATTAATAAAAATTGAAAAAAATTGCATCTGTTATAATTTATAAATGAAAGCTAGAGTCAGTGGTTTGAAACATAAGTAGGGTCATGCAAATGTGGCTTCGTGTTTCACAGAAAGTAAATAAAAATTGTATTTCTGAAATTAATATAACTGAAACCAAACGAAAAATAATTTAACATTGAATGAAAATCTCAACACTTTATAGAACTTTTTATTATGTACTGTTAAATACAAGATTGTACATAATCAGCTAAATGTAATGTTAAACATGTACGCAAACTGTAGTACCGTCAATGGCCATAACAGTACTTCTAAAATATGTCATTGAAGTGGTTGGTTATGAAAGAAAAGAGCTATAATTGTATTGCCTAAAAGAGAAATTATTACTGAAATAATGTCCTTGATGAACTGAAGAAAAACATTTTGTCAAAATTGTAAGTTAAATATTATTTAGTTATTTTGGTAATTTTATAATGGGCACAGGCATATGTTTTCACGATTATTAGGTTAAATGAACATTTGATAAGCACTTCAATATTTGTTTAATATAAAAATGTTTGTTTCATATATGACTATAGCCGAAATTTAAACAGATTTTTCAATATTGTTTCAGTAAACTGAATATTTGCACAGCTCTAAACAAAAACGTAAGTAAAAATGCTCGATGTTAACATGGTGAGGAGTATTATTTATTTAACTAGTCCTTGGAACGAAGCCACTTCTAAGCCTCCGGAGGACTGGAGCAGATGTAGACTTCTGTTTTCATGAGGAAGTCGCATCCCCACAGTGCAGGTAGAGCGCCGAGGGAGGGGATGCTCTGTCTCGTCGTTATGTTAGGAAGCAATATTAAATTAATCAAATCAGTCAGTATTTTAAACTATTGTGCTATTATAATGTTAGTTTTTGAATAGTTTTGAATCACAAGTCCCTCTGGATCAGTCCCTGTGTGATGCTGTAGTAATGCTGTTCATGAAAATAACATTGAAGGCAACATTATGAACTACAGGAAGTTGCGCTACAATAATACACATTTCCTTGCAAAACCATAAACTCTTGCATGTGAAAATCATTCAGTCTAGATATTTATCCGATATTTTAGACACCAAGTTTAAACAATTTGTTATTACCTTCGGTACATCAGTGGAAACCCTAACCAGTACCAGTAAGTCAATAGCAAAAATAAATTACTAAGTGCTTTTGAAATTTGTTTTGTTTTACCTTATTACAATTTAATATTTTTTTATTTTTCGGCTTTAAATTCTTAAAAAGAAAGACACAACCTACACAACAGGCAACTATTACACAAACATTATTAACAGTATTCATAACAAAAAAATTTTAATGTTATGTTGTAAACAAACTATTCGCNCAACTATTACACAAACATTATTAACAGTATTCATAACAAAAAAATTTTAATGTTATGTTGTAAACAAACTATTCGCATAAGTTTCTTATAAAACTAAAATATTCACATACTTTAAACAGTGCTAATACTATTAACCAAATGCATTTTCCTGTTTTCCAAAAATAAGCTTATCTAATTTTTTAAGTGGCAATTGCGTTGTGACATTTGATATGCGTGTTATACCTACACACTGCAGTTAACGCAGCAACTTATAGACGTTCACTTTCTGTCAAACTGATATTTTATTTTATTTGGTCTTGTGGATTGTTACCAAGTACAGTATAATCGTAATTTTACATTCCCCTTAGTTATATTTTCCCCTTACACGTGTATCTATTAATTCATTTCCCATAATTTTCCCTATGTTTACAGTGTATTAGGTTCCTACTATTAACACTACAATTTGTTATGGTTTCCCCATATTTTTCCATCCATTTGGTTAACAAAGTTTCGACATTCACACAGCCTACCGCAGTGGTGTTTAGAAAACCCACGCATGCGGATATTGAGAGTGCAATAATTTGTGTTCAACACAGCTTCATGTGGAAACGAAAGTGTACACTGAAAATGTTGAACAATGTGGGAAAAAATTCACGAGAGTTGCAGCATGATTACAAGGGGAAAAATAATAAAAATGCGATATATGAATGTGTAATTCCGTGATTTGGTTCATAAGAAGAATTAACATCTCACTGGAAAATCGAAGTAATCAAAGATTAATGGTTTTAATTTTAGACCTCAGGTCTAAAAGTACGTAAAAGACCTCAGACCATAGTCTTCAGCTTTGATAGTTTTCCCTCATTTACACTTTCCTTTGGTTTACACCATTTCACATTTGTCCCCAGGAAAGTGTCAGATAATGGTTCTAATGTAGTGGCAATAGCTCATCTATGTATCATTCAACAGGCATGTGCAGATATTGCAAGACTTCTTGACACATCCCATCTTAAGTCTCGATAATGACCATTTATACCTGTACAGATTTCTTAGCTGTAACCGAGTGTGTTGTTAAGAATGTATCATTAACCTTTCACTATAATATTTTGTATTCATACGAAAAACTTGACAGTTTGTAAAAATTATTAGTACTGCAGATTAATTTCCATTTTTTTTTGCCATAACTTGCTGTTTGTCACAGTTTTCATGTTTTGTATAATGCAAGAATAAGAAAAAAAATACTACTTACCAAAGTAAAATTGTGCTGTCACTTACTATAAGATGTTTGTAGAAATAATGTGTATTAGTTCATGTAAGTTTTAGCATACGTATTTATCAAATGAAAAAATTATGTTGTATTTTAAATGTTATAAACTATTCAACTTGTATAAATTAAGTAAATTAATGCACTTTAAATTAATGTGACACGTATATTCTTATATGTTAAAATTATGCTCAATTTTATACATACTTGTAAAGATAAATNATTTTTTTTGCCATAACTTGCTGTTTGTCACAGTTTTCATGTTTTGTATAATGCAAGAATAAGAAAAAAAATACTACTTACCAAAGTTAAATTGTGCTGTCACTTACTATAAGATGTTTGTAGAAATAATGTGTATTAGTTCATGTAAGTTTTAGCATACGTATTTATCAAATGAAAAAATTATGTTGTATTTTAAATGTTATAAACTATTNTTAGTTCATGTAAGTTTTAGCATACGTATTTATCAAATGAAAAAATTATGTTGTATTTTAAATGTTATAAACTATTACACTTGTATAAATTAAGTAAATTAATGCATTTTAAATTAATGTGACACGTATATTCTTATATGTTAAAATTATGCTCAATTTTATACATACTTGTAAAGATAAATNCTTTAAATTAATGTGACACGTATATTCTTATATGTTAAAATTATGCTCAATTTTATACATACTTGTAAAGATAAATTTCTATTGCAATTGTAGACAAATTCTAAACGTGATAATCTATTTAAACTCTAAAAGAACGTAGGTTTATTTTCTTATTCTTTCTGGCCTTTCACCATGGCTTCATTCCCCATTCGATTGCAACTGGGTACTATAGATTTAACGTCCTCTTCCTACTCTATATCCCTGTATGGATCAAACACTGTACAGATACGTGTGTCCAAGAGGGCGTATTCTCAGCAATCTCTTGACTCAAATTTGTTTGTATTTTATTAGCATAAGCGTTGAAACTGGTGAAAATTGCAATTTGTTTGTGTTTGTGCTGGCGGTACATTAGTGGAGTATTTTGGGTGGTCATCGAGAGCCAGTGAGTGTGAAGTGAGGTGATGATGGAGCAGCACTAGAATACAAGGGCAGGATAAATGGGATAGCCCAGGGAAAGTCGCAGACTAGTGGTATCATTCAGTCAGCACCCGAGTGGCGTCAACCTTGGTGAGAGGCAAGCATTCTTGTTACTGTACCACCGTGGCCTTGGTGAGAGGCGAGCATTCTAGTCACTGTGCCACCATGGCCTTGGTGAGAGGCGAACATTCTAGTTACTGTGCCACCATGGCCTTGGCCTTTCACTACAGTATATCTTAATAGATGCATGGAGGTGTTAGGAGGTACACCTTGCTAAAGGAAAAAACTAGCGAGTGCTCTGAAAATTCATTTTACTGTGATCCTGATTTTGTCAGCTACAGTCATACCTCGTTAACCAAAACCTCTTCAATACTAAGTTCTTATTAATGCAAAATTGTTTCCCCTCCTTGGAGTATTTGTGTTGCAATGTATCAAGGTTATGCAAATTAAACTTTTTTTCACGAAATGAAAAAAAAAAAATATGATACGAACTTTTGTGAAACTGAAATGAAAATGAAAAATTATTTCATAAGAGCTCAGTTTTAATGAAAGTTTAACAAATTTTTTCATAACATTTAAGCAAAATATTCATTATGACAGATTCATTACAAAACAAAACGGAAAAAAAAAATCAAAGTTATGGAATATTTATCACAAAAGTTTTTGCCTATTTTTAAATTTTCATTTTATGCAGTTACTTCATTTATGAAATAATGAAAACCAGCAATATGATTTCCAGACAAATATTTCCTTTGCTAGTGCACTAAAAGAACATTCATTAAACACCCAAATATTCATTGAAACAGAGGATTTTCATTCTGGTACAAGTTTTGGCAACCATATTTCTTACCGAAACATTAATGAAAGTTGTAATTTTTTCCGTTTTGTATACTGAATATTCACACAACCCTACAACGTAATATCAAGTTCACTGGTGAAAAGAAGCCGTAGTGAGAAGAATGTGTCTTATGTTCCAGTATGTTGAATCACAGTACAAACATATGAATTTTTTTTTTAGATTTCATGTAATTGCTATAAATGCCTGTTAATGGAAACCTCATTAACACAAACTGCAAAAATGTATGTCCCTTGAGGTTTCTACCAAAGAGGTTTCACTGAACCGCAGTGATTGCCAATTTTTTTAAACTTGCGACTCCCTTTCCCTGCTAATCAGGTACCGGCGGCACTCTCATGACAGACATGAAAGTATGAGTCGTTTAAACTTTGATTCTTTATTAATGTTTGCGCAGGATACTTATTAGGTAGAAAAATGAAGTTCAGTAACCTTGTAGATATAAAAGTGATTCAAAGTACCAAAAAAAAAAAAAAAAAAAAAA
>NQII01000319.1:295674-338125 GCA_002778355.1 Clitarchus hookeri | reverse complement strand
AAAAAAAAAAAAAAAAAAAAAAAAAAAAACATTTTGTGCAGTATAATTGTGTTTAAATATGGCTTTTACATTGGTCTTCATTTTCTGAGTTCTTCATAACTGTACTCAGAAAATTCTGAAAATCTATCTCATTTTTGTTGAACAAATGACATTTTTTTATTATTACAAACAAATAAGAATATATTTATTTGTATTCTATTTCACTCTCCTAACGAGGAGGATGAACTTGTTTATTCTTAATTGGTTCACAGTATCTTGATGTTATTATAGATATTGCAACACGTAACTTCTTGCAGCTACTGCAGATAGGGCTAGTTTCAATGACAGAACTTTGGTACCGGACAATACCGTAGACTTACCGGTCTTTGATTCTAACCTCTGAGTAGGTAGACGATGATAACCTCGACGCGACACCCTTGCCAAAGTTTGGCAGCCCCCTCGGAGCCGCGGCGCACAGATTGGGAACCACTGCTGAATAGGCTTGTTTATACATAGAACATCAAAACTCTGTCAAAACTTCAATGATAGGTTTGTTGTCATTGCGGTCATCAGGTCACTTTCCGAGCAGAGTCAAACCCAGATTATTTCATGTGGGAAATGTGGTAGACGTTGCTATTGGCCATGGTTTCCTTGAGATTCTCCAGTTTCCTATGCTCTTGCATTCTTTTGCTGCTCCATTCCCATCTCAANCTCTTGCATTCTTTTGCTGCTCCATTCCCATCTCAATTCACACCCGAAGTTGCTAAAGACGTGATTATTAAACATGCGGCTAGTTTCTGAATTCATTTGTGTAATGGTTGCGTGACATGCNTATTGGCCATGGTTTCCTTGAGATTCTCCAGTTTCCTATGCTCTTGCATTCTTTTGCTGCTCCATTCCCATCTCAATTCACACCCGAAGTTGCTAAAGACGTGATTATTAAACATGCGGCTAGTTTCTGAATTCATTTGTGTAATGGTTGCAGAGCGACGAGTGGAGCAATGGACCTACCTGAAGTGCCTAACATGGGTCTGGTCAGAGACGGCACGCCGTGTGGTGACAATCTGGTGAGTGACAGTGCTGCCAACTGCTGAGGGCAGGTAGTGAAATAAGAAGGCCTTGTACAGTGAGCTCTCACCAGCTGACCAGCACTGAGGGTCACTTGTGGATCTTCAGTACGGTTGACTGCCACGTTTACTCTTTTATCTACAATTCCAGTTTCTTAGATTTGGTTCTACCTATTGTTCTTGTCAATTATTACATTTTTCTTTTTTAAGATTAGGTTTTCTCTATTTATTGCCATAAGTTCCATTTAAGAATGTTTGACAAAAATTTTCGCACGACATGCCATAAATAATGGCTTCTGAAGGATTATTAAACTGTTGCTCCTCTAACGCCTTTATTAATTTTTGAGTAGCAATTTCCAGCAAGAAATGGNTTCTGAAGGATTATTAAACTGTTGCTCCTCTAACGCCTTTATTAATTTTTGAGTAGCAATTTCCAGCAAGAAATGGCAATCTTTTCTTGCGGGCAAATACAGAAATGATCGTGGAAACAGAAGTCTTGCAATAAATGTTTTAGAACATACCCAAAATAAAATAAAAAATCTGTAAAGCTAGTTTTGGCGAAATTCCATAAANATGCAATAAATGTTTTAGAACATACCCAAAATAAAATAAAAAATCTGTAAAGCTAGTTTTGGCGAAATTCCATAAATTCAAGGTGACCGGGGATTGGTTCCCCTTAACTGCAAAACCTAAAAATATAAATGTAAAATGTACTTGCAAACAAACAAGTTATTACGATGGTATGTAAGAACAAGTATTTATAAATGTTTGTGTAAAATTTTGGTTCTGTTCAGAAAATTTCTTAGTTTCTCAGATTAGTTTGTTTATTGCACTTGTGTTAAGCAAAAATACTAACTTTCAATTTAAGGTGAATCAAAAACATAGTGTTGCCAACACATGTTCAATTTTTCCTTTCTGCATATCCAGCTTACGTATTCATTGGTGTTTGCCAGCGATAAGGGAACATTTATCACTAACCAGCAAATATTTCTACTTGTTAATGACGCAATAGTTGTTACCAGTGATATTCATTAAATTAAATGAGAAAGGATTGAGGTTTGAATTTCAACCTTAAATTTAGTTTTGCCCCTTGTTGAAAGATTACTCACATATCACAACATGTGAAACCAGCAGAACTGCAAGGCTTATGTTGTGATCCCAACTTAAATTCAATTATAAGTTTTATGCTATTATTTTATTACTATTTAGTTGAAATTTGTGAAGAAATAGTTTATTTGGTTATAGTAAAGAGGTGATATCTTTGAAGACTCCAGAGTGTGTTTACAGTTACTTGCTGCTGTTTCATTTTCAGATTCTTTAAAATCCTAAATGCATGGACTAGGGTTGCTAGCAATCCCATTTTGTATGGGATTTCCTGTACCCTGGGGATTAAAGAAATATCCCGTATGGACATACAATGGGTAGAGACATGAAAAAAAATAGCATTTGCGATAAAACAAAAAATAACGCTAATTTTAGCATTTTAGTGCGAATAAAGGGATTTTTCCCGGTTTACTTAAAATAGAGCTATTTTGAAAATTAACACCGACCTTTATTTGAAACTATACCTATATTCGCNTTTTCCCGGTTTACTTAAAATAGAGCTATTTTGAAAATTAACACCGACCTTTATTTGAAACTATACCTATATTCGCAGAATGAGTGTTACACAATGATTTTTGTTGCTTTTCTATCTATATATGGCAAAAAAAAATGCACACCGACAAACAATGAATGTTTATATAACGTTTTGTGGTTGATATTAGGAATACTCGTCACACTGTTTACCAAACGTCCGTCTTCTTCGTTGCAGCAAATAGTTATTTTTGCGTGTTAAAAATTCCCAATATCTAAGTGTCAATAATACGTGGATCACATTTTGTAGCTTTCTTTGAACGACACGCCCTTTCCCTTTCTTTTTTTTTTTTTTTACGTATAAAGTCCAGAAATATAATAATCACCAAACAGAAGTGTTATTGTTAAGGTAGCGGGAATTATTACAAGGACTTGACGACCATAGGATACATGCGGCTAGAGAATATTTGACAGGAAATCAGCGCACGAGTTAAGATGAAATTTTCATCACTGCTGCATAGAACTGAAAATTTAGCAAACGCTGAATTTTCACATGAAAAAAACGAAAAATTACGCCTTGTGAGAATTCTAGCTGTAATTCACGAATTGTACAAAATGCTGTAGTATTTTCGCGAATTAAATATTATGTCACATAGTTGCTTCTTACGACGTATTTTGTGTGTTTTTGCATATTCGAATACGAATGCATGCAGAGTTCGTCAGTAGATTTCTTCGATTTATCATCATAAAAGAAAACATGTTTTACTTTCCGTAACGTGTGTTTACGGCCATAAATAACATTACCGCAAGTGATGATGCGTCAGAGTTAGCATTATAGTGCACGGCCTTGCAAAATGTTTACTTGCTCTCTAGGAAACCCCNGCAAGTGATGATGCGTCAGAGTTAGCATTATAGTGCACGGCCTTGCAAAATGTTTACTTGCTCTCTAGGAAACCCCGTCATTGTATTGTTCACGTCTACCAAACACCACCTTATGTATGGAATTCACGCCAACTAGTTCGCTGAGTTTGTTTAAGTTGATAGCATTTTCACGTTTTATCCAACAACTGTTAATTTTTTACAAAGCAGCGCGGCTGTCAAAAATGTGTATTTCTTGTATTCTTCCTGTTAACTGTATTTTTTATCATACATATTCTCTTAAATATTTGCTGTAAAAAGTAACACGTTTTGAACGAAAGTTTTGTTAGCGGGCCTAACGAAAAAATGTGTTGTTGAAAGTTCAGATAGTTAAAACATAAAGGTAGATTTATCTAATATTATTTTCTGTTCGTACAAGGCACTTTTATTTTTTTTAACAGTGCTTTTTTATTTGTTTATAAATTCTTTACATTAGTCTCTTCATGAAACAGTATGCCCTTGCCGGTGCATTGTGACCATTGTTCAAAGTGTCGGGCAGAATACAAAATAATAAGTAAGAAAATGTGAAATAGTTTCAAATGTTGTCTGTTGATAAAGGGAAGTAGTGGTTTTGTCTTAAAAACGTGACTGTATTTTCTCTGGGAAATTGGTATTTTAGCAAGGAAATAATTGTTTTTAAAAACACTGCTTTTCAATAGGAATAACACTGCCGATTTCAAGTTTCNGGTATTTTAGCAAGGAAATAATTGTTTTTAAAAACACTGCTTTTCAATAGGAATAACACTGCCGATTTCAAGTTTCGCGAATAAAGTGATATTTCTCAAATTAGGCATGTCATTATAAAGAGGACATGAAAAAATGGAGCAATTCACGTGCAGAAACCTGCATTTTTGTAGCAAGGAAATAAAAGCTATTTTTGACAAAAAATAACAACCATTTTTCAAAAAANGTGCAGAAACCTGCATTTTTGTAGCAAGGAAATAAAAGCTATTTTTGACAAAAAATAACAACCATTTTTCAAAAAATTACACATATTTTGGAAAAAATAACACCTATTTTTTCAGGTCTCTAACAATGGGACATCATACAGTATATCCCATATCTCGAACTTCTTAAAAAATTAACTGAATATTTGTACACACGGTGTCTCTAATTTACCGTTTCCATGATTATAAATACTTAAAAGCTTTAACCCAGAGGCCACAGATAGTTGGAACTGACGTAACCATGTGTTGTCCGTCAACAAGTTTGTTCGTGGAAGTAGCGCTTGCCAAGATGAGTACAGTACTGTTACAAGCGGCTGCTCTGAGCATGCGAGGCATGTATGATTTATTGACACACACGCACTATCAGTTGCAACCGGAAACGCAGCGGCTTTTGACAAAGGAATGTTTACAAAGCGTGCCTGTTAAGCCTATCAGAGTGCGTGCCGCTCCCGACCTTGTCTTCGAGACATCTGAAAAATGCTTTGGATTACTGACCTAGTTACTCTTAGCTAAGACCTGGCGTGTGGCGGACTTTCCAGGTCAAGGCCAGCAGAGAATACATAATGCATGGGGTCTCCGAGCTGGCAGTTGTTGAATGGATGAGTTTCAGCGATATACAACTAGCAAGAAGAGAAGCGCGTGGCAAGAGAAATGACAAGCGGGAGGAAAATTTTTGACTGCGAACATCAGAGCAGTGAAGAGTACGACTGCAGGCTGGACTATTGCACTGGATGCGTGAATGAAAGACATTACAAATGATGGAAACAGAGAGACTGAACATGTGTTAATGATGAGTATGAGAAAANGGATGCGTGAATGAAAGACATTACAAATGATGGAAACAGAGAGACTGAACATGTGTTAATGATGAGTATGAGAAAATTGACTGTAACCAAACAGAGACATGAAGGACGTCATTAGAGTGGAAGTAAATATTTAATATTGTGCTCACTGTGTAAAAAAAAAGGGTAATAGTGGAGATAGATAATTTAATGCGGTGTGAATAAATTTAAAAACTTATTTAGTTATCTTATTATTCTTAAGACCTCCATCCCTCACAAACTCAGATACGCCCCTCAGTTGTTCATGTAACAGTACTTTTTTTTCCAGTGTGTGCTGGCGCCGTCTGTTTTAAAGCCAATTTAATCAGAAATTCAAATCACACAAAATCATTATTGTAGTTGCAGCTAATATGTGGTTGTTAACTGATGTATAATAGCGACTTTTGCTCATTACAAAGAGTTTTCAAAAGTGCTTTTTATAAGTTTTNAGTGGTTGTTAACTGATGTATAATAGCGACTTTTGCTCATTACAAAGAGTTTTCAAAAGTGCTTTTTATAAGTTTTCCTTGATCATTTTACTGCGATCAAATGTGTTCAAGCTGTTGGAAGTGTCCTTTATTGCAAATCTGTAAAAACTGGTAACACTATGTTACTTTGGACAAAAGTGGATACGTGGTTCCGTAAAGTTGATATGCTGTGAAATATTTCAGTTATTATTTTAATTAAGAAACAATTAGTTACCTGCTACTTTAGTTTACATTGTGTATTTTACACCCTCTGAAATTTGAGAATTTGTTGCAGAAGTTTTCTTAGGTTTTGCACTTCTGTCAAACGCTGGGCCAGTATTTATTCAAACCCAGTCAAATAAAGTTTTTATTTGATTTGTTTTTTATTTGCAGACCTGAATAGAATAATCTCTCACTGTATGTATGTTGAATTAGAGTTGTTTAAGTATGTAACACATGCAGTGTAGTAGTATTGTAGAACCATGATATTTCTATTTATAATACAGAAAATCCCCTATTATAGGAACATAGATTTTACGATTACAATAATCTTAATAATAGTAGAGTAAATTTAGTTAAAATATAGCTTAAACCTGCAAGTTCAAAAAACAAGCTAGGATTGGTCGGAGTTAGTGCTAATTGGTCTCCTGTATATATCAGAAAAGTCCCAAAAAATTTGGTTACGAGTTTTCCGCCGTTTGGAAAAAGTGGTCTGCTACCTTGGATTTTTACATGCATTCACGAAAACACTTAGTGCATACAATTTTTGATCTGGAGGGCAGCTCTTTTTTAACATTAGTTGCTTATGAACCGAGCTATTATGTAAACATACAAATATCAATTTTTGATTTTATATAATGAAGCTACATTAAATAAAATAAAAGAAAATTCCTTTTACACGGGGAAAATTTNTATCAATTTTTGATTTTATATAATGAAGCTACATTAAATAAAATAAAAGAAAATTCCTTTTACACGGGGAAAATTTTGATATTACCAAATATTGCTTTGAAACCAAGCATAGCATCAAAAAATCATTGAAACAAAAGTTGTGGAGCATAAACGTTACCATCAAGTTATTGTTACTCTGTACTTTTTATTTGATAACCATTCAAATGATGGTTTTTTTTAATGAGCATGCGCCTTAAGTTGGCAATTTAGGGTTTACAGATACGTTCACAAAAACCTTTTTCTGTCCGTAAATTACTTGCCCTAGATGGCAGCTCTTTTTTAATATTCATTGTAAATGAATCAGGGTATCATTTGGACATACAATATTAATATGTATAAGCTACGCAAATTTGAAGAAAAAATATATATTTTCCGTTTTTATAGGAAAATTTGCGATACTTTGAAATATGGCTCTTTAAACAAAAATTTATTAAAAATATTTTAAATAACAGTAGTAGAATGATTATATTATTGTTGTATGGAGTATGACAGAGTTGTTGTTGGTGGCCAAGTCTGCATATGCATCTTGCAGTTTGGAAACCTGCTTGCTGGCATTTGTATTGTTAATAAATAAAAGTTTTTAATTTTAACAAGTGTAAAATTTAAAAAAAAATCTACTTAATTAATCTGACAATCGTTAATGTCAAACAAAATTGTTTATGTAAATAGTAAAATTGTACGATGATATTTTAAGGTACCCACTCCTCAGATGAGTGTCTGCTTTTTAGTACGGGGTTAGACTGGTGCGAACTGGTTAGTTCTAGTACTTTGCAGTGGATAACTGGTGGGCCACCACCCCGCACCACTACACTCAGTTGCTTGTTGTTGACACTTGTGTCCACAGTTATTTGTTCTTCATNACTTTGCAGTGGATAACTGGTGGGCCACCACCCCGCACCACTACACTCAGTTGCTTGTTGTTGACACTTGTGTCCACAGTTATTTGTTCTTCATTCTATTTTTCAGGGCAGTACGTGTTGAATGTCATGTTAATGATGCATATTTATTNTAAGGTACCCACTCCTCGGATGAGTGTCTGCTTTTTAGTACGGGGTTAGACTGGTGCGAACTGGTTAGTTCTAGTAGTACTTTGCAGTGGATAACTGGTGGGCCACCACCCCGCACCACTACACTCAGTTGCTTGTTGTTGACGCTTGTGCCCACAGTTATTTGTTCTTCATTCTATTTTTCAGGGCAGTACGTGTTGAATGTCATGTTAATGATGCATATTTATTGATTGATTTAACCACGAGTGGTATAATGCATTTGAAAAAGTTTGCATTTAGTTGATTTGCACATGCAGTTAAACCGCTAGCAAATAAATGTCACAAAGGCTGTTGTAGTATGTGGTAATGGTGTCATTCTCAACTCGAATCAACTTTTTCACAGGATTGTGTGCATAAAGTGCAGCAACGAACAGCTGTCTTCATATCTGCAGTATGAGCTTGCGGCATGTCAACCCGTACCGGTTGACGTTTCTATTCGAAAAGGAAACAACTCATTAGAATACTTGAAATGTTTGTACCATCTGATGCCAAGGTTCCATATGGCGCTACTTATATTGTCGATGGTGACCATCTCTTGCGCCAAGTTTGTTTGGCTTCGTCAAGGTAATTACACATGAATTTGTGAGCAGTATGTTTGGTATGTTGTGCAGAGATACAGGCTACGCCATGTGGTGTTCGATGAATATTGCGTATCAGGCACGAAGGATCCCGAACACAAGAGAAGAAGTTGATCCTCGGCACTGGTGGTTGTAATTGTTGAGGATGGGGTTCTTGTCAACACAACACAGCAAGACATCCTTGCAAATTCTGTGAACAAGGCAAGACCAATCTCCGTACTGGAAGTGCATCTCCATGTCGCTGGTTGCCTTGTGAACAAAGCCACATCTGGTGCTGACACTCTCATTGTGGCAACAGTTACATATCAGGAGACCCAGCACCTATGGGACAGGACACTGATATCCTCGAATTTTTGGTTGCTCTGGCTACAAAATAATGTGTTCATTCTTATTCCTGAAACAAGCAAACGTCCTTATCGAGTTTTCAATATCAATGATGTGTGATGGCTAGGAGACCGTAGTGCACGTCACATGGGAGCAAGGCCTTTATTAGCATCAGGTCAGGGACACGGGCTCAAGACATGCTCTAGTTAGGTGGAGTCTGTAATATCTGGCGCTTTGCCTTAATGGTACCCTTGAATATGGTCGGACAGGTAGACCCTCTTCTGGGCATGTAGTCTGGCAGTGCAAGGTAGGGCCTCTGGGATGCTGGGGTTAAATGCAGTTGCTGGCTTACCTTTCTTGAGCTTCACCCAGGACTGTGGTGCGGTTGGGATCTTCCGTACGTGGGCTTGTCCTCACACAGAGGCAGCAGACTGCATGGAGGTCCCCTGGATGTCCCTCGGTCGTCTCAAGGTCTGGGTGCCTGGGTTGGCGGTCAGCAAGGTGGGCTGTGAGGTGAGGCCTCAACAAGTGTCTGGCGGCTTGAGCTTGCTCTCGGAGGGATAAACAGCTGAAGGCTGGTGTGGGCACGATACCCAGTGGCTGGCCAGCTGCAAGGACAGCAACTGTCCTTCGGTCGCTCTATTTTTTATTCCTGCGAGTGAATGACATGAACAGGAAGGTGTTAATTTTCACCTGTTCACTGAAGAGGCAGGCGACGGTTCCCTATCTAAGGTGTACCCAGAGGTTATTAGGGTACTTTCTGTCATACTAATTACTCTATTCGACAAGTCTATATGTGGTGGATGGAGTGGGTTAACTTACTCCGGTGGCGTAACCGCTTTGTGTTGTAGTCTTGCTAGTAGGAGGCTCTACTATACTACGCACCAGGTACTTCTCAGTATACTGTCTACAGTATGGGTAGCAAATTATTAATGTGTTTGTTAATTGCCACATGGCTGTCCTCGGTTATGTGAGGGTCCGTGGTCCTACTCTAGAGTCGGAAATCCAATTCAATACTGTGGTTCCCTGCCGCTCCTTTGTAAGATGATGTTTACCAAGATTGAGGAGAGGTACAAGTTCACCCTAGAAGGGATATGTATTCAGAGCTACGACTGAAACACGTGTTTATTCTCTAGAGAATAACCACTTTGCCAAACCACAAAGCAACCCACAGAAGCATAATTTCAAGGTCAGGTGAAGGAGCCTGTCTGCAAAAACAAGAGTAATAAACTAGGTAGCTATAAAAACAACTAAATCCTAACTGATGCACTGTTAGTACTGAAGGGACTCGGGTGTCATTAATTGTACAAGTAAAATAAGTTAAACGGGGACGTAGAATCTTCGGGGCTGAAGAGGGTGATCAGCACCGCAGAGGGTGATCAGCACCGCAGAGGTTCTGCCCTGGTCACAGGTGCTGGAAGACGTATAATTGCTGGATACTGTTCATTTGAGGAGGGTGAGAAGGGAGCTTTGGCACAACTGGTGTGAGGCAAATTGCTGAGATCAACTGGCATTCCTTGAGAGTGTGCGGTTTTACGTACTGGTGGCCAGGGTGCCTCGAGTCTCGTAGACTGTCGGGGATGATTTCAGGCGCTACTCCCTTTCTTCTTGGGCAGTGTGGTCTGGGTGCACCGACCTGGCGATTGCAAAAGTCTAGGGGTAGTTTTCCTTATTGTGTGGGTGGTATCTGTTGCTGCGTTTGGTATTTGTGTGCAGCGGCAAGTATCTGACGCTCGCTTAGGGGCAATTTACTTTAACTCCTGCGTTTATCATTCATGTGTGGCAGGTGAGTATTTGACGCTCGCTTAGGGGCAACTTACTTTAATTCCTGCGTTTATCATTCATGTGTGGCAGGTGAGTATCTGACGCTCGCTTAGGGGAAACTCACTTCCATTGCCTCGNTTCCTGCGTTTATCATTCATGTGTGGCAGGTGAGTATCTGACGCTCGCTTAGGGGAAACTCACTTCCATTGCCTCGTGATTATCCCTTCTCACAGGAAATATTAGGTGGGGGCGATAGGATTAATTACTATTTGGGTGCTTATTTCAGCACTTCTTGTGTCTGACATGTCCGAGACGGTTTTAAGCTGGCCTTGGAAGCGGCCAGTCATGGTTCGCATCTCGCTGGATACGTGTCTCCACACGAGATGATGTGCAGGCGGCAAGAAAAGAAATAGTCTCCAATATGCGTTGCGCATCATCAGAAAACTTCAAGANACACGAGATGATGTGCAGGCGGCAAGAAAAGAAATAGTCTCCAATATGCGTTGCGCATCATCAGAAAACTTCAAGAAGGGTTGGGTGACATGCCACAGTATCTTCTCTTCTTTTTTCTTCTTCGTCTCTTTTTAATAAGGGAAAGACTTCACTTTCAAAAATATTCAGGATATTCCAGCTATTCATCAGCATGTAGGCATCTTTAACTTCCCGGATATGTCANGTTCACTTTCAAAAATATTCAGGATATTCCAGCTATTCATCAGCATGTAGGCATCTTTAACTTCCCGGATATGTCACAAGAGAGCATATCTGCAGCTGGGATTACTTTCTTTCTAGCTTTGAATGGAGCGGCATGAGTAAAATATATAAATATTGCAAGACATCGCATTTACGTTAGAAGAATAACAGCATCTCAAGGCAAATTTCAGTTTGGCCTCTCTTCCTCCAACAAAAGGAGCAGCATAGCAGCATTCATATCATGTTCATCATTAGGTACAAGAGTGATGAGGTGTAGAATTGCAACCCATCACTTGGGCTGGAAGCTTGATGAGAATGGGGGCTTTGTTACCATACCAGCATTGCAGGACCCTACTTCACGGAATCTTCGTTGGCAAATTTNCTTGATGAGAATGGGGGCTTTGTTACCATACCAGCATTGCAGGACCCTACTTCACGGAATCTTCGTTGGCAAATTTCTAATTTAATTGTCCTGAAGCTCTCTGAAATAAAATGCATGAAATAACTCTGTACCATCACTAATGTGTACGTTATACTACTTTTAAAAGCAATTGTATTTCCTTTATTAATATGTTAATTTACAAACGTGTGGGTGGGGTGCCTTGGGCCTTTTCTACTGCCTGGGATGACTTCAGGCGCCACTCCCTCTCTTCTTGGGCAGTGCGGCCTGGATGCACTGCTCAAAAAGAGAGAGAGAGAGAGTCGCGCCTGATTGCAAAACACTAATTGGAAGTTNGTCGCGCCTGATTGCAAAACACTAATTGGAAGTTTTCTTTGTTGCGTGGGTGGTATCGGATGCTCGTTTAGGGGCAACCCATCTGTGTTGCTGAGTTTGGTATTCGTGTGGGAGAGACGAGTATCTGACAAAATAAATGACTCAACCTACACAATGGGCCTACTTTTATAAGTATTTGAAAATGTTCTTATCACAGTATCTTGCTATTTACGTATTTAATTTCACAATGTCTGTTCCTACTCCCAAATGTCTATAAACTTTGCCTCAGGCACGNCTTGATGAGAATGGGGGCTTTGTTACCATACCAGCATTGCAGGACCCTACTTCACGGAATCTTCGTTGGCAAATTTATAATTTAATTGTCCTGAAGCTCTCTGAAATAAAATGCATGAAATAACTCTGTACCATCACTAATGTGTACGTTATACTACTTTTAAAAGCAATTGTCTTTCCTTTATTAATATGTTAATTTACAAACGTGTGGGTGGGGTGCCTTGGGCCTTTTCTACTGCCTGGGATGACTTCAGGCGCCACTCCCTCTCTTCTTGGGCAGTGCGGCCTGGATGCACTGCTCAAAAAGAGAGAGAGAGAGAGTCGCGCCTGATTGCAAAACACTAATTGGAAGTTNGAGTCGCGCCTGATTGCAAAACACTAATTGGAAGTTTTCTTTGTTGTGTGGGTGGTATCGGATGCCCGTTTAGGGGCAACCCATCTGTGTTTGCTGAGTTTGGTATTCGTGTGGGAGAGACGAGTATCTGACAAAATAAATGTCTCAACCTACACAATGGGCCTACTTTTATAAGTATTTGAAAATGTTCTTATCACAGTTTCTTGCTATTTACGTATTTAATTTCACAATGTCTGTTCCTACTCCCAAATGTCTATAAACTTTGCCTCAGGCACGNTTCTTGCTATTTACGTATTTAATTTCACAATGTCTGTTCCTACTCCCAAATGTCTATAAACTTTGCCTCAGGCACGACGTTACCGCTGTGCTTGTGGCGGTGATGTGTGGTTGGTGGCATTACTGCTATCAATCTCGACACAACTTGACCATGTGCATTGCTGTAACTTGTCATCGTCGTCTTCATCGCAGACAGAAGTTGCATTGCTGCACCCGACACCTGCACACTCACCACACTTTGTCGTGTGTGTCAGTGAACTTCTCTGACACTAACACAGTGTTTATTGCAGTTACAATAAATTAGCCAAAGAAGTTTCCATGGAGCAGGGACCTGCAATTTTAGTATGGTAACAAACCTCTCATTCTCATCAAGCTTCCAGCACCAAGTGATGGGTGGTAATTATACACATCGCCACTCTTGTACCTAATGATAAACTGGTCAGCCTCGGGGGCAGTAGCTGTCCTCCGGTCACTCCACTTTATACCCCTTTTATGGGCGGTGAATGATATTAACGGAAGGTTCTAATTTNAGTAGCTGTCCTCCGGTCACTCCACTTTATACCCCTTTTATGGGCGGTGAATGATATTAACGGAAGGTTCTAATTTCGTCCTCTACAAAGCAGGGGCAGGCGACGGTTTCCCTAGCTAGAATGTACCCAGAAGCGATTAGGTCACTCTTTGTCAGACATGCCACTCCAACCAGCAGATGGATGTGATGGATGGAGATGATTGACTGACTCGGGTGACCTAACCACTTCATCGTGTACATGATAGGAATGCTGCCATGCTGCTGCTGCTGTTGTTGGATGAAGAGAGGCTGAACTGAAATTTGCATTGAAATGTAGCTATTGTCGGTAGGTAAAATCTTGCAATGTTTATATATTTCACTCCTGNTTGAAATGTAGCTATTGTCGGTAGGTAAAATCTTGCAATGTTTATATATTTCACTCCTGCTATTCCATACAAAGCCAGGAATTCTTGCTAGTAGGGGACTATACCGTACTACGTACCAGGTACTCTTCAGTACCCTGTCCACACTATGGGTGGTCTATGAATGTGTGGTGTCTGGCGATGTATATGCCGTCCTTGTTTAGGGGACGGCCCGCATTCCTACACTAGAGTCGGAAATTAGTTAAAAGCCACGGTCACCCTTGAGGACCAGGATAGAAAGGGATATAGTTTCACCCTAGAATGAGTACTTTGAGATTTGACTAGAAAACATGTTTATTCCGTTCTGAATAAACACTCTGATGCGTACTGTCTCCTGCAGTTTACCTTGGTTGTTCGGTAACCCATGGAAGTTAGAGTAAATACAGGTAAAGAGGACATGTCTGAAATAATGAGAACTTTAGTAGTGGCACCCGAGTCCCTCCAGGACTAACATTGTCATCAGTTAGGGATAGTTGTTTTCATAGTTTCATAGTTGATTCATCTCATCAGGGAGGGGGAGCTAGCAGAGAACCCCAGCACTAGAAGGTGTTGGGGCGAGCTGCTTCTGAACAACTGACTTTGACGGGAGTGCGCGTCCTTATATGTTTGTGGCCGGTGTGTGCCTCGGGTCTTGTCAGCCTTCGGGTGACTTTGGTTCCTACCTCTCTCTCTCTTCTTGGGCAGCGTGGTCCAGCTGCACTCTCAGGGATGGTGAGATGGGAAATTTACCTTGTCCGGGTGGCATCTGACACCCGGTTAGGAGCATCTTGCGTTCCTCATTTTGCTTGGTATCAAAGTAGAGGGCAGTTAAACTGTGCGTGTATCTAGTGTGCGGGATATCTGATGGATCAATCGCCATTTCCTTGGGTACCCACGTCTAGTAGAATGCCGGTCGGCTCTGGAGGATGACAGTATCTGGTTTCGATGCTCCACTCAAGCTACGCGATGACACACATGATGAGGCGGAGTTGGAAACAATTATACCAAATACGTATAATGCATCAACTTTCATGATCTACAACTTTTGTTTGAAATATTTTTCAATGCACAGCTTGGTTTCAGAGCAGTATTTGTAAATATCACAATTTTCCTCACAAGAAAGTATTGTTTTTTTTAATAACTGTATCTTCGTTATATCAAATCAAAAATAGATATTATTATGTTCACGTGATAGCCCAATTCATCAGCGACTAATCTTAAAAAAGAGCAGCCCTCTAAGACAAATAGTTCATTCGCAGTAAGTGTTTCCGTGAATTCGTGTAAAATTCCAAAATGGCAGAATTATTTTTTAAATGGTGAAAAACCTGCAACCATATTTCTAGGGAAATTTTATGAGATGTACAAGACACCTACCTAACTAAACAAATCCAAATCACTCCCAACTTGTTTTTTTAACTTCCACCTCGTGCCCTAAATGCACTGTACTAGAAGTAATTCATTCTCAAGAACCATCAAACATTTCTGGAAATTTACAAAAAATTATTTTGAAGATCTAAAAAATTTAATGAGAAATCGTAAGGAATCACAAATTTAAATTATTACTTTTGCTCCCACTGTGATCAATTAAAGTGGTTGTAATATTGCCGCCAATAATTTGTATACACAATATGAAAAAAAATAGCCAAAATTCATTGCAAACTATGAGCAATGTGATGTATGGTGCCGCGCACTCTCTGCTCCTTCAATAGTAGGTCTTGTGCAATGTGTTACATCATGCCTTATGCTCTCTTACCCACCCTTGTTCGAATTCTTACACTCCAATCCCCTGTGTATAGTAACAGGAGACAATATCAGCTTGAGTTATCCCGCTTTTCCAACAACACTCCTCCTTAAGGCTCGGCTTCACCCCTTTTGCACATATTATTCGTTTTTGCGTCGTAATTTAAGTTTCAGAGGTATTGGAAATGTTTAATTACAGAAAATTTAAAATTTACTAATTGTTTTGTATCTAACTTCCACTTTGTGTTATCTTCTCCCTGCAAAATGTCATGGAACTTATTGATAAAATATAAATATGTCCTTGACATTTTACAACTAGCGGATAACACACAATTAAAATTAAGCACAAAAATATTCAACAACTCTTTAAATTTAAATTTTATATAATCGTTCAGTGTCAGCACTTATACTGAATTGGAAATTATTACACAAAAACTAAGAATTTCTGCAAAAGGGAGCCCTAATTCTTGTGACTATGCCGTGGTTTTTATGGTCAATCTTTGTTTTTCTAAAATGTATCATCATGGTTGTTTTATAACTTTAATTTGGCTTTATTTTTGGATTTTGAATTTGGCTTATGTTTGCAACTGACTGTACTGATAATGCTGTGGAAACAGTTGAGTAAATTGTGCCACTGTATTGCTTAAAAAGTTACCTATCTGCATAACACTGCTGCCAATTATGCCACAGTACTGATTGTTTAAGAAATTATGAGAGGTAGTGCAGATTCTGCATATTTATTTGCAATATTTGCCGTTGTAGTACCATGTTTTGTTTGAACTATCACAGCTGTTAATTAATCTTGGGTATATTTACTTACACACTTTTTTGATATTGTAGAATTGCATTATGATTCCAAAATTACTGTTTATATGATAAATGTGTAGTTCTGTCCCTGCATGTTTATAATTTATGAACATAAAATAATATATACAGTATCAGTATTTGTAAACTCCCTTCCCTACCCTCAGCTTGTTCGTATGTGACATCTCACGTGTGGAGGGGTCAAAATGGTTCAAATTTATATAGTCGGTTCACGACTGGAAGAAACTTTTGAAAATCAACCTTTGAAAAAACATCCTAGCCGTTAGCTACATGCATATAACATTACAAACAGCGGCGAGCGCGGATACAGTTATGCCGTTAGGTTGCCAGCACAAAGAGAGGAAATAGTTAAGTTTTAACGTAATTGTAAATTTATCTCTTACAAATGGGCGTCGAAAAGACTTGTATCTTATTATGCCAATTATTAATGACGTGATGCTAACGTATTTAGATTTCTATGTTTCTTGCATACTCACAAAATCACGCTCAAGGTGAAAGTAGAGCGGCCATTTGTTTACAAACCTTCGTTCCGTGTGTTGTTGGCGAGATGTGGTCGACACACGTGCCAGAGAATTGGTGCGATTATCTTGTTTAACCTATAATAATTCATTTACTGGTTTTTTAAATTTGTTAATAACTTGATAACATCGTCGAACGTTGTCTACGTGTCTTTTTAACGTTTTATTTGGGTAATTATTAAGTTTAGGGGGCTTTTCTGTAAAAAATAACAATAATTTCACGGAAAATGGTATATTTCCACTCCACTAATGATGCAGAACACGAATATACGACGGGCATTAACGTCCGACTAATTTCGTAACATGTGCCCACCTAACCTAACAGAACCTATCCCCACGATGGGTGAATCACTATTTTACATTTTTAAACTAACCTAGGATTGTTGGGTTTTACACTAACCTAGGATTGTAGGGTTATATAGACTCAAATGTGAGTGTATGAATCACCTAACCAAAAGGTGGTATTACAATGTGTAATTAAAAATAAAAACTACTTTGTGTTGGAATTTGTGTACCCCTGCGAGGGATTCTTCATAAACAACCCAATATATACAGTGGAAATTTATTATAAAGACAACTGACAATGGTAAGGAAAATTGCCTCTATAGTGAGTTTGTTATAGTCAATTAATTTTATATAGGTTATGGAGAGATGGTGCATTTTAAGATTCTGAAGAAGGAGCTTGTTTTGTATTTATAAGTTACATTGCGGCATTAATTGCCATTGTTATACGTCACTAAATAGATTACAGTCGATATAACTGGAACTTCCCCTACTATTAAACATATCTGTATCACTTCACTAAACATGAGAGGACATCGTAATCGATGAAATCGCAGTCATAATCTTTTAAGAAAACAATTGTGTATTAATGCATTTCCCCAACACCACTGTTCTACAGCCATTGTCTTTTAGTTATTGTAAATTATCAGTGTCATATTTTTCACTTTCAGTGCTACATAGCCAACCTAATTTGCATAATTTAAAAAGGACCATAATTCAGTTACTGGGTCAACTACAGTTACTGATACCAAAAACATACAAGGGTTTGTTTACAAATGATGTGTGACAATGTGATATGCTCTGCCGTGTGTTAGTTTAGGTTAGTTTAATAGGTGGCAGGTATTGGTTACTATATAACCCTACAATCCTAGGTTAGTTAAAAAATGTAAAATAGTGATTCACTCATCGTGGGGTTAGGTTCTGTTAGGTTAGGTGGGCACATATTACGAAATTAGTCGGACGTTAATGCCCCTCGTATATTCGTGTTCTGCATCATTAGCAGAGTGGAAATATAAGATTTTCAATGAATTATTTTTATTTTTACAGGAAACCCTATAAACTTAATAATTACCAAAATAAAACGTTAAAAATACACGTAGACAACGTTCGACGACGTTATCAAGTTATTAACAAATTTTCTTTATGTTCTTGTAAACACATTTCGTGGGCCAACGTAATTGATCTTAACACACACAACTTGCAAACGCAATGGTTAATACTACAGATATTTTAACATACCTTAGCACTGTAGATTTGGAGAGTTTCAACATTTCTGCCACTCTTTCCGCGACGTTGCAGGGTTTCATTTCCCCTCGCCTAATTAGTGAATACAACGATTCGGTGAGGTTAATGATGTCCTGTTGGCGTTGGTGACTTCTCTTTTATTCACCTTGCTAGAACTCATGACTGCACACAAAAACTACCGCAACATACAACGTAAAATACAGTAAATAAAATTTTAAGCAAACCTGAAATAAATTTGAAAAATATTAAACACGTTAGAACGCACTATGAGTAATCTCTTATACAGATTTCAAAAGCAAAAGGAATCTGTACGAGAAGGTTAGCACAAATTAAAGTCATACGTTATGAAAAATCAAATAATAAAGAGCTGATATTAGTATAAAAAAACCGATAAATGAAATATTAGGTTAAACAAGAATCGCACAAATTCTCTACAGTACGGCCATCCGGGGGCTTATGAGAGATTGGCGTTGCCATGTTAATGTTGTTGGATGGACTCCTTGAATGTTGACACATTTCATTGCAAAGTATTGTGTCTATAATATGTAATCAAAGTGAAAGTTTTTCTCCCCCACCCAATCCCCCAGTCAAAATCAAACCTATATATACACACACACACACACACACAGAGAGAGAGAGAGAGAGAGAGAGAGAGAGAGACAGACACGCACACGAAACATCTCATTTTTAATACTCACATTTTGGGTTTATATAATGAAATGTTTTTCGCTTGCATCACATATTCTTTTGTGTGAAATTCTCAAGATTAGAAACTTTACGCTTGTGGAATATCCATTAATAATATATACATGACTTTTATAATGGGTACGTGCATGTACGAACACATGTACACACACACAATGGAATGTAAACATTGCATGTAAACATTGCCATGTGCCTGCCACATGGCAATGTTTGCTTACCCTTTGGCAGAAGGATATGAATACCCGAACTTTCATCTAGAAATCGTCCCGAAGTTCTTTCAGACTTCCAGTCATGAACCGACTATAGCAGATGTCGTGAAATGCCGTACAGAATTTCCTAGTGCGATGGTAGTAGTTTACTGTGCTAATATTCAGCAGCCATCTTTACAGACCTGCTGAACCACTATTTCAACACTTTTTTGTGACACCAGGAGGCCATGTTTACACAACTAGGGTATAATTTTATTCTGAAATAAAATTTTATTTTTTAATACTTTGAGTCTCCTACAAGAAGACACTCAAAATTGGACTTTGCATTTACTAAATTTACGCAGCTGTCCTACGTTAAAACACATTTTCTGGTATCAATGATAGGTCACACATATCTGTCTGGGTTATCATTTTATCGTAACAACATTTGAGTGTTGAAGTAAATTTTTATATTTTAATAAAACCACTGATTTTCCCGCGAAAGGCAACTGAAAATGGACTTTGCACTTGCTGAAAGTCACGCAGTGCTCTATTTAAACTTATTTTTTGTGCATCAATGAGAGGATGTGTATATACTTATGGGGTAACATTTAATTCTAAAGACGTCTACATATTGAAACAAGGTATTTTTAATTAAAATTGTGTTTTGCTTATGAGAAGAAATGAAATTATGACTTTGCTGACACTGAAGGTTATGCAATTCTGAATATTAAATTTCATTTGTGAAAAAAGGAGCTGTATAAATGTTTTTGGTGTACCATTAAATGTGAAAAATGCTTGTATATTAAANATTTCATTTGTGAAAAAAGGAGCTGTATAAATGTTTTTGGTGTACCATTAAATGTGAAAAATGCTTGTATATTAAAAAACAATAGCATTTTATTCAAAAATATTTTTTTTGCACAAGAGATGATGATGCAAACACTTCACATGAAAAACCGTACTTTTACAACAATTTATTAACTAGGCATAGGAGGTTTAAATTTGGTCTGCCGTGATTTATAAAGGCAGCAATTTTATGAAGTCATTCCTGGGACTGTGATGATTTGTAAAATCGAGATGGTACTGTACTTTTTTTTACAGTTTATAAGCTACCTTCACTTAAACTTCCTTGTTCTGCTAGAGGAAACATCTCCATTAGAGAGTTTTTCCATATATGTACGAGTATAGCAGTTTCAAAAGATGAACTGTAGTGCAGTTGGAAAAATGCCAATTAAATAGCGCTAGGAATGCAAGTTGGGTGCTGTTGCTGTTTTTGCTTCGCATGAGTGAGTTGTGCACTAAAAGCACAGCAGGGCACACATGAGTGAAAAATATATGTGTTGAAGTTGTGAAGTGNAACATCTCCATTAGAGAGTTTTTCCATATATGTACGAGTATAGCAGTTTCAAAAGATGAACTGTAGTGCAGTTGGATAAATGCCAATTAAATAGCGCTAGGAATGCAAGTTGGGTGCTGTTGCTGTTTTTGCTTCTCATGAGTGAGTTGTGCACTAAAAGCACAGCAGGGCACACATGAGTGAAAAATATATGTGTTGAAGTTGTGAAGTGNGCATGAGTGAGTTGTGCACTAAAAGCACAGCAGGGCACACATGAGTGAAAAATATATGTGTTGAAGTTGTGAAGTGTGTAAGGAATAATCGAAAATATGTGGCATCATGGAGAGTAACATGTTGACAACTCTTAGTCTTGATGCCTGGTGGGAGTCTGTGTGGTTGGGGGAAGGATCCACTGTTTCTCCTCCTGAGAGCCGGGAAGCAGGGACCCTTGT
The DNA here is from genome assembly GCA_002778355.1 of Clitarchus hookeri. Classification (NCBI taxonomy): domain Eukaryota; kingdom Metazoa; phylum Arthropoda; class Insecta; order Phasmatodea; family Phasmatidae; genus Clitarchus; species Clitarchus hookeri. The sequence goes on along the minus strand of NQII01000319.1, from coordinate 317,152 downwards.
TGCGGGATTAACTAATGTGGTGCTTTGGTGTCTGCTTCAATAGCCCGGGCACTCTGCTGGGTCTAGACTCAGGTCCGCTTGGGCATCTTCTGCTGTGCCGTGTCCAAGAATTACGTTAAGTGTCCAGTAGAAGTTGGAGCAGCCTTTGCGTGAAGTCAAGGCGGTTCTTACAAGCGGAGGAGATTCCAGGCAGCCTCTTGGAGGGCAGTACTTACCTCGCAGTGCAGTGTCCACAATGCACATGTGTCCTTTCCCAGGTTATCGGAAAGGGAGGGGTGACCACTGGCATCCCAAGTCCCTGTGAGAAGATTCACAGGCTGTGTCCGTACCGACCGCTACTGTCGGCCTTCTGAGAGTACCCGAGTAGTGTGTGATTACCACCGGTACACCAAGTACTCTGCATAGCAGCTATGCACTTCACTCCGGGGTTGGCAGACAAGGCGGGATTACCACCATACCCCAACCAACAGCACAAAGCGGAATGCTTACTTATATAGGTGGTTCACAGTAAAGTGAGCACTTTTGATGCCCTAGATATTTTTTTTATTTCAGACAGTTTTTAACCTACTACCATTTTTTTTAAAAATAAATATTGCTATTGTAAGTAATAAACACATTGCGCATGTTCCACCGCACTCGGAAGTTAATGTCTAAGGCCTAAACAAAATATATTTATTGACTATTATTCAAAATGAGAGGGCTTTCAAAAGTGCTCACTTTGCTATGAATAGCCTATAACTGCCTGAAATGCGAAAATGGGTAGGAGGTAACTTGTGCCTACTCCTGGAAGAGAATTTGAGGGAACGTGATCAAAAAGGTGACGAAAGTACGAACAGAGTGTTAATACAAATGTGAGCTGAGTCAGAAATGGAAAACTATTTGGAATTTGCTTGGTTTATTGGCGAACAAACACCAACCAACCTGCACCGTTTCCGATACCTGAATGGGCATATTTAGGTTAACAATGTAGTTAGTACAAAAGGGGGTTGCATGGTCGACATGGCTGCATGAGGGGGTCCCAAAGACTTGTGACGCTGGGTGTAGCGCAGGCAAGTTGTAGGTTACGGTGCGAGACCACCGTGTAACTGACCCAAAGCGTAATAATGTGGTTGGTTGGTGATAGCTGGGTCTAAGGTGGTAGTGAGTATGCTGAGATTTGAAGGTGAAGTCGGCCAGCGACTGGTGCACACTTGGGCAGAGTGACGTTCTGTGACGTGATGTTTTGCTGGGCAAAACAGCCATGAATTCTGTTCTAAACCCAGGGCCAGTGAGCTGGGCATGAGAGAGGTGGGGAGAGGTGTAAAGGTCACTGGTGGCGAAGCATGGATGCACAGTAGCTACTCCTTCACGGCCAGAGGCGGGAGGATAGATAAATCTGCACGCACCAATTGCAGGACAATGTTGTGCAACAGGCAGTCAACTTACAGGCGTCTGCAGCAAGCCTGCTCGGCCTACCATGGCTTGAGTCTGTGGTGTATAAGAAATAACGTCTCTGTTTGGGAGTGCCGCAGCAGTGGCGGAGGCTAGCACGAGTAAAATACGTCCCCTGTGGCACATCATCCTCCCTCCGAAATTTAATTTAGAAAGTAACATCCACGAAAATTGGTTGCGATTTAAATGGCACTTTATGTTCTTACTTGAAATCAGTAGGAATAACCAGGATCTAGCGAAATTTACAAAACAGAATAAACGAGTCTCCAAAACAAAAGCAAGACTATTGCTGAACATTGCAAAGAGGAATAAAATGTACAAGAGGTATGTTTCTTATCAATCCGTCCAAAGGAGGGGGATAAATTCGACAACTTCCATGCTAAGACTAAGAAGCTGATAAAGAGCTGACATCGCGGGGACCAAGAAAGTAGCATTCTCAGGGATCAAATTGTTATTAAAATTTGAGATAACCACCTCAGGAAGACCCTTCTATACGTAGATAACCTAAAGCTGGAGCGAGTTAGTCGGGACTCATGCAGTTGATTAAAGCAAAATGTACAGCAAAAAGAATGCAAACTAGTGCCATTGGACGCAGTGCGTGTTGGCAAATGGAGATTGCAAACCACAACTCATAGTGGTCAAAGTGGTAATGAAATGGGCAGTTGAAGCATGGGTAGCAAACAACGGGGAAACGTTTGAGGCTATCAACCTAAAACATGCAGCAAGTACAGTCATTTCATCAGTATGGTATGTACCCCTTATATGGGAAAACTTGTGCACTGCCAGGAGAAGGGTCATTTTGTCAAGCTATGCTGATAGACTAAACAACATAGATTATTGGAGGTAGCAAATTTAAGTACTTAAACTGTCATAGCAGAGGCATTCGACTGTGACCGCATCCGAGTTGAAACTGCGAAACGGCAAAGTCCAAAGGAGCGGTAGCAAAGTGTAATTGTCAGTGGTCGTGCAGTCATTTTCAAATATGACACAGGCTTGGAAGAGAACATATTTCAGAAACTCAAGATGGTGATTGTCGACAACCAAATGAAAAAGAATTAAAAACAGTCTTAGAATTTTGACGAGAGGGGGTAGGGGTGGGAGCTAAATTAACCTCAGAGGGTCGTGTGACTTTCAAGTGCACTCATGACAGAATAACTATTAGTCTTAAATCTTTAATATCAAAACAAATGCAGTTATAATACTAGAAATCAAAGCCTGTGTGGAGCTAGGCTTGATTAAGTGCATAGACGTTGTTATTAAAAAAAAAGGGCAGTACACCAAAGAAGTTTGTAGTGCGGTACAAAGATGCGTGTCAGAGATTTGAAATGTGTCTTGGTTGCTACACAATCATTACCGAAGTCAACTCAGATAAAACAGGAATGCCACCTGTGCGCAAACCAAGAGGGACCAATGAACAACAGAAAAATAGTACTCAATATTTTGGCACAGAAAGAGGTTATAACATGAGTGGATCACGCAACACTTGAGTGCTATCATCAGACACCTAGTAGTGGTAAATCAGAAGTCACTGATATTTCTAATGAGCCTACTTTCGTTAACATAAGTGCAATTAATTTTTAAATAATTTCTTAAAATATGAGTTAGTAGGAAAGACTTGAATTATGTATGTAAGCAATAACTTTAGAAATGAAACCAGAAACTTATGCAACAGTAGTGAGACAATTACAAATACACACATGCCTTANGCAATAACTTTAGAAATGAAACCAGAAACTTATGCAACAGTAGTGAGACAATTACAAATACACACATGCCTTACCCAGGACTTGAACCCAGAAACCTTTGTACTATACATGAGCTTGCAATCTACTGCATTATGGAGGTCCAATTCAGAGCATCAATTTCAGAATTAATCAGTCCAATGTTTCCAATGATTTATTAAACTGAAATATTTACAAAGTATTTATTTTGAAAATATAAGACTATGCAAGATGAAACATGTAAGTTTACATGGTCTTCCATAGCGCTACTGTGTGTAGAATTTTATGTAAATTGGTTTTTTGGTCCCTGGGATATGACAACAAAATTTAATTTCTTATTTAATGCTATTATACAAAATTGCCAGAAAAAGAGGCTGTTTATACGATGCTACTAATGTTTATTGTCTACAATCAAAATTTTTGGTTGAATTTGGTTACATTGTGTAATAAACACTGAGGCGACAAAAGTCATGGGATATCTCCTAATATCGTGTTAGGACTCCTTTTGCCAGGCGAAGTGCAGCAAATCGACGTTGCATGGACTCAACAAGTCGTTGGAAGTCCCCGGCAGAAATATTGAGACATGCTGCATCTATAGATGTCCATAATTGCAAAAGTGTTGCCAGTGCAGGAGTTTGTGAACGAACTGACTTCTCGAATATGTCCTATAAATGTTCGATGGGAGTCATGTTGGGCCATCTTGGTGGCCAAATCATTTTCTGGAACTGTCCAGAATGTTCTTCAAACCAATCGCGAACAGTTGTAGCCCGGTGACATGGNGTGGCCAAATCATTTTCTGGAACTGTCCAGAATGTTCTTCAAACCAATCGCGAACAGTTGTAGCCCGGTGACATGGTGCAGTAACATCCATAAAAATTCCATAATTGTTTGGGTACATGAAGTCCATGAATGGCTGCAAGTGGTATCCAAGAAGCTGAACGTAACCCTTCCCAGTCAATNATTGTTTGGGTACATGAAGTCCATGAATGGCTGCAAGTGGTATCCAAGAAGCTGAACGTAACCCTTCCCAGTCAATGATCGGTTCAGTTTGACCAGACCAGCCCACACCATTATGGAGCCACCACCAGCTTGCACAGTTACTTGCTGAAAACTTGGGTGCATGGATTCGTGGGATCTGCGCCACACTCGAACCCTACCATCAGCTCTTACCAACTGAAAATGGGCCTCATCTGACCAAGCCACGGTTTTCCAGTCGTCTAGGGTACAGCCGATATGGTCACTAGCCCAGGAGAGGCACTGCAGGCTATGTCGTGCTGTTAGTAAAGGCACTCGAGTCGGTCTTCTGCTGGCATAGCCTAGTACAACCAAAGTTCGCTGCACTGTCCTAACGGACACGTCCGTCCCACATTAATTCCTGCGGTTATTTCACGGAGTGTTGCTTGTCTGTTAACTCTGACTATTCTGCACACACGTCGTTGGTCTCTGTCATTACGTGCAGGCGGTTGGCCACTGTGTTGTCCATGGTGGGAAGTTATGCCTGAAATAAGTTATTCTCGGCTCACTCTTGCCACTGTGTATCTCGGAATGTTAAATTCCCTAACCATTTCCGAAATGGAATGTCCCATGCGTCTAGCTCCCGCTACCATTCCGCGTTCATAGTTTGTTAATTCCCGCAGTGCGGCCATAATCACATCAGAAACCTTTTCACATGAATCACTTGACTACAAATGAAAGCCCAACCAATGCACTGCCCATTTATACATTTTGTACGCAATACTGCTGCCATCTGTATATTTCCATATTCCTATCCAGTGACTTTTGTCACCTCAGTGTATATCTCAAACTTACCTAAATAATTTATGAAGCTGCCATTTTGAACATCGTTGTCTGTCCCATTTAAGTCATAAAAGTTTACATGGCCTTCTGTAGCATTTATGGTGTACACAATTTGGTACAAATTTATTTGAAATTTCCCAGTTTAGCATTTGATGGGAATCGGTTAATTGGTCCTTGAGACATGGCATAAAACCTCAATAATTTTCATGTGGTGATCTTCATTTATGGAGAACAAAAATAATGCAGTAGCAATTTCATTGATTGTATACTGCTAATATACAAATTTAAGTTAAAATAGATTTTGTAGATATCCCCAATGAAACTAAAATGATGTTATAGTAGCCTTTCCGAAAATAANAATTTAAGTTAAAATAGATTTTGTAGATATCCCCAATGAAACTAAAATGATGTTATAGTAGCCTTTCCGAAAATAAGTATGTCCTACTTAAGAAATTTTTTATTTATTATTATTGTACAGCATTTTACCCTAATTTTGTAAGAATAGGTTGATTGTTTCCTGAGATACGAGATAAAATCATAATTTTTTTGGTAGGGCTATCTTACAAAATGGCAGGAAAATAAGGTTCTGCATAGACAAATTGGTTTTTTGTAATAGTTACTGCCAGCATACAAAATTATGTTGGAATTAGTTTCGTAAATATAATATACTGAGCTTAAATATTTATATAGCAACCATTTGGAAAAATTGTGTCTGACCTTTATAAAATATACCAGTTTACACAACCTCCTGAAGTACTATTTGATTGCCAAATTTGGAAGAACCCTTGCCAATTGTTTCTCGAGATATGACAAAAAAACTTTATATACTCACATGGTGCTAACTTACAAAATGGCTGACAAAAGATGCTCAATGTAGATAAAATTGATATTAGTTATGTCTACAGTCAGTATACAAATTTATGTTGGAATTGATTACATAGTTTCGACGATATAGCATTCTAAGCTAAAATGGCCATATGGACGCCATTTTTAAAATACGTGTCTGATATGCTTAAAATATATATAATGTTATCTGCATCAGTACAACTGGTCTGACAAATTTGGTAGGGATAGATAAATTGTTTACCTAGTAAAAACTTATCTTAATTTATTCGTTTGGTGCTATCTTCCAAAATGGCCTTAAAAAGTGGGGTTTTTTTTGGTAAATATGATTTTTGTAACAGGTACGTTCCGTTTACATAATTTGGTCCAAATGTGTTCATTGGTATGACAGCTATGCTAAAAAAAACTTAAAACCATTGTATGGTCGCCATTAAAAAAATAAGTAACTAATTAAGTTCAATCACTTCAGTTTATATGGTCTACCATAGTATTAATTACGTGCTATATTGTGTGAGAATAGTTTGAATAGTTTTCGAGAATATAATGTAAACTACATATTTTTTAAATTGGTGCTATTTTACAAAATAGCTCTCCAAAAACAATATCCATCTCAAAATTTAATGCTTACACAATGTTCTATCAGCATACAAATTTGGTTTGAATTGATTGAATGGTTCCCAAAATAAAACCTATCTCTCAAGATTTTTAATGGGTGTCCATTTTGAAAGTAAGTTTTCGAGGATGTCTTAAACTATAAAAGTAAAGTGTCCTTACTTATTATTATATGTTTACCAAGTTTGGTGAAATTCGGCTGAACAGTTAAACAATTTAAAAGAGGGGACACACACACACAAAGTCATACAGACAGGTAAGTGACCTTATAAGCCTTTCTTTTCTTCGGAAAGTAGGCTACAAAGTCAAATAGTCAGTTGTGTCTGGATCCGGTCTATGTATCATTCATTCGTAACATTACTGACAACCTGTGTGTGAAAAAGTACCAGAAAGTGTTTGATATAAAAAACAAGTTCTACCACTTCGAGTTGGAGGAAAATTCAAGCCTGACATGTTTTTTTATGATGCCATATGGTGTCTACATATTCTTAAGCTTTCTATTGGGTGTGGGCATTGCTCCTGAACGNAATGTTTTTTTATGATGCCATATGGTGTCTACATATTCTTAAGCTTTCTATTGGGTGTGGGCATTGCTCCTGAACGCTTCCATCAGAAGAATGAGTAAATTTTTGCAAGCTACACAGCGGGATTGTTTACTTTGATGACATTGTAGCATTCGAGGACACGGAAAGTGAGCATTAAGATGCAGTTCAAAGCTGTTATCCAGCAGGCTCGGGACAACGTTGTTGAATTCAGTGGACNGGACACAGAAAGTGAGCATTAAGATGCAGTTCAAAGCTGTTATCCAGCAGGCTCGGGACAACGTTGTTGAATTCAGTGGACGTAAGCTGCAGCATAAACTAAATCTGCGTGAAATATGTAGGTGAAATGTATTAAACAGATTGGAAACTAGCAGACCCTGATTGAGTTGGAGCGCTACTAAAGGTAGAGGTTCCTAATGATAGGTAGGAATAGTTAAGTGTTATGGAGATTTTAAGTTACATCAGCTAATATGTGCCAGAGCACCCCCACAGACCTACAAAAAAAACAGAGTGGAATTGTTTAGATGTTAATATGGAAGCTTTTGAGGCAATTAAGATTGAAATAGTAGCCACAAAAACATTTGTAAAATTATTATTTAGTGTCCCATAGATATTCAAACTGATACTTCAAAACAGAGTTAAGCTGCTGCCTAATGCCGAATTATAATCTGGTCACTTCCAGTAAAGCACTGGTTGAAAAAGAGGTGCTAGCAATACAATGGTTATTATAGAAGTTTCACAACATAGTGTTGGATACCCTGTTACAGTTATCACTGATTNAATTTAAGTTAAAATAGATTTTGTAGATATCCCCAATGAAACTAAAATGATGTTATAGTAGCCTTTCCGAAAATAAATATGTCCTACTTAAGAAATTTTTTATTTATTATTATTGTAATAAAGTGTACAGCATTTTACCCAAATTTGGTAAGAATAGGTTGATTGTTTCCTCAGATACGAGATAAAATCATAATTATTTTGGTAGGGCTATCTTACAAAATGGCAGGAAAATAAGGTTCTGCATAGACAAATTGGTTTTTTGTAATAGTTACTGCCAGCATACAAAATTATGTTGGAATTAGTTTCGTAAATATAATATACTGAGCTTAAATATTTATATAGCAACCATTTGGAAAAATTGTGTCTGACCTTTATAAAATATACCAGTTTACACAACCTCCTGAAGTACTATTTGATTGCCAAATTTGGAAGAACCCTTGCCAATTGTTTCTCGAGATATGACAAAAAAACTTTATATACTCACATGGTGCTAACTTACAAAATGGCTGACAAAAGATGCTCAATGTAGATAAAATTGATATTAGTTATGTCTACAGTCAGTATACAAATTTATGTTGGAATTGATTACATAGTTTCGACGATATAGCATTCTAAGCTAAAATGGCCATATGGACGCCATTTTTAAAATACGTGTCTGATATGCTTAAAATATATATAATGTTATCTGCATCAGTACAACTGGTCTGACAAATTTGGTAGGGATAGATAAATTGTTTACCAAGTAAAAACTTATCTTAATTTATTCGTTTGGTGCTATCTTCCAAAATGGCCTTAAAAAGTAGGGTTTTTTTTGGTAAATATGATTTTTGTAACAGGTACGTTCCGTTTACATAATTTGGTCTAAATTTGTTCATTGGTATGACAGCTATGCTAAAAAAAACTTAAAACCATTGTATGGTCGCCATTAAAAAAATAAGTAACTAATTAAGTTCAATCACTTCAGTTTATATAGTCTACCATAGTATTAATTACGTGCTATATTGTGTGAGAATAGTTTGAATAGTTTTCGAGAATATAATGTAAAATACATATTTTTTAAATTGGTGCTATTTTACAAAATAGCTCTCCAAAAACAATATCCATCTCAAAATTTAATGCTTACACAATGTTCTATCAGCATACAAATTTGGTTTGAATTGATTGAATGGTTCCCAAAATAAAACCTATCTCTCAAGATTTTTAATGGGTGTCCATTTTGAAAGTAAGTTTTCGAGGATGTCTTAAACTATAAAAGTAAAGTGTCCTTACTTATTATTATATGTTTACCAAGTTTGGTGAAATTCGGCTGAACAGTTAAACAATTTAAAAGAGGGGACACACACACACAAAGTCATACAGACAGGTAAGTGACCTTATAAGCCTTTCTTTTCTTCGGAAAGTAGGCTACAAAGTCAAATAGTCAGTTGTGTCTGGATCCGGTCTATGTATCATTCATTCGTAACATTACTGACAACCTGTGTGTGAAAAAGTACAAGAAAGTGTTTGATATAAAAAACAAGTTCTACCACTTCGAGTTGGAGGAAAATTCAAGCCTGAAATGTTTTTTTATGATGCCATATGGTGTCTACATATTCTTAAGCTTTCTATTGGGTGTGGGCATTGCTCCTGAACGCTTCCATCAGAAGAATGAGTAAATTTTTGCAAGCTACACAGCGGGGTTGTTTACTTTGATGACATTGTAGCATTCGAGGACACGGAAAGTGAGCATTAAGATGCAGTTCAAAGCTGTTATCCAGCAGGCTCGGGACAACGTTGTTGAATTCAGTGGACATAAGCTGCAGCATAAACAAAATCTGCGTGAAATATGTAGGTGAAATGTATTAAACAGATTGGAAACTAGCAGACCCTGATTGAGTTGGAGCGCCACTAAAGGTAGAGGTTCCTAATGATAGGTAGGAATAGTTAAGTGTTATGGAGATGTTCAGTTACATCAGCTAATATGTGCCAGAGCACCCCCACAGACCTACAAAAAAAACAGAGTGGAATTGTTTAGATGTTAATATGGAAGCTTTTGAGGCAATTAAGATTGAAATAGTAGCCACAAAAACATTTGTAAAATTATNAAGCAATTAAGATTGAAATAGTAGCCACAAAAACACTTGTAAAATTATTATTTAGTGTCCCATAGATATTCAAACTGATACTTCAAAACAGAGTTAAGCTGCTGCCTAATGCCGAATTATAATCTGGTCACTTCCAGTAAAGCACTGGTTGAAAAAGAAGTGCTAGCAATACAATGGTTATTATAGAAGTTTCACAACATAGTGTTGGATACCCTGTTACAGTTATCACTGATTNAGTGCTAGCAATACAATGGTTATTATAGAAGTTTCACAACATAGTGTTGGATACCCTGTTACAGTTATCACTGATTAAAAGCCTCTTTCACCACTGATGCTGAAAGAACTCCATAGGATAGTGTCCAGTAAGCTAAAATGAAATCGTCGGAAATTTTACAGATATTACATTACACTGGAATATAGACCAGGGGAAGAAATATATGTGGGATATATGGTTTCAAGTGCATATCTAACAGACCCTTTAACGGAGGACCCCAGCATGACAGAAGTTGGTGACTTCTCGCAGTCCTTGCCCTTTAGTGAGAGACCAAGAGGGGATCTGATCACAGCAAGCCAAGATGACCCAGTGTTGCAGGATGTAAGCAAGTATTACTATAAAGGTTGGCCAGAACATAGACAAATGTCAAGCTAAAGCAAGGCAGGCCTTGTATTTGCCAGCCTCGACTCCCACCAAGACAAACTGGGTTTGATTCCTGGCAGAGTCGCTCCCATTTTTTTTTCACGTAGGAATCATGCCGGACAATGCTGCTGGTCGGCAGGTTTTCTGGTGGATTTCCCCTTTCCTCCACCCTTGCATGGCGTTGCTCCGTACTCACCTCGTTTCGCTCTTGTCTGCTTTCAAGACCACGATGTTAAGAGCAGACCAAATATTTCCACTCCACTTGTTTTGGCCATCCATAAACTAGCATATCACAGCAAATGTTAAACTGTGTAGTGTCTGTGAGTTACAGTAAATGACAAAGCAAAAGGAAACATACTGTAACAGACGTATTCACATCCTGCCGTGGGAGCAAGTGTCAACAGACGTGCTTTATCAGTATGGAAAAAGCTGCTTAGTAATTGTAGCTCACTACTTACAGTGACTGGGAATTAGTCCATTTCCATATAAAACTGTTTCGTCTACAATTCAGGTGTCTTTAAAAAATGCCACAAGCACTTCTAGTAATTAATGTATTAATGTAATGAACTATTCAACTCCCTCCAGTTCAGACAATATGTGATGTAGTAAAGTTGTGACTTTGAACCCAAAGTATCCTCAAAACAACAGGAAATCATAAAAGGCAGTAAACATTGCAAAATACGTCTTGAGTATAGCTGTAACTCAATTCAAAGAATGGAGGGATCTTGTAAGGGAGTACAGGAATACACCCGTAGTGTCGCTTAAAGCATCACCACATCAGCTGCTTATGAGCAGAACAGTTAGGTTAGCGTTACCTAGCACAAACACACAACTTGCAACCTANCATCACCACATCAGCTGCTTATGAGCAGAACAGTTAGGTTAGCGTTACCTAGCACAAACACACAACTTGCAACCTAGAGCGTAGAAGAATGTGTTAGCAAAGGTCAGAGACGTTAAAAAGGTAATAGGACCACTTTCAACCTGGACGCAAGCAGTTCAGGGAAGGGAGACCCATGAACCAAGGGGAAGATACTCCAGAATCTTGACGCCCCTAAGTCATACTGGGTCATGACAGGAGATGTAAGTATCATTAGCCCAACAGCAATGCATATCCAGGTCTCCCAGCCAGACAGCTACCGGTTCCAGCTGCCAAACCAGTTGGCAGCATGCAAGTAGAAACCAAACTGACGCCAACTGCACCCACATTCACAAGCATCGGGTGACCATCGACTTTGATTGAGGAGAATGGAAAATAAAAGAATTATCAGGGGTGTCCAGTTGAAGAAACAGGTGGAAGTAAAGAATATGACCGCGAAACCATGGAAGTTCAAGCTACGAAATGAACTCGCATTGGAAGAACGAGCAGCCTACCACAGTGTTTCATTGAAACAATATAAAGTGGGAATGTGTTGCAGGACTTGATAGCGAGTGATTTGCAATGATGTCTGTGTGCACAGGTTTGCAGCACTGGACATGTAGGACACTTATGTAAGATGTGGTCATAGTGAAAGTGAATTGTGATAGCCTGGTTACTGAGTTGTTATAGTAAGTAATGTGATTAACTACAAATTATCTTGAACTACATTAGTTTCTCGTAATCACTTAAACATAATCTCATGCAACCATGTCTTCTACGAACTACAATATACATGATGCTAATGTTTTGGAGAGTAAACATTTATATTTGTATGCACAGTCGTGTAAGCATCAATGAGACGATTATTTCTCAGGTTCTAATATATACAAAAGAGAATAAAATTCATAAAAGCAGAAAGCTTTAAAATATACACNGACGATTATTTCTCAGGTTCTAATATATACAAAAGAGAATAAAATTCATAAAAGCAGAAAGCTTTAAAATATACACGATTCACATTCATTGAAATAGTATGTAATTTTGTGCATTTCATGATTTGTAGCAACTAATGCAATAATCTTAAGGTTTTTTTGTTTTACCATGGAAATTCATAATACCATATTGGCCAGAATATAAAGTGGCCGGCAGTTTTAGGGGGCAGAAAAATGAAAACAACCATTTTGGTAGAAATAATTGTGAAAATATATTAGGCTTACGTTTTGTTAGTAAATCCTTATGGTGTTTACTGATTTAAAATAGTACACATCAGAAACGCATTTGGGAAACAGTATGTAGCGCCTACCCCAACACTTTTTAAAAAAAAAAAAGAAGAAAAAAAAAATTGAAAAGCATATCACTAGAAGTTTTTCGAATTGTTTTTACCTGATGTAGCTGTATCGTCGTCATCTTCAGAGCAGCTTCCTTCTTCAGATGTGTTACTACTCTCATCACTGACATCATTCCACATTTCTCTGTACCATCCAGAACAATGGAGATACAGCCGTTTCAAAATACTTCCACAATGCTCTCAGGAGAATTGCTCTGCCATACTGCGGAAATCCAGTAACACAGCGGGGCTGATGGTTTTTCATTTTCTTGATGGCGTCGAGGAACGGTGGTCATTGAGAAGCCAGTAATTACACGAAGATGTCATCTTGTCTTTGAATGGCTTGCTAAATATCACATTTAGTACTTGCAGTTGGAATGCCATTACACCTGGTATTATCACCAGATATGTCTTTTTCTTCTGCAAGGATGTTTTCACTTCTGGAGTAACGTGATAAATACAGAACGAGCATTTCTCTCCTAGTCTCCTGCACCATATACACTGAATCCAGTTAAGTACCATTGAAGAGTCCATGCATCCCTTCTCTTGAACTCTGAGGATCACANGCACCATATACACTGAATCCAGTTAAGTACCATTGAAGAGTCCATGCATCCCTTCTCTTGAACTCTGAGGATCACACTCAGTGGCTTTTCCCTTGGCACACTCTNACACGAAGATGTCATCTTGTCTTTGAATGGCTTGCTAAATATCACATTTAGTACTTGCAGTTGGAATGCCATTACACCTGGTATTATCACCAGATATGTCTTTTTCTTCTGCAAGGATGTTTTCACTTCTGGAGTAACGTGATAAATACAGAACGAGCATTTCTCTCCTAGTCTCCTGCACCATATACACTGAATCCAGTTAAGTACCATTGAAGAGTCCATGCATCCCTTCTCTTGAACTCTGAGGATCACATTCAGTGGCTTTTCCCTTGGCACACTCTCCCTTTTCAAAGTAATATGAGGAGGCAGCTTCCTTCCACATGCTAACACAAGTTAGCGGAACTTTAACCTGTTGAGTGTCGTTGCCTGTAGACAGTGTTATCACCGACTTTGCCCCAACGTCGTCCACTGTTGTTAATCCTGGCGTGTCAAAATATACTGCTGTTTGGTAAAAATTTCCTATTTATGACAGGAAATAATTATGTTCCTTCCACAATTTAATTATGTACTTTTGGAAAGACATAAGTTTCTCATCAAAATAGACCGGGGGTGTTTGGTAAACGGTTAATGTACACCGCAAAGTCAGCCCAAACATTGTTTCATTTTTCTGCAGCATCTAATACTAGCACTGCATCCTGACCTCAGAACACCCAATTCTGCCACCTCTTCAGGCACTCTCACCACCATCATTTCCCATGTGATTGGCTGCCCCTCACTGTGTTTTTCTCTGAAAAACAAAGTTACTCGTTCATTAACTTTGGGAAACTCCCTTTCTTGGTCCATGGAACGCCTTCCGTGTTGAATAAGCACTTCGCAGTTAGTCATTATCCTTACGCCACCATCGCACATTGTTTTCTGTAATGCCGTACTTACGTGCAGCAGAACATCTTCCACACAGCTTCATTAACTATCAACACTTCAAAGTTAGCGTCATAACTTCTTCTACAACCTCGGTTTACTNCTTCCACACAGCTTCATTAACTATCAACACTTCAAAGTTAGCGTCATAACTTCTTCTACAATCTCGGTTTACTGTCTGACGTTTGTCCCACACTGGTCCACTGATATGAAATGTTCATTTCCACTGGTTTGATAAACTACCATAATTTACCAGTGGCAAATACACAACATTAGCGAATCATATTAAATATGATATTTTATCTTTCTGTTGTACTTCAATGTCTTTTGACACATAGTTAAAATTTCTTGCGCTAAAAGTAACATAAGAAGTGTAAACAACACAGCATGCCAAAACAAAAAAAAAGTTGCCAGTATGTCACAGCTGTCAATGACCCTGCTCAAGGGCACATACAAACTAAGTTCAGTTCTTGGCCTGGAACTAAAGTTTGCAATGCTGCTGTACATTATTCACGACCAGGCTGCAAAAATAAGGCGACTAGCAGGTTTTATATAGCTCATTTTTTTAAATATGGCCACTTTATATTCAGACCAATACGGTACTTTATGCAGTTTTTATAGTACCTAATTGTTCAGGTCTCTTATAATGAATGTTTCACAACTTGCACATGAGTTTGCATTATGCACAGCTCACTGTGTTGATTGGTTCCTGGAACATTCCCCAAAAGTGTTTGGTTGTGAGCAAACACCATACCAATTCCTACCCTGTTGATTGTTATTTGCAATGTAAAAATTCATCCATCAGATGTTTCACTTCAAAACATCTGCAGAAAAATCATCTGAGCAAAGTCACGTACATGCTGAAGTCTTTTTATTTTAAATGCGTAGGTCATACAGCTGTAAGTTAGTTGTGNATCTGAGCAAAGTCACGTACATGCTGAAGTCTTTTTATTTTAAATGCGTAGGTCATACAGCTGTAAGTTAGTTGTGGAAAATAGAACTTCCTAATGGTTGGCAATGCTGGCCAAGAATAGGTTGTACGAAGTGTTGGTTGGTTGTGTGTTTGCAGATCTGTGTTAACCAGACGTGTGTGAGCATCTTCCCGCACATCGACCAGGGAAAGTGTCCCAGCAATCACAACAACATGGAGTGCTCAGGCCACGGGGTAAGTATCCATATCTGACTGCATGTCACACCATCAGTACCTTACTCGTATGATGACGGGATTCTGTACCCATGTGAGTATCGTCCCATACCAGGAGGCCACCATGTTCATGTAGCCATCATGCGAGCTTCCTCCTGAGGCAAACTGTGTTTGATTCCAAGCAAGTTCATCCCCCTAATTAGGGTTGTGCGAATTTAACTTTTGTTTAATAAAATGAGGCTTAATTTTTTTTTTATGAAATTGAAATGAAAATGAAATGTAATTAAATGAGATCTGGGCCTTAATAAAAGTTAAACAAATAATGCAAAAAATTAGCAAGTTTTTGAAAGTGAATTATTAACATATTATGGCACATTATCCCATAAATTCTATTTCAAATATGTAATCAAACTTGTGTAGCACCATTAATTTTCGTATAGTATAACAGTACTTAAAAAATATTTCTCTTAGCCACATGTCAAAAGTAAGCTACCTTAATAGACTGCTTAGTGAAAAAATACTGTATGTCAGGCTTAAAGGTATAGTAAAATTAAAATTCATAACGTGAGATGTAATTGACATATTTAAAGATGGCTTGTTTCTGCAAGTAGAGAAACTCATAAAGTTAACCGACATACCTAGTGCACCTCAATATGTGCGCCATAGGTGGCACGACATACATTGAGCCTGTATTCAATCTCTCTCCATGTGTTGTGCAGCATTGCAGGTGTAACTTCTAGATAGCTGCACGAATATGACGGACAGATCAAGTAGAACAGGAAGTGGTAATTGGTACACTTGCTTTACGTGGCGGAAGTTTGCCAGCATGCGTGGCAGTGTGCATGTGCGTAACGGCCATGTGATNATCTGAGCAAAGTCACGTACATGCTGAAGTCTTTTTATTTTAAATGCGTAGGTCATACAGCTGTAAGTTAGTTGTGAAAAATAGAACTTCCTAATGGTTGGCAATGCTGGCAGAGAATAGGTTGTACGAAGTGTTGGTTGGTTGTGTGTTTGCAGATCTGTGTTAACCAGACGTGTGTGAGCATCTTCCCGCACATCGACCAGGGAAAGTGCCCCAGCAATCACAACAACATGGAGTGCTCAGGCCACGGGGTAAGTATCCATATCTGACTGCATGTCACACCATCAGTACCTTACTCGTATGATGAGGGGATTCTGTACCCATGTGAGTATCGGCCCATACCAGGAGGCCACCATGTTCATGTAGCCATCATGCGAGCTTCCTCCTGAGGCAAACTGTGTTTGATTCCAAGCAAGTTCATCCCCCTAATTAGGGTTGTGCGAATGTAACTTTTGTTTGATAAAATGAGGCTTAATTTTTTTTTTATGAAATTGAAATGAAAATGAAATGTAATTAAATGAGATCTGGGCCTTAATAAAAGTTAAACAAATAATGCAAAAAATTAGCAAGTTTTTGAAAGTGAATTATTAACATATTATGGCACATTATCCCATAAATTCTATTTCAAATATGTAATCAAACTTGTGTAGCACCATTAATTTTCGTATAGTATAACAGTACTTAAAAAATATTTCTCTTAGCCACATGTCAAAAGTAAGCTACCTTAATAGACTGCTTAGTGAAAAAATACTGTATGTCAGGCTTAAAGGTATAGTAAAATTAAAATTCATAACGTGAGATGTAATTGACATATTTAAAGATGGCTTGTTTCTGCAAGTAGAGAAACTCATAAAGTTAACCGACATACCTAGTACACCTCAATATGTGCGCCATAGGTGGCACGACATACATTGAGCCTGTATTCAATCTCTCTCCATGTGTTGTGCAGCATTGCAGGTGTAACTTCTAGATAGCTGCACGAATATGACTGACAGATCAAGTAGAACAGGAAGTGGTATTTGGTACACTTGCTTTACGTGGCGGAAGTTTGCCAGCATGCGTGGCAGTGTGCATGTGCGTAACGGCCATGTGATNTTTGGTACACTTGCTTTACGTGGCGGAAGTTTGCCAGCATGCGTGGCAGTGTGCATGTGCGTAACGGCCATGTGATGAGGAGCGCATCAGTAGCCATGTAGACTCCACAGCTGAAGGTTTTCTGTCTGCTTTCTTTTGAGGAGCTCAAGTCTGTTATGCAAGGTCAACGTCATTTTCTGCAAGATTATTAACTGTGACCAACTGACAATGTTCCTATAGATCAAGAAATGGGACAGATGGCATCGGGAAACTGGAAGTTTGCTTTTGAAGTCGCGCAGTCTCAGAGACTACTGTTGACGTAATCCATACGTCCTTCCTGCGGAGCCCCAGGAAGTTAATGAGACAAGCAAGAAGGGAGGTATAGTTACTTTGTTAGACAATACAATATGTTGTTCATAAACGGTTGCGCCTACGGGCGTACAAACTGCCGTTTTATCAGCACATTTAACCAGAGAGCAAGCCACGATGGAAAGCATTTGTAGAAGCAATTCTGGTGAAAATGGAAGAGAACGAAGCTTTCCTTAATGTCCTCTGTTTCTCAGACGAGTCTACATTACGCACTTCTCGGAAGGTGAATGAGCACA
Organism: Clitarchus hookeri; assembly: GCA_002778355.1. NCBI lineage: Eukaryota > Metazoa > Arthropoda > Insecta > Phasmatodea > Phasmatidae > Clitarchus > Clitarchus hookeri. The sequence continues at coordinate 299,302 of NQII01000319.1, read as the reverse complement.
ATTACTGCATATCGGGAACAGAACCTCCACACGCAGTAATAGTGTACGAAGGTGACTTTTAGAAAGTGAATGTGTGGTGTCCATTGTTGAAGGACAAGGTCATATGCCCATTCTTCTTCACAGAGTGTAATGTTAATGGGGCAACTTTCCTGCACAAGTTGTTGTTGTATGCTGTGCCACAACTTCCTCATGGCATGATCTTCCTACCAGGTGACACATCATGCCTTTATGCTGTATTTGAGAGATTTATTGGACCATGGCTTGGAAGAGGTTGTCATCATATTTCTTGGCCCCCTAGAAGCCCAGACATTATGCCACTTGACTTATTCGTATGGGGTTTGTCAAGAATAAAGTGTACCAAACACCAGTCCGTGATCTACCTGATTTGCTCCATCACATTCGTGCAGCTATGGCAATGTTACGGCTACAAGCTGCATGACTCGTGGAGAGGGATTGAACTCAGACTCGACGTCTGTCGTGCCACTAACTGTGCGCTTATTGAAGTATGCTAGGTATGTCAATATACATTTTGATTAGCTCTACTTGTAAAAACAAGCCATCATTAAATATGTCCATTACTTCTCAGGTTATGAATTTTTAAGCTGGACAAACTGTATATGACAAAATAAAATCCTTGAAAAATTTAAGAAAGACGAAATTTAAGCCAACTGTTCTGGGAACATTTCNAGAAAGACGAAATTTAAGCCAACTGTTCTGGGAACATTTCAAGTTTAATCTTGAATGATTATTTTATAAATATTAAAATGAAACTATCACGTAGCTGTTGAAATAAAAAATTTCAATTGTTAGTCAACCAAACACACATTTATTTGTTGAAATAAATTTTGTGTTTCATTACGACTTTAAACTTCATGTTTTCTTAGCAAAAGTAAAATAAAAGTTGTAATTTTTGTTGTTATTTTGGCAAACCGAATATTTACACACCCCTACAACTATATTTTGCTCATGGGGAAGGTGGTAGACACTGCAATTGCTCTGCAGATTTTCTCCATTGTTTTATTTTCAATTGTTGCACAGTACTGTCTGTATTCTATAGTTTAACAATTGATCAGAAACATTTCCTTTACATGTTTCTGAAAATGACCAATAGATTACATAATGAATAAATGAAAGCAGTAATAAGCCTCTTTATAGAACAGAGATTATTTATAGAAGGTCAAGTCCTAGTAGTTCCTTCTAAACCATTGATACTAGCATTTGATGAAAGTGCTGCAAATTACATGTGAAAAGGGGCGGGAGGGGGATTAGATTCGTATTGCACGATTTTCTCACATTTAAATGTATGTATAACTGTACGCAACATAAACTCAACAATACATACCCATCTCACAACATATTAGAAATATATATATACTTTGAAGAGAATTAAAATGTTTAGTAAAGCATTCTGTGAGATGCAAATACCTAGCTATATTGTTTTTTATGTTATATGCAGTTGGTCCATATGTACATATTGTGGATACAAAATAATGTAGTTTGTGATGACCTTTTAAATGTGTACTGTGTTAATGTTTCGTTTAACAAATCAGATATTCTTATAGTGTGTAAATGGATATTGTTTGTATTTGAATAATATTTAGTGTCTTCAGTTGATATACTGTAGATATTAGAATGATAAAGATGTGTTCATACATTAAAACATATATTCTGAAATAACTGAAAGGATTTGAGTGTTTAGTAAATATGTAAACTGAAAACCTTGAATGTGTCTCTACATTATCTTTCTTAAAATGTCAGTGGCATAAACATATAATAAATACATTTTTTTAGTGATTCACTTAATATGTGGATTTATACAAAGGCACACCTATGTTTGTCTGAAATAACTAACGTGTGACGGCCTTAGGGGCAGGATCATCTTAACAGGTGTTTTTAGAATGTGTTAGATCAGTCACACGGTCTCGGGGGTGCATACCNCCTTAGGGGCAGGATCATCTTAACAGGTGTTTTTAGAATGTGTTAGATCAGTCACACGGTCTCGGGGGTGCATACCGTACTGAGGAAGGGTCTGGCACTTGGCATTGATGGTAGCCTTGAACAGGGTCAGGTGGTTAGATCGTCGGCTTGGCACAAAGTCTAGCTGGGCTAGATTGGGCTTGCTGGTGCATTACGTTGGCGGCGCCGCTGGCTTACCTCTCACTGCCATGTGTTGGGCGCTCGTCGGCGTAGGTCCGGTGTAATGTCTCCCGACATGTTGGGCTGATGGCGACGACATCTGCTGGTAGGCNCCTTAGGGGCAGGATCATCTTAACAGGTGTTTTTAGAATGTGTTAGATCAGTCACACGGTCTCGGGGGTGCATACCTTACTGAGGAAGGGTCTGGCACTTGGCATTGATGGTAGTCTTGAACAGGGTCAGGTGGTTAGATCGTCGGCTTGGCACAAAGTCTAGCTGGGCTAGATTGGGCTTGCTGGTGCATTACGTTGGCGGCGCCGCTGGCTTACCTCTCACTGCCATGTGTTGGGCGCTCGTCGGCGTAGGTTCGGTGTAATGTCTCCCGACATGTTGGGCTGATGGCGACGACATCTGCTGGTAGGCTCTGGTGAGAGGCTGGGTTCACAGCAGCAGGTGTCTGGTCCGCTCTTGGTGGTGGGCATCGTTTGCGTAGGTCCGGTGTAGTGTCTCCCGAAATGGTGGGCTGACTGCGAAGACATCTGCTGGTAGGCACTGGTGAGAGGCTGGCTTCGCAGCAGCAGGTGTCTGGTCCGCTGTTGGTGGTGGGCATCGTTGGCGTAGGTCCGGTGGAGGGTGGCTTGAGCTCGTTCCCGGGGGGTGAAGTAGTTGAAGGCTGGGGCAGGATGGTTAAGCAGTGCTTGTTTCTTGGCGAGGATACCAGCTGCCTTCCTGTCGCTCCACTTACTTCCCCCTCTGTGGGTTTACGGCATTTACCAGGGATGAAGTGCTATGATTCATGTCCGCAACTGGGTGGCAGGCAATGATACCCCTATATAAAGTGTTGCCCAGAAGGGGCAGATCCCTCCTTGATAGGCCTGGCACTTCTCCAGGTGGCTTTATAAGCGGTGTATGGAGTGGGTTAACTGACAAGGGTGATCTAGCCTCTTCTTTCTGCTTCTTGTTAGTGGTGTGAGCTCTGCTGTACGTGCGCACCAGGTACCTTTGTGTACCTGGTCCACAGTATGAGTGACCGCCTAATGGGTTTTGTTTTGGTTGACGTATGTTAAGTCCTTTTTGGGGGATAGACCGCAGTCCTACTCTATGTTCGACAAACCACTTAAACCATGGTTGCCTGTCTCTCCTTTGCTGGGTGAAGCTTACCAGGGATGACTAAGTACAATTCACACAAGAAAGAACAGACGGCGGTTAGAATATTAATGTGTTTTTTTCTGTTCAGAATAGAACACGGTGACCCATACTCTCCTGCTGTAATCAAGGCACTGATTAACTTATGGAAGGTAAAAGCAAAAGACAGGTGATGGGGCCTGTCAGCTTGAAGAGTGTTTCCTGAAAGGCGCGCTAGTGAGCAAGAGGAATGAATTAGGTAGCCATTAGAACAACTACACCCTAATTGAAGCTTTGTGGTCCTGAAGGGTCTTAAGAGGGGAGTAGAGGATGTGGGGTTGACAGCAAGTGTTAAGTGCGGGGGGGG